>CM053614.1:74968719-74984031 GCA_028646535.1 Procyon lotor
AGACCCAGGTCGCTCACGGTAGGGCAGGTGTTCAGGTCGGACACTGGGCGTTCACACATGCTTTGCGTGCGCCAAGGCGTGCGTCCAGGCTACGACTGTGCAAGAATAGAACAGGAAGTCCAGAACAAAACAAAAGCCTCAAGGAGGCTGCAGCACCCGAGTGCAGGTCGAGCGCAGGTCAGGGAGAGGGGATTTAGCTGGTGGGGAAGGGCTCGGAGTTGAACAAGAACACTGGCTCCAGGGTGGGAAGACAACACAAACAGGTGCCTCACGGAAGTCAGGTAGCGCGGTACCTGAGGCCCGTCCATATTACATCCAGATCCCAAATGAACAAGAGTAGGTCGCAGAACATCCACGGTGCTCGCCAGGCCCACACACCTTGCCCCCTACAACAGAGAGCTTCCTCTCCTTTTGCAAGCAGTAGTTGAAGGGCAGGTAAGGGAAGAGTAGGGAAGGAAAGAGACAAGGCAGGGGACAGATAAGGAGAACATTCAGTACTTTGGCCTGCCCAGCATTCATTCCCTCCTTTGTCTCTTCTTCCAATTACAGGCTTTAATTTTCCTCTGGGGAACACCCTTCTCCCACACTCAGTCCAGGAGGCCCCCATGGGGCAGACTCTGTCCTATTTCTCACCTCTTGGGGGCTTGGGAGGCCCTCTCTAGGAAACACGGCTAGTGGGCAGAACCAGTATCCCAGGAATTCGTGGAAGCCTTTCCCGGTTAAAGAGCTTCCACGGATATAGTTGCTACCTGGGCTCTGGGCTTTTCTGGTTTCCTAAATTCATGCGTGACTGTGTGTCTTAGTTTGCTGCGTTAGGATTCCCACGGCCCTCGAGGCACTGACCGGATCCCAGAGAGCTATCCCAGAGCTCCCTCTGAAGCGGGAGCAGGAGGGAGCAGAGAGGATGCAGGTCAGGAATCGGAGCCTCCTCGGAAAGAGGAATTACATTACATTAGGGGTGAATCTGACACCTACTTAAATCCTGGGTGTACCTGGAGCCCGCAGTGGAGACAGGAAGTTAGGGTCTGGCAGCTCCACAGACAGAGGACACACTGAAACCCACTACCTATGGAAAAAAGCAACAGCACAGGGAGTGAGCCCTGCTTTTGAAGTTGATTTTTGCTGCTCGGCGAACGGCAGGGAAGAGAGAGGGCCACGGTGAAAGGCCTGGCCAAAAATGCACTCCAAGATGGCACTGCCCGAGCGCCAGGGAGAGGCCTCCCCTCAGTCGTGCCCCAACTTGGGATTCTCCTAAAACCCGGGGGACTGTCTAATCCCTTCAAGGTCTTCTGACCTTACAACTGCCAAAGCCAAATTCTATCCTAAGCCCTAGGGAGCTTGGGGACACGGGCTGGAATCTGGGACCTAGACTCTGCTTCCGGGCTTCTTTAAACAGTCTGAATACGTCTTCGGAAGGCTGGAATTTGATCTTGGTGCCATCCTTGGCCCACGGTTGCTTCTCTGGGCTGTGAGCCTCGGTGCAGGTGGTTAATTCATTAATACCTGCAGAGTGGAGACACGAGCCGGCAGAGCTAACTCTGGCTTAGTAGTAATCCAGGTACTGCCCTCTCCCTCCGAGGAGCTGGTGTCCTTTGGACAGGCGCTGGAGGACCCCAGGGTGCTCTCCCCCTGTCTGGCCGAGGCAGAGCAGGCTCCTCAGGGCAGCCGTGGCTCGCTCCACGAGCACCTGTTTCACTTCCCTCCCCGTGGCCTTTCTAGAGTCTTTAGCCCCGGGGGCAAGAGGAACTCTTCTCCATGTTTCCTGATCCCCCCGAAATTCTAGCAAGATGACCCTTCATCCACGCAGCAGTCCGGGCAGCCGCGACCACAACCACCTGTCTCCGGAGGCCGCCGCTGGGGTGGCTTCAGGTGATGGGGGCCTTCCTATCCTACCTTGCTCCCTCCAGCGGGCGGGCTGTCGGCTGCAACGAGGACAGAGGACACCCACAGAGTCACGGTGTAACAGGGCATGGAAGTCCCCCCATATCTCTGACTCAGCTGATGTCCCCACAGCCTCCCCCCTCCCCCGAGAGAAGCAGAAAGAGCAGAACCAAAGGCTGACTCAGGGAGAAGGCCGGCGATGAGCAAGGGGGCCACTATGCGCCGTACCTAGCTGCTGGACCGATTCCTGCGTCCTCGGGCACAGCTGGCCTTCGAGTGGCTCGTCATTAATATCCGTCTCCCAAAGCCACCAGGCCAGCTGGAGGACAGCGATGCTTTCCTGTGCGCGTCCTGTTCTCTTGCTCACGGCGCATCTATCACAGCCCCTCCTGGAGGCCCGGCCATGTGGGGAAGGGGTCTTGTCCCAGGGTGGGAGTGAGAACAGTGGGGACGAGCAGGTACCCGCACCGACGGGGGTGTCTGTCATTCCTCTGGGACCTCATGGTGCAAGCTCGGTGAACGCCCCAGGCCAGAGGGGAGGGACCAGCACAGGAGAAAACTGGAAAGAATCCCCAGGGGCTAGTGGGGCACCCTCACTCAGCCTACCGCTCTGCCCAGCGGGACCCACGGTCCTCTCTAGAGACCATATGGCTGGCTGTGCTCTTCCTGTGACTGCCCCTCTCAGATCCAACTCTGACTAGTGCATTTGGGGGAGGGAAACGCTCAGGCAAAACTTGTTTTGGAGAAGTTTTTTACATTAATGGGAACTGGGTAGCCTAATGGATAACACAATGAGGTCTTTCTCCTAAATCCCTTCCTCTAACCTTGGGGTCTTTCTCCTAAATCTCCTCCTCTAATCTTGGGGTCTTTCTCCTAAATCCCTTCTTCTAAGCTTGTGTTCTCCTGGAAATGACTAGCGGTCCCTCTTTTTAAGAGGGTTGTGTGTGTGCGCACACACACGTGCATGGACACACGCATGCCCGCACACGTGCTCGTACGTGCCTCTGGGTCTATATCCAGAAGACACAGTCCCACTTCCAGTTTTCAGCCTCTGTGGATCCCACTCTTGACGCTCTTGCTCTCTGGCTCTGGCTCTAGGATCAGATAGGCATATCCTATCGTGTTGCATCTCTGCAGAGCAGAGGGCTCAGGGTGAGGCAAACACGATTCTGCCATTTGCGAGCTGTTGCTCTCTGGGCAGGTTCCTGTTCTCTCTGTACTTCAGCTTCCTGATCTATAGACTGGGAATAACAAGAGTCCCTGTGGCAACGTGTTACTGCGACGTGATGATTAAATAAGTTAATATACAAAGACCACTCAGAACATTTCCTGGCACAGGGGCTCTTGCGTGACTCAGTCAGTGTCTGACTCTTGATTTTGGCTCAGGTCATGATCTCAGGATCCTGGGATCAAGCCCCATGTCGGGCTCCGTGCTCAGCGGGGAGTCTGCTTATCCCTCCTCCCACACCCTCTGCTTGTGCGCCCGCGCTCTCTCTCTGTAATAAATAAATAAAATCTTAAAAAAAAATTCCTGGCCAACAATATGTATTCAATAAGTATTTGGTATTACTTATGTTGTTATTCCACAATAGCAGATGGCATTATTATAAATAAAATGGGGTGGAGAATTGGACTGAATCATACCTCTGGTCTTTTGTTGCTCTGAAATTTTATGATATTATGGAAGATTCAATGAATCCTGAGTGGATCCTTTGAAGGAAAACATCAGCCACGGAAAACCTAGGACGAGGCTGCCCACCGTACTCCTGGCCCCTGTATGTGCATTTTGTGTAAAGCCCGTGTGTCTCACGTTGGTACGAGCCAGGATGGACCCTGGTCCTCTAGTCTGTTCCCTATGAATGCTACAGAGCACCGAGGCCACAACCCTTTCTCTTTGGCCGATTGGTGGATTCTAGCTCCACCCCCAGGCTGCAGCCCCACCCCCAGGCTGCAGCCCCACCCCCAGGCTGCAGCCCCACCCCCAGGCTGCAGCCCCGCCCCCAGGCTGCAGCTCCGCCCCCAGGCTGACCCTCCGAGATGCTGGCTGTTGAGCTGGGCCAGGGGACAGAGCAAACAGATTTCAAATGTCAGCGCAGCCGCTAAGACCCTCAATTGGCAAGTGATTTTGCGCAAAGCAGGGAGAACAGGAGAAGGCTAGATTTTGGAACTGAAAGTCATTGCTAGATATGGGACCGAATCTTTCTTTGACGGAAACACGATATTTGGGTTCAAAGGCTCCTTTTTCAAGAGAACCAAAAGACAGGCCGTATTAGTTTCCAGGGCTGCTGGAACAAAGTAACACCAACCGGGTGGCTTAAAGCAACAGAAATGTATTATTTTGCAGTTCAGGAGGCCAGAATTCTTGAAATCAAGGTGTTGGCAGGGTGGGTCCCTTCTGAAGACCTTGAGGAAGAATTTGTTCAAGGTTCAAGGTTTCCCTCCTAGCTTCTGCTGTGTCTAAATCTTTCTGTCTTTTCTCTCATAGACACCAGCCTTGGGGCGCCTGGGTGGCTCAGTGGGTTAAGCCTCTGCCTTCGGCTCAGGTCATGATCTCAGGGTCTTGGGATTGAGCCCCGCATCGGGCTCTCTGCCCGGCAGGGAGCCTGCTTCCCCTTCTCTCTCTGCCTGCCTCTCTGCCTACTTGGGATCTCTCTCTCTCTGTCAAATAAATAAACAAAATCTTAAAAAAAAAAAAAAAAAAAAGACACCAGCTTCTAGGGTTAGGGTGGGCACAAATTGGATTTACTGCCCATCCTGTTCCAATACAACCTCGCCTTACCCCAACTGTGTCTGCAGATCCTATTTCCAAATAAGGTCACATTCCCAGGTAGGGGTGGTGGGATCCGACCATACCTCTTTGGAGGGGGGCACAGTTCAAACCCTTATACAGGATGAACAACGTCCAGAACACGGAGTTGAGGAGAAGAGAGAATTTACTGTTTGGCCAACGATAGAACGAGAGAAATCACCTCTGCTCTGAGAAAAGCTATAAACCACTAATAAGTGGAAACAACTAGTCTCCCTCCATCTCTGCACTCCCCACTCTGGAGCTGGCTGTGGTAAATTACAGGACCACTGGGAGAATAACCCCCCAATAATTAGCGTTCTAATGAAAGCTCCTCCGCAAACCTTTAAAAAACTTTGTCTGACTCCTTCCCCACCTCCTCCTCAGATGCACCATCTATGACTTCCCACGGTTGACAGGTTGTGTGAGTAGAGCCTGCTTTGTGGAAAATCTGCTCTTTGAATGTGAAGCATATACCTGATTCTGATTAATCGGAACAGGGACATTGTGAACAACTTTAATTTAATTTTTCCACATCTGATTAAATAGCAGCACAGCAAGTTATTAGCTTTCACACATCCATCCAAACGCCCAAAAACCTAGGAAATAATTCTGGGAGCACAAAGAGGGCTGTGACAGTGAAGCTGGAAACGCTGCACATCTGGGAGGATCGAATCCGCCATTCGCATTATTTAAGGATGCTTAACACGTCTCTGGTCCCTCAGCTCCCACAGAAAGTGCCTCATTGGCCCCTGAGCATGAGCAAACCAGGATGGAGCCAAGAGTCCGAGGTGACGGCTGGCAGAACCAGGTGTGAGCAAACCCAGGACCCAAGCACGCCACCCTCTCACATCCGTCTCCCCAGTGCCGGGCTTCCTGCCTGGAACCCAACATACGCTCAACCAAACGGGAAACGAAGGTGCAGAAATGCAGTGGCTGCCTCTGTCATGGAGATTCTGGAAATTTCCAGCCTGTCTGAGTAACCGGATGCCACAAGGCCGACCCCGTGGCCAGTCCTGAGTGGATGATCAAGGGTGATTGTCGAATATACTCAGGAGCTTCCCCGATCCTCGGGAGCACGTGAGAGGCCACGAAGAAACTCCCCGGGCATCTCCCGTCTTGGTCCTTCTGTGCCTGTGGCGCCCCGGCCCCTGTCAAGCCCATAAGGAGTTCCTGGGGCCTCAGACAATCGCTGTACATCTGCTCAGAATCGTGACCCAGAGCGGGTAGCCCTCTCTACCACACTGTCCCTCTTCTAATCATTTAACCAGTACCATTTTAAAAGCCCTAGAAATCATCACAGCATGAAGTTCTTTTAAATAACACACAGTGAGTCTCACCCCCTAGTTACTATTCTCTGGAGAGAAACATTAAGACAAATTAGAAACTGGCAGTCTGATTCCCTTCTCGGTCCCACTCAGCCACGTAATACGGAACAAGATTTTTTTTCGGGCTTGACTATACCGAGAGGCGGTTTGACAGTAGCTGTTACAGAAAACATGCATTTCAGTGACCCAGCAATTCCTGAGAAGTGCTTGTACAGGACTGTCCCTGAAGCGTGACTGGCGACAGAGCGGGACCCCACAATTGGGACTCACATGTCCCTTCTGTGCAATGTTACTCATGGGGCACACAGCCACACACAGACTCGAAAGACAGCCAAGCGGAGTGGTTTCTTTATTACCAATATCTAAGTACTAGAATTTAGTACTTAGCAGGCACTCAGTGATATCTTTGCAATGACTACGGTGAACGATATGTGTTGATAAATAACAATAGTTACACTCACAACGCATTTCTCAGTCCCTTTGATTCTTGACAGCTCAAAACACTACCTTCTCCGCAAACTCTCTTTTGTCTTTGTACAAAAGTATATGCGTACTTAAGGGGATTATTCATTCAACAAATGTTTGGGAAGTGGTTGTACATGTCAAAGTACCATGGGGGCACCAAGGGTACAAAGGTGAATAAAACCCACTTTCCAACATCCATCCATCCATCCATCCATCCATCCATCCATCCATCCATCTGATCCTTTTGAGGTATGGTAAGTGCCAGACACCGCATGTTTTTTATTTTAAAAGATTTTACTTATTGATTTGAGAGAGAGAGTGCAGAGGGAGAGGGAGAAGCAGACTCCCTGCTGAGCAGGAAGCGGGACATGCATGCGGCTCGATCCCAGGACCCCGGATCACGACCTGAGCCGAAGGCAGACGCTTCACCGACTGAGCCTCCCAGGTGTCCCCGGACACTGTATGTTTAAGTGGTACCAGGTGCACCCCTTTGTCTTTCTCCCTCATGGCAGAGAACCGAAGAATTTAGTTGTGGCTCTGCTGCTAATTTTTGGACCTCCAATTCGTTAAACTCCGAGTGTTAGTTTCCTTATCCGTAAACAAGGGTCTGAGACTCCCGGCCAGCCTGCCACACCGGGAGCTGCTGGCAGCACCACAGGACGAAACCCCAAAAGAGATGTGCCTTGGACACTGTGAAGCCCTCATCACACGTGCAGCGTTCTCAGGCAGCAAATGCTTAAAAACCAAAACAAAACCCCAAAGCCTCAGACGGACACACAAACAAAACCGAACAAAACAAAACCCCAAACTCCTGTCTCTTGCTCCGACTGCTTCTCAGTGGGCCTTGGAACCGGAGGCAGCTGCAGCTTCTGGCGGGGGCCGGTCCGCCATCACTCAAAAATTCTACGGTTGGACACAAATCAGGAGAGGCAGCCCAATTCCTGTCAAGGTCATCCTTTGCAGATTAAGCAGACCATCAATAATCTTTGGTTAACGTTTGATTCAAGCACGCACCAGCTCTTCCCACCCTGGCCTCTCCTCCAGCTGAGGGCCTGTTGGCTATTGTGTTCTATTCTAAAGCCTTTACAGCCCTCAGAGTCCCCTTTTATATTTTTTAAAAACCTTGACTTGGCCGGCTCTGGAGTTCCTTCTAAGACGGGGCTTGCTAGTAAATGAAAGTGATTCCTGAATGTTGACATGTAAACATCATTGACCAGGCTAGGCCTTCTTTAAAGGGAAGATATTGTAAGTCTTCCAAAGTCTAATCAAAGTGAATTATTGGGGGTGCAGGGGGGAGGGAAGAAGGGGAGAGCGAGGAGGAAGAGCGCGTGAGCCAAAGCGAGAGGGCGCCGGAGGGAGCAAAGGGAGACAGCACATGAGCCTGTCCTTTCTAGAGCCATGACCGGATTTCTCCATCAGCTCCGGCATTTTCTCGCCTTTATATTTACTTCCCGATGGGCTGCATGAAATTGTCAGCATTCACTGAAAAGGTGGAGGCTTGCAGACAGCTGGCACGTTTATTCTATGGGAACAAAGACTCGTCCCTCTTCTGTGTGTCGTCTCCTCTCAGGGCTAAAGAGCGTTCCAAGGTAAATAGCTAGAAGAAACTCCTGTTTCCTGAGCCTCTTCTGTACTAGATCCCCACGTCCCGGGCTACATAATAACAACATCTATAATAGTAATGATGCTGTGGGCCGGCTGCCTTTCACAGGGCCCTTGCTCTGAGCCAGGGACACGCTAAGTATTACGCAGCCTCTGCCAACAGCTCGCATAGCCTGAGAAGCTTATCCGCACTGAGACCTTCATCCCTCTTCTGGGACTTTCCCCCACGTATTTTGGGGTCCAGAAGCTTCCATTGATTACGTGCCCAGGGAAGCTCATCCCTACTAACATGCTCACTCTCCCTGTCTTCTAGTCTTTCTTCTGATGGAAAAGCTTCAAACATACACAGAACACAGAGAAGAACAGCCCATGCACCTGTACCCCTCCCCCAGCTGCAGGAGGTAATATTTGGCCATTCCTATTTTTTTCTATTCCCACCCTGGCCGCCCTTTTTGGGACTATTAGAAAGCGAACACCAGACACTGTGCCACCTCACTACCGCTCCTTGGCATTTTTCGTTTGTTCTTTCCCTTGCTTTAATGATGCAGTGACTCTGAGAACCCAGCGAGATTTCCTGCTGGTTCTGTTACTTGGAAGGAGGTGGCATGGTGCCACAGGAATACGGTTTGCATTTCTCCTCTATCAATTAACCAAACCTAAGCCAACAATCTATTCATTTTTTTAAAAAAAATCTTGTCTTGGGGTGCCTGGGTGGCTCAGTCGTTAAGCGTCTGCCTTCGGCTCAGGTCATGATCCCAGGGTCCTGGGATCGAGCCCTACGTTGGGCTCCCTCCTCTCCCTCTCCCACTCCCCCTGCTTGTGTTCCCCCTCTCGCTGTGTCTCTCTCTGTCAAATAAATAAATAAAATCTTTAAAAAAATAAAAAAAATGTCTTACGGTGAAAGTTACTCAAATTTCCTTATCATCATCATCATTATTTAATGAAACAAGGGACGGAGAGTAGATTTACACCTAACGCTGGGACTGAAGACGGATATGAAACTAATATCATCACCTTGAGCTCTGAGGACGATGGACGGTTGGAAGGGATTCTAGGGATCCCGGTCCAGGATGGATATCTAGGGCATCCGCCCTCTAGGGAGCTGGCGGGACCGTCTGATGAGGCTTCAGCCTGTGTGGTCGCAGTGCTGTCCCTGCTGGTGCCGAGCGCGGGAGTGGGGAATGGATGAAGGGGGAGAAGCCGGACCCGTGGACTGACTGTGTGCACACACTGCGAGTTAATGATTTATGTAACTGCTCACTGACCTTGCAGCACAACAGTGAGCAGGCCTATCATTAAAATCCTACCGGAGTCCAGAGGCTGAAACTCTCTGTGGGCTCTGCCTGGCCTTCCTTTGTAGCAGGCAAGGTTGCTGGCTCAGAAGTTGCCCACGCGAGTGGCCTTGTTGCTGGCTAGGTCTTTGCTCTCTCGAGATGCGGCACTTGGAGCTTTGCGGAGCCCTTTAGGCTCTGGCGGGAGCCTCGGCGTGAGCGTGGCCAACGGCGGCCTCTTCTAGTTCTGATCGTGCCCAAGCTTCGGCTTAAAGTCTGTCCTCGCACTGCTTCTGCTGTGCTGGGCGGTTTGGAACCCTAAACCAGGCTCGTGGACTTAGGTAATCCCCAGCTCCCTGAAAGCACTGGTCCTGGGGAGCTTGAAAAGTGTATCCACGGCCCGGGGGTTCCCCAGACTAGTGAACTCGGGATCTCTGGGAAGGGGGCCGGGCGCCCCCCAGTGATTCTTACCCGCCTTCAGGGGAGAACCTGGGGCCTTAGCGCAAGGGCTTTGTGCCCACCGAGTCCTGCTTTCTCCCCCATCTTTCTTTGGTAGGGTCACTTTTTTTCCCTCAAAGCTTTTGAGATAGAAGAGACATGTGCTTTTCAGGTTTAAACACAGACGTCGTGCTGGCCTCATAAAACCAAGTGAGGGAAATTTTCATCTTATTTTGTGACCCGAAATCGTTTCAATGACAAAGAAGATACCTGGTGTTTGAAGACCAGAGAGTGTCTGGTTATAAGACCACGAAGGCCTTTTAAAAAGGGCCCCTTTAATAAACCTTCTAAAGTATTCTATGGTTATTGGTCAATTCCAGGTGTTCTACCTCTATGGGGGCAATTTTGATAATTTATATTTTGCTAAGAAATTCTCCATTTTTCGAGTTTTTCAAATTTCTTGCCACAGATGTTCACAATTCTCTCACTCCTTTCCCAATGGGCAACTACATTTTCTTTCTCATTCGAATGCTGCAGACCACGAGCTGCTCAGATTCCTTCTGTTGAAATAATGGCGAGTGCTTACTGATCACTAACCCTTTTCTAGGCACAGGGGGCTAACTGCTTTTCTCGTGGTAGCTCCTTTAACTCTCAAGACCATTCAGTGAGCTAGGTACCCTCAAGATCCTCATGTTATAGACAAACTCTTCACCTCTAGGTGTGCAGAGAAGTTAAGCCACTCACCAGTAGCTCTATATGCTGCCTACTGACCTTGTGTGTGAGCTTAGACATCGCCTACCATTTGAGTCTATTATTCTAGGGTTAAGAATTAAGGGGAAGGGGAAAGGAATAACAAGGGTTCCTGCTCGAAGCTCTTAACTAGAGTGGATAATCTAAGAGTTGTGTGGCTGGGAGGGGAGAAGATTCCACCAGCAGACAGTGGCCCAACGGTGGCCTCGGGGTCGTAAACTCCAGAGTGGAGAAGGATTCTGTGCCATGTGACTCTTTTCATGTCCTGGTTCAAGGTCACTTAAGGGTCTTGAGTGTTCCCTCGCATGGGAGTCTTGATCTCTGGATTATGAGTTCAAGCCCCACATCGGGTGTAGAGATAACTTAAAAATAAAATCTTAAAAACCAAAAAACAAAAAACACAAATCCTCCCAAGCCCTCTCTTTGCTCCAAGAATAAAATCTGGATTTTTCAGTTTGGCCTGGAAGGATTCCCAACACCTGGCATCAACGGGCATTCTAAGCCCACTCTAAGCCTGGCAGCGTCTGTCAGCCTAAACTCTAGGCCCTGTGTGTCCTTGTATGTCTGCCTCCGGACCTTTGCTCATGCTTCTTCCTCCACCACGAACGCCCTTTCTCCATCTCTAGCTATTCAAATGCGACGAATCCCTCGAGCTCTAGCATGTCACGACACGGACATGTATCATGTCAGTATCGACACGGCAGGACATGTGTCAATTCTCTCGTCCTAGAAATAAATAACACTACCACTTACATACAGCTTACCGTGTGTGCGCCAGCATTTGTATCTGTTAGTTCATTTAGCCTTCAGAACAATCTTACGAAGGATCTATTATTCTTGTCCCTATTTTATAATTGGGGAAACTGAGGCTCAGTAATTTGCTCAAGGCCCCAGGGCTAGTAGCAGAGTTGGGATTCAAATCGAAGTGGTCTGGCCCCACACACTTAACCCAGACGCACGGTACCTGTGACACTCCACAGGGTAAATTATAGCGACTTTCATACTTTTCTGGAGTACCTCCCTAGTAATGGGGTGTCCGGGTGGCTCAGTCAACAGAGCATGTGACTCTGGATCTTGGGTTGTGGGTCTAAACCCCACGTTGGGCGTAGAGATTACTTAAAAAAGAAATGACTTAGCGGATGTGCCATAAGTATCTGCTCAGCCGGACAAGAACACAGTACTCAGTAGAGGGGGTGAGGAGGGCAAGGGTGAAGGGTTTGGAACCAAGGTGCCTGGGGTCAAGACACTTTGAAGTGTGGGTAGGGAGGCCCACTTCGATAAACGATACAGTGGAAAATCTCGGCTGAAGGGTAAGCAAATGCAAATGCGGTGAGTACAAACTGAGGCAGGCAAGGGAGACCAGCACACTCCAGATGTGTGGAGGTATGCGCAGTCAAGGGACCTGCGGCCATACCTTAAGGCTTTGCTGCACAAAGTCTGGTCCCTAGACCAACAACAGGGGAGCCTCTTCTGAAATGCAGAATCCTAGAACCCACCCCAGACCATGGAAGCAGCATCTGTATTTATAGAGAGTGAGCGAGCAAGCGTGTGTGCATGTGTGTGGTGGTAGGAGGGACAGAGGGAGCGGGAGAGAGGGAACCTTAAGCGGGCTTCACGCTGGGTGTGGAGCCCAGTGTGGGGCTCCATGTCACCACCCTGACAGCATGACCTGAGCTGTGATCGAGAGCTGAACGCTTAGCCAACTGAGCCACCCAGGCGCCCCAGAATCTGCATTCTAACAAGACCCTCATGGGAGTCATATGCACACTAAAGTTGGTAAAATGCTCCCATAAAGCCAGACATGGAGGCCCACCCCCAGAGGCTGTAACTTGATTGGTCTGGGCTGGGGACAGGGCACCTATATTTAAAAAAAAAACATTTTCAGGTAACCGTAACATGCATTCCAGGCCTTCCCTAGAGGCCTGTGGAACAGAAAGATGGGGGAATGGCGGGGGATGGAGAATCCCAGCTCCGCCACTAATGAGCTGAGCAGGCCTGGGCATGGCATTCAATGTCAAATGAAGAAAGCAGATTTGATCAGTGGTTCATAACACTCAGAATCAGAAGATACACTTTCTTGGGTCAAGTGAATTTTAATTCCCAGGGCCGGGCCTGAGGAGTTGAGCAATGACTTCAGAGGCCCTGGGCACTCCTATAGCTTTTAGGCCAGGGGACATCCGTAGGGCATTATGATCTGTGGCTCCAAGCTGGAAACACATCAGAATTACCTGGGGAGCTCTCGAAAAGTACTGGGACGGAGGTCCTACTCCCAGACATGTTAGGCCTCGAACCCAAAGTTCTCCCAAGTGACCAGACTACACAGTGTGATGGAAAACCACTGGGGCCCGTGAAAGATGTGGAGGTCACATAGCACCAAGAATGTGCGCTTCTGAGGTCCTTTCAGTTCTTTGAGGTTTTCTATTTGTGGAGTCGGGGTAACAATACCCATTCTGGCAGCCTGTTGTGAGGATTAAATATAATAAAGTCATACACACCTTTGACCTCAGTCAAAAGTCACTTCATTGTCAGGGCGCCTGGGTGGCTCAGTGGGTTGAAGCCTCTGCCTTCAGCTCAGGTCATGGTCTCAGGGTCCTGGGATTGAGCCCCACATCGGGCTCTCTGCTCAGCGGGGAGCCTGCTTCCCTCTCTCTCTCTGCCTGCCTCTGCCTACTTGGGATCTCTCTCTCTGTCAAATAAATAAATAAAATCTAAAAAAAAAAAAAGTCATTTCATTGTGAATCCAGCTTCCTTGGTGGACTGATGAGAACACTACACCCCAGAAAGGCAGGCCCAACGTCACATGGCCGGGCGGCAGCGGAGCAAACATGACACTGCTCCAAATGCTAATTCTACCGCACTGTGTGGCTGCCTCTGGATACAGGAAAAGAGCCCAGAAGAAACTCAAACGACCCCAAATGGCCACACTGAACTTTGGCCAGAGCATTGGGCCAATAGACAGTCCCTCACACAAAATAAAGCCTTAGTTTTCCTCACCCAAGAACAAGGTCACCCCCCCCCCATAACCTTGTCCAGGCTTGACTGTCAACACATTTGATTCTGACCCATTTGAGCTCAATGCTCTCTTCTGATCACAGTATCAGCAATGAAAGAAATGCCTCCATGGGGACAATGGAGGGAGAGAATGATTCTTTCCCCACTGTGTGGAAGATGAGTGGTAATGGGAGGTGAGGGATGAGGGATTGGCCAGCTGGAAGGTGGTTTCAGCAATCCTGATGTGAGGGCTTGAGGGACAGTGAGCACCATGGGTTGAATTGGGTTCCCCTAAAAGATGTGGAGGTCCTAACCTCCCCCGTACTTGGGAATGTAACCTTTCTTGTAAATAGGGTCTTTGCAGATGATTGAATTAAGACAAGGTCATGAAGGTAAGCCCTGATTTAGTAGGACTGTGTCCTTAGCAAAGGGAAATTTGAACACAGAGATAGATACACACAGGGAGAACAGCATGTGGAGACGAAGGCCGAGATTGGGGTGATGCTTCTAGAAGCCAAGGAAGGTTGGCTGGTGAAGCACCGGAAGCTAGGGGTAGCCGTGGAGCAGATTCTCCCCCCAAGCCCTCAGAAGGAAGAGACCCTGCGGACGGCTTGACCTCGGACATCTAGCTCCTAGAATTGTAAGACAAGAAATTTCCGTGGTGGTACCTTAGGTAGCCCTAAGAAACAGATACGGCCAGATCCTTGCTGCAAGAACACGCTGTCCTGCACCAAGGCAAAAACTGGAACTTCAGAGGAGTAAGAGTGTTCTGTCTCTCCTGTGACTCACCCTGCTTTCTTTGGTGCAGGGACCTAGCCTTGAAGTAGGGCTTGTGTTCTAAGTTCAAGATCACCAGTCTCTTTGTTGATGTTTTCAAATATGCCTGGATAACAGCAAAATCCAGGGGTGATTTTCTCATTGACCAGTACAGCAGGTGATAACTCGCTTTCTCGTTCTCTTTCTCTCTCTCTTTTTTTTCCCGTACGTGTGAGTACGGAAGGGGCTGTGGGCCTGAGGTGGCGGGGGGGAGGCAGAATGGCAGAGGGAGAAGGAAAATCCTAAGCAGGCTCCATGCTCAGTGAGGAGCCTGACTCCGGGCCCGATCTCACGAGCATGAGATCATGACCTGAGCTGAAATCAAGAGTCAGATGCTTAACCGACGGAGCCACCCAGGCGCCCCAGGTAATAACTCTAATATGCTTTGCTTAATACATGCCTGGTGCTCTTTTAAGTGCCTTCTGGATACGAATTCATTTGATTTTGATGAATTTTCACACCACTGCTCTCAAGTAGGTACTCTGGTCATATCCATTTCACAGATACAGAAACCGAGACACAGACAGGTAAAGGAACTTCTCCCCAAGGCTGTGCACCTAGAAATGTTAGAGCTGGAATGCGCACCCAGGCCCTCTGGCTGGAGAGCCCAGGCCCTTCGCCACTACAAAAAATGGCTACCACTGGCTTCAGTGCTTCCCTTCCCTTCCCCCGGTCCAACTGTTATTCTAAATGCTTATATTCTTAATCCATTTCATATTCACAGCTGGTTACCTAAGCTCTGTTTAATTCTTCCCTATTCACATTTCCAGGAAAGGGATGATTTCAATTTTGAATTTAAAAAGGCCCCCCCATTTTCCATAACACACACACACACACACACACACACACACACACACACACACACAGCCCTCCCTCAAGGCTGGCTACTGGCTGCTGATCCCACAGCTACCCCTAGTGGATATCTTGCGGTGGCCAGCTGCTTGCCCTTACCCCTCTCAACACGCCGCACCCACCCCAGCTTCCC
>CM053614.1:74984131-75003640 GCA_028646535.1 Procyon lotor
AACTCTTGCTTTTTTTTTTTTTTAAAGATTTTATTTATTTATTTGACAGAGAGAGAGAGAGAGAGATCACAAGCAGGCAGAGAGGCAGGCAGAGAGGGAGGGGGAAGCAGGCTCCCTGCTGAGCAGAGAGCCAAGACTCTGAGATCATGACCTGAGCCGAAGGCAGAGGCTTTAACCCACTGAGCCACCCAGGCGCCCCCAATAACTCTTGCTTTGACTAAGGGAGTCAGAGAGGGGAAAAGGAGGGAGTAGGAGGGCAACACGGAAAAGGAGAAGGCGAATGGGCAGAAAATAATGGAGAGAGAAGAGGAAAAACCGAAGATGATTGCCTATCTGTGCCAGGAAGGGGGTCTAGGTACTCGGCACACCCTTCCCACCGCCAGAAACCCCAAGAAGCTGAGTAGAAACCGCCAGGAAGAGCCAAGAGGCTGCTGAACAGGGATGGATTCGGACCCGGTACCCCAACCGCTGTCCCTGACAGCTGGGGGGTGGGGGTGGGGCGGCACGGAGCAGCAGCCTGGCTCAGCAGTTCTGACAAGACGGGAATCTTCTCAATGAGGATTTTCGGTCGGGTGGGGAAGTGATGGCGTCTGTAAAGCCCACAGGGAGATTTCTCCATGGTTCCGCGTAGGCCCTCAGGGCGACACTGAGAAGGCAGCTGTGATCACTGAGATGTTTTTTCCCCCCTTAGAGGTGGATGAGAGTCACCCAGATACGGAGTCCTAGCTCAGGCGGTGCCCACGGGAGTGCCCTGGGGCCCTGGGCGCTCAGCCTCCCGCCCCGCCCACCACAGAGGTTAAGGAGGCCAGATGCGCCACAGCTTCCTCTCCGAATTAGCCTGCGAGACGCCCTGGTGCTTACCGGCTCCCTCCAACTCTGTCTGATAACTTAGGAGGAAATAGATCTTTCCGCCTCAGTAACAACAAAATTGGTCTTTGCATCTGTGAAAATTACGCTCTAGATGACGGCAATCCTGAACATTAATCAAGTATCAATCACTGACATGAGTGGAAAATAGAGTTGGAGTCTTTATTCAAGCCTTGTGGTGAGCAAAGCGAGGCGAGGGCTGATTGCGGAGGAAACCCTCTCCCAGGTCTGAAACAGCGCCGTGGAGTGCAAAGAACATGAGCTTGGGGGCGGACACCTGACGCCACTCCTAACTGTGCCTGCTCCCTGGGCCTCAGTTTCCCCATTTGTAAAACAAGAGAAACCCTGTGAACCCTCAGGTCACTGAGGGACTGAGAGGAGGCAGGTTAAGTGTGTATCCCACACAGGCCCTACCCAGAAGCAATGATTTTTTTTTTTTTTTTTAAGATTCTATTTATTTATTTGAGAGAGAGAGAGAGAGAGGGTGCATGAGCGGGGTGGGGGGAGGGGCAGAGGGAGAAGCAGGCTCCCCGCTGAACAGGGAGCCCAATACCGGGCTTGATCCCAGGATGCCGGGATCCTGTCCTGAGCCTAAAGCAGACGCTTATCTGGCTGAGCCACCCAGGTGCCCTGCAAACAGTAATTTTTTAATGGCTCTGAATAACTGGGGAGAATAAACCTACTTTTCCTGCCAAACATTAGCTCAGAAGGTTTTTAACACGTGTGGTGTCCATACCAGCTGAACATTCTCTTTAGTTCCCATTCCAGTTTCTGAGCTGTCGGGTCCCCACCGGAAGGGCCTGCCTCTTGTCACCTCGGGCGTGGCCCTGCCCTGCTCGCCCTTTGTCCCTGTCCCAAAGTCTCAGACTCAGACCTTACCCCCTGGCAAGAGCCTTCCGCCCCAAATACAAAACCTGAATTTAACCCTGAGGAAACATCAGGCAAAGGAAACTGAGGGACATTTTATAAGATTATTATCTTGTGATCTTGACCAGGGTCCAGGCTGGGAGCCGCAGGCTGCAGGACCGGCCCCGATTCAAGGAGGGGAAAGGGACGTGACAGCGGAAACCCCACATATAATTCTGGATTTTTACCTTTTTCTTGGCTATACCGGGAAGTTGGCAACATTTGAGTAAGGTCTGTTGGTGACATTAGTTTCCTGATCTTGATAATTATACTACAGTTATGTAAAAGAGTCTTTTTGGTTTTAGAAAATACACATTGAAATATTAATGGGCAAGAGGACATGATACTTGCAACTTACTGTCAAAACAGTCCCAAACACCTTTAAAACACAATATATAAAAACATAAGAAAATGTCTATCTACACACTTATGTATGGGGGAGGGGGTTGAATTATTTTTACAACTTTTCTGTGAGTCTGAAATGTCCTCCTTCACCCTGCAGACAAGCACTGCACAGTCAACCACACTGTGTCCCTTCCACTCTGTGAATGTCCTTGCAAAAGGGTGTGTAGGGATTTCTTTTGAGCTCCTCAGGCCACTGGACTCTTGGGCACATAACGTTACGGTGGGAAGGGTCCTCAGGGACCACCTAATTCGAACCCTTCCAAGTGATGTGACCAGGTGCAGAGGGGCCTCTGGCTTGTCGTCCCTCGGCTGACGGGGCCCGAGGCGGCCTGATTCCAGGTCCTGACCCCCGCCTCCCCCCCGCCCAGTGCTCTTTTTTCAACTCCGCGCTGTGCGACCGCACAGTGCATCTGGCCACAAAGGAGTGACAGCTGTGATAGGACATGGATCCCTCTAGCCTTGGGGACAATGGACGGGGACATGTCTAGGGGGGCAGAGGCCCTGGTGTCAGGGTCCTCTTTCTTTCCTGCAGGGGGATCATGGTATGAAAAATGTCCGGCTCCGATCTCATCTGTTCCCAGGGCACGAAGGGACAGACAGACACCTATATGCTAATGAGTCTCAAATTAGTCCCCCACCCCTGACCTCTGTCTGAAGTCCCCACTCCTGGATCCAACATCCAACTCTTGCCTTGGGGGCACCGCTAATGTAGCAAAGCCAAAAGCTCCCCTTCTCCCCTCCCCTGCTCTTCCTCATCTCAGCCCAGCCCCTCCATTCGCTCGGTTGCTCAGGCCAAGCCTTGGGGGTCAGCCTAGCCTCCTGTTCACTGCGCCCCCGACCCCTGGCTCCCCATCAGCCACACCACCCTGTTGGCCCCGCCCTCCACACAGACCCAGGACTGGCTTCTCCCCAGCACCACTGACACTGGCCACTGTGCTTTCTCCCTGGGGCTTCCACGAGCACCGTCTGATGGGATCCCGCTCCCACCCTTCCCTTTCCGTGTGTGCTCCCGGCCCAGTGACCAGAGGGAGCTCAAAACCCGCCCAAACAACCCCGGAAGCTCCAGGCACCCCCGCTCTGCTGCCCCAGGACCATGGCCTACCTGGCACACCCCAGTCTCAGGTTCTTTCCCGGCCGCTCTCCCTGCCTGGAGTCCTTGTGCCAAGTACCCACGAGGCCCCGTTTCCAAGTTCACGCAGGAATGGCCTCAAGCCTCTTCAGACAGGCCTTCCCTGACTGGCTCACGGGAAACAGCACCCCCCCCGTCCTTCCCCACGCTGACTTTCCTGATTTGTTGCTCGTCTCTACCCCCACACTTAGTTCCTAGAGGCCAGGGATCTATTTGGCTCCCTTTGTATTCTAGCTACTGATGGCACCTAATAGGAGCTCAGTACATGTTTGTTAAAGTAATGAATGAATGCATTGTTAAGTTAAAGAAGCAAGGAGCAGAATATTGTCTATAATACACGCCCACTTATTAAAAAAGAAAAAGAAATGAACACATCTATGCTTGCCTAACTTAGGAAGGATTTAACAGCTATGGCTTCTGGGAGGGTGAATGAGTAGCTGGGGGGCAAGAGAGGAGGAAGACTTGTCAGTGTAGACCCTCCTGGTACCTTTTGGATTTATTTATTTGTATTTGTCAGAGAGAGAGAGGGAGAGCGAGAGAGAGAAAAAGAGAGAGAGAGAGTGAGAGAGCATGCACAAGCAGGGGGAGTGGCAGAGGGGGAAGCAGGCTCCCCGCTGAGCCAGGAGCCCGACTCGGGACTCGACTCCAGGACCCTGGGATCATGACCCGAGCCGAAGGCAGATGCTTAACTGACTGAGCCCTCCAGGCGCCCTCCCTTTTGAATTGTTTTAGTAGGTACATGTATTACTGATTTGATGAATTAAGAACACATATGTATATCACATCATTATGTTGTACCCCTAAAGCGGATACGATGTTATAGGTCAATTATATCTCAATTAAAAACAGGCCACCTGTAATAAATCCACGTCCCCCCCAGAATGTCACAACGCACCCTGCCACCTATGTGGACACACGTGTCACGGGTGTAAAATCGTGATATACAGATTCTCTTTGTGCTGGCACATCATTTCTTTTTTTACTGTAAAACCGTTTGGGGAAGTTGATCCCAGCCGAGGCTAAGAGACATGAGATCTCGTGCCTACAGTCAAAGTTCCCAGGAACATCCCACACATGTGCAGTCCCCTGGAGACCTCACGAAAAAGTAACTGAAAGGAAGACCGAGACAGAAGAAACAAAGGCAAATGAGATTGAAGGATTACTGGTGACTAAAAAAAATAAAAATAAGAAGTATGTGCAACCCCAAGGCCCAGCCTGGCGGGGGCGGGGCACGACTTTTCCAGGTCCGAGGGGCCTTGCGGCTCTCTGCTGTACCCGGTAACGTCACGGCCCTTCACGGTCCTGACGAGAAATACGAAAAGACACTGTATCTGCGAAAAGGGGTAGGGGCTGTGGTGGAACGCTGGACCTTGACCCCTGGGAGAGTGGGCCACCTCTCTCGCCACCTAAGGGACCCTGGGCGAATCACCCGCGTGGCCTCAGCGGGTCTTGGGTCCCTCTACTGTAGCGAGGGGGCACAGAGGTTGGAGCTGTCATCTTGGAGGACGCTTTCCAGCTCCAACACTCCGTAGTTCTGTTTGGAGTCGATGTTGCCGGTCGGACCTCCCAAACGGGCAGGTGCTCTGCCTTTGAGATCCATGCAGATGTGACGCCGACCTCATGGGAGCCCTCCTGGCTACCTGAGCCCGAGCATGACTGAGCTAGAAAGCTAAGCCTCACCCTCCTGCTTCCAGAGGCTTCCTCGTCGAGCCTGGGGCTTGGGACTTTTGTACCCTGTGCCTCGACCAACTTCTATTAGCCAAACAACGTGGAGCCTGGCGTGGACAGGGCTGCGTCTGTGTCCTCGGGGCTGGGCCCACCCCGGAGCTGGGCCCACCCCGGAGAGCAAGGAGAAGGTCGGGGGGTTTCACGAGCCAACGGGGCGGACTATTAAAGTAAATGTCCCTTTCCTGAAAGATGCTGGCAAGGAAAAAACCATGAAAGGCCCTGAGTTGGGGGAGGGGGAGCGGGCAATGGGAGAGAGAACTTGTGGACATCCATTCTTAAGTCATCTGCAGGAGGAGAAGGAAGGAAATGGCAGGAAGGCACGGGAACTGGCTTCTCCCTTCGGAATGCCTGCACGTTACTGTCTTTAGGACTCCAGTCGTCTTGCTGGCTATTTGAGTGACTGCAACTAATGTGAAGACTGGTTTGCATTCCCTCCGCACGTGCCAGTGAATTGGTGGAGAGACGTCTGGAGGTACGTGGGGCTCCAGAGGGAATTCCCTGGGGGGAAGGTCAAAGGGTTCTTGGTGGACAGTCCTCAAAATCAAGTTTAGGGTGTGATTACAGCATGGGGGAGTATGAAAGGGTGAAGTGAAAATCCTCCAAGTCAGACAGGAATGAGAAAGAAAGTCTCTCTCTCTCAAAAGAAGTTGGATGACGCTTACGGTGTGATTTTCTTTTAATTTTTTTAAAGTTTTATTTACTTATGTAATCTCTACACCCTGCACGGGGCTCGAACTCACAACCCTGAGATGAAGAGTTGCACGCTCCTCCAACTGAACCAGCCAGGTGTGATTTTCTTAGCCAATGTATTTAAGCCTAATTCTGCCCTTGCTGTGAAAGCTCAGGAGCTGTAGTCTTTGGAGGTGTCTTCTGGGGCTTGGGTGGGGGTGGCAGGAAGGTGCACAGAGCTGTCCCGCTCAGAAAAGGGCCATTAAAATAAGCTGTGGAAACGCTGTCCCTAGATATTAAAGCAGATACAGGACAGCATTTAGGCTGGTGGATTTAAATTGAGGGGAGCTTCAGGGGCCCCTGCCTTCGGCTCAGGTCATGATCTCAGGGTCCTGGGATCGAGCCCCGCATCGGGCTCTCTGCTCAGCAGGGAACCTGCTTCCTCCTCTCTCTCTGCCTGCCTCCCTGCCTACTTGTGATCTCTCTCTCTCTGTCAAACAAATAAATAAAATCTTTAAAATAAATAAATAAATAATAAATTGAGGGGGAGCTTCGGAACCCCCCTGGGGTAGGGCCTGTTCTTTATTTCAAAAGCTCCAGAAACAATTGTAACTCAACCTGCTTCTCTGTTGTCGTCCCCAGGCCCAGGCGTCCTGCTGAGAACCACGGCTGGATGTGCTCTGGACACTCACGGCCTAAAATCAATCAGCCTGTGAGGTTTCTCCCTGCACTCTGACTATAAAATCTTCACGTACCTGTAACAGCTGTGCCTACAAGCCCTCTCCTCGGCCTTCAAACGGGAGAACTGGGGCTTCACATCCCCTCCCCCACTTTTTTCTATTTAAGAACATTCCAGAACTGTGCGTATAGGCTGCAGGCACCTCAGGAAGAAGCGCCGGTTGCAAAGTCTGTCATAACAGCAAAGGAAGGGAATGTCCCATTTCCAGGCCAGGGCCTGCTCTCTGCCCTCATGCACTAGTTCCCATTGCAAAGTTTTGTGAGCGCTTCAATATTAACTTTACAATCCCTCTGTTCAAAATGTTACTTTTACCCATCACTTTCTAAATGTGTAAGCCCCACCCCTCCCCAACTGCCCTGCCCCGCCCCACTCCCCCCACTCCCCCGCCGCTCCTCAAAATAAGGCCTTAACTCTCTGAAAGTGGCTTTTCCTTTTTCTCAGTTCGCCACTCACAGCCTTCCGTGCCCTGGCTCCTGTAGGGCCCACTGCTTCGAGCTGGCCGGCGGCCTCACTGTTTCACGTTCTCCTCAAGTGTTACAATAACTGCATAGGATTGTACCGCTAGGATTATGGCTGCCCCTTAACTATTCCCAATGGCCGAGTATCTTTCTGCTCCTCCTCTCTGAATTTTGCCAGGAAGGGTGCAAGGGATCATCTAGACCAGCAGTTGTCAATTTGGTTGGTCACCAGAATATGGGATGATGGGGAATGGGAGGGTGGGGCGTG
Source organism: Procyon lotor (assembly GCA_028646535.1). Classification (NCBI taxonomy): domain Eukaryota; kingdom Metazoa; phylum Chordata; class Mammalia; order Carnivora; family Procyonidae; genus Procyon; species Procyon lotor. The sequence continues at coordinate 74,991,301 of CM053614.1, forward strand.
GTGCATTTTTTTGGTAAATTGAGGTATAACATGCATATAGGAACGAGCAAAAATCACAAGCGTGCCCCCTTTCAACTCTGGATGTACAAAACAGCCTCATGTGACCAGCACCCACATCAAGAACCAGAATGTTACCAACAACCCAGAAAGGCTGGGCTGAAGGAGGCTTTCGAAAAAATTCTCACTTTGGACCCAATCCTCTGAGATTCTTATTCCCAGATGTGCGATCAAGCCCAGGAATTTACATCTGTAAGGTTTTCCCCAGAGAGGTCTGGTTTCCCATGCACCACCGGGCTCGGGGACCAGGAACCTACCAAGGATTTTCAAATTGCTCTTCCCCATGTGTCACTCTGGGGGATGGCGGTTGAGACACGGCGTGTCAGACGCCCCTTCCCCTTCGATCAGAGCCACCTGGATCTTTCTTAAACGGAGCCTCCAGTTTAAGAAGAGCCTTTTCTCTGTGGATGAAAACAACCTCTTACTTCACAGTCCTGAAAACTACCTGTACCGATCGGTTCAGTTGAGGAAGCAGAACACAAGGACGGATACGGATGGATCTATATACATATGCATCAAGAACGGGTATCGGACCTTTCACAGTAGGACTTGCCGGCTCAACAGCCCCTATAAGACTCTTTGTGTTTGATGCTGGAGCGTGAAGTCCATAGGGCAGGCAGTGGAGAAGGAAAGACCTTGCCAGACCGAGAAAACTCTAGAATCCCATGAGGATCCCACTCCTGCTGCCTTGATCTTGATAGTAGGGATATCCCCCAAGAGCCACGGAGCTAAGCCCTTGCAGCTGGCCTGGGAGTCAGAGAAGCCCAAGGGGGATGCAAGGAAAGGTGGAGTGATGGCAGGCCCGGCCGCCGCTACCTGGCAATGGGGTGAGCCAGCAGGTAGACCACAATGCATGTACGGCTTCCCTTCTGTCCTCCAGCTCTCTCGAGAATCCCTCTCTGGCCCAACCCAACTGGGAACCCACAGGCCAGGGAGTTCTGGGAGATGTAGTTCAGCCTAGCCAGGCTGACCCACGACAAAGCCGTCACCACCCGTCCGATCGCTGGTTCTCAGGCCTGGCCGTGCGCTGGAATCACAGGTGGTGTTTAAAAACACAGACACCAGGACTAGCACCAGGATATGGGAAAGCTCCCAGGTCACCCTAATGTACAGTCGTGGCTAAGAACCACGGCCTGGCAACCTCAGGACTAGCCCCAACCTGGGGCTCAAACGATCAATTCTTCTCTCTTTTTGCCCCACGGGGAGCGTAAAAAGATCTGGTTTCTCATTAGCCTGCATCGGTCTGTCCTCTCTGTGCGAACCCAGCCACAACCCTCCCGCAGTCCGCAGCACGCTGGCTGCACCGTGGACCAAGCCTCCTGGCTCCCTGTCCTTCTGGGCTCAGTACATCGGGAGCACAGTGGGCAGAGCCTGCGATCACCCCAACGCCAGCAAGCTCTTCGGGAACTAGAGACTCGGAAGGTTTCACTATTAAGCTTCTAAATAAAGCACCTCTTCCTCCTAGGCATAGACGAATTAAATAATTATAAGGTAGCCAGATGGTCAGTGAGGTTTCGCGGCGGAGGGCGTCAGAGGAGCGGGATGCGGAAGAGCTTGGGGCGGGGGAGGGGGAGTAGGTCCAAAAGCACCGGCGGTTCTGGGTGACGGGGAGTAACTCTGTTACAGGGAATGGTTATCTCCACTACGGATTCGACCCTTTGCTTTCTTTCTCCCATCCACACTGTGGTTGTTTCTCATGAGGTCTGCGGTTGGAGTGTGAGATGGACACAACTGATCAAAATGAGGTCTTTGGGATTTCCTTTGGGTTTCTATGACTTATGCCCTCCCGGTCCTTCCCATTACAGTAGTGGAAGCCTGCTGGGCCACCCCGCCCCATAGTCTGTAGATACGTTTAGAGAGAAACTTTTGGGAGAGGCCCTGGCAGGAATCTTTCGTACTATCTCTGTGAAGCCACCCCACCATTCAAGGGGAAGGACGGGGCCGCGTTCCAGGCTGTTCAGTGGCCCATGTTTACTGTGTGAGGTCGCTCTCTGTGCCCACAATGTATCTGAAGTTTGTTGAGGGCAAGGCTGATCCTTGATCTCCCTTTGTTGGGATCTCGGCACCTAGGACAGGATCCCGGATGCACAGATCCCAAGTTCCAGGTTTTATAGTTCTGCTCCTCAAAAGGGACTTGAATCCTCCCTGGCCTCAGTTTCTGCCTCTGTAAAGTGGGAAGTGCCTACTTCATGGCACCAGAAGTGTTGTCTAAGTGGGAGAAAATGTGGGAAGAATGAGAACTTCTCAAGAACTAGGTGCTGGCTGAGTCCCTTGTCGAGTACCAGGAGGAGGCACAGGAGAAGCCTAGGGGCGGAGGTGAGGGGAAGGTGTTCCCGAGAGCCTACAGACCTACGGCAGTCACTTTCTCCCTGCCCCTCTTGGGGGATCCCCGTGCACGCTTCCTCGCTACAAGCCGGTTTCGGCCTGCTCCCGTTATTCATTCATCGTCTTCATCCAGTGTTTCCTGAGCACCCCCTGTGTGCCGAGCACCGTGCAGGGGTTGAGAATTGAACACTGGTGGAGCAAGAACTGATGAGGTCCCTGCCCTTCCTTCCCCAACGGGTCTGGACTCGGGCTTATGCACCGAGAGAGTTAGACAACTAGCTTCACGCAGCCCCAGGGACGGATGGCAATGTTGTGATTTACTGGGATCCTAGAGTTAGCTGAAAAATATCAACAAGCTGAGGCCAGGCGTAACACGAAGAAGAAAAGGAAGAAAAGGTAGAGTCCCACCAAGCCCCTCTTGGGTCTTCAAGAGTCCTACTCTTTACAGAGTCCTACTGGGCCCCCTATTAAAACTAGCTCTCACCTAACTTCCTCGTGCTAAGGCGGTCAGTGCTCTCGTGGAGCGACACCTCACAGGGACGAAAGCCTCGAGGTAAAGGAATGATGTCCCTCCTGGATGAGAGATGAGAGAGGTCACCCTAAAATCACACCATAAGGGTGGTGGCCTCCGACTGGCATTTCCAGGGACCACGGGGTGGAGAAAGTCGGGGCTCGTGGCAGGGGGGGAGTTCCCTGAAGCAAACCTTTGTGGCCTTTAGCGATTTCCAGAGATCAGGGAGGAGGAAGAGCGCGAGAGGATGTTGTCAGGCTCCCAGCGTCTGTTTAGGGAAGGTGGGTTTGCAGATGTTTATGCCATTACCAAAAGCAATAGACTAGATAATGAGCTACATTAAAAAGAAAAAAAAAAAAGAGAGAGAGAAAGGGAAAAAAGAAAGACCAGAATATTTTCAGTAGCCAGAACCTAGAAAAAGCACCAGCCCCAGGCCCACAGTTCCGACCAAGCTGCCAGATAACCCCACTGGTGGATTTCTAGCTGGATTTATAATTTACCTCTCAGTGAGAAAACAAAGACATATTTTAAGATGACTGCCCTTCCCCACCCCCACCCCGCCTCAAGCCAAATTCTGGAAGGACTGTAGGTAATATGAACCCCAAGTGGACTCATTAAAATAGAAGTTTCTCTTGTAAAATAAAGCGTAGACACTCAAAACCACGCAAGGCAAACGGACTGCACCGGGAAAGATAGAAGGCAAGCACCCCAGGAAGCACCGGCCGGGGGAGGGGACTGTGCTGTCCCCCACCAGAGCCCACCCGCCCACCCCCCCACCCCCGGCTCCCAGAAGCGACCGAACTCCTAACTTAACACCCTTCAGTTCCTCGTGGTTATTTACGGTGTCATCACCCAGGTATCCTGGGATGCTGTAGGCCAGTCGTGTCCATATTTTATTTTATTTTTGGAGATTTTTATTTATTTGTCAGAGAGCGAGCACGTGCAGAGCACATGCGCGGCAGGAGGAGGTTGAAGCAGGTTCCCCGTTGCGCAGGGATCATGACCTGAGCGGAAGGCAGACGCTTAACCGACCGAGCCACCCAGGCGTCCCGGTCCTACCCATACTTTTAGATATCCTTTCCATTTCTTTTAAGTGGCCACCAGTTCTCCCAACATGTATGCCTTTTCCTTGCACGTTATCTGTGGAAGGCTCAGGCCGCCAAGCCTGCTTTTTTCCACGGTCTGGATTTTGCCTTGCTGCATGCCAATGCGTCCACGGGCTCTCATTCTTAACCCGAATGATCACCTGCCTGAGAAAAACCCCGTATGCAAGGCATGTTCTCAAGGAGGGCACACCCCACCGTAATCACCTTCTCACAACAGAGGTAACGAGACAGGAGGAGAATGGGATCCTGGAAGCTCTCTGCGGAACTAGTGATTTATGACATTTTTTTTTCAACAATTGGAAGTGACTGGGGAATGCCTCTCTTTAATGCCTTTCAATATAGTTTGGAATGGGGTTTGACATCGCGCTATGCCCCAGGGCCCCGGGTTGTGTACTGTTAAGTTTTATCAAAGATGATTGCATAATAGCAGCCTGGATGCAGCGGAAGCCGAAGGAATCTCGACCACTAACCAGACTCACCAAATGTAATAAATATAAATGATGGATGAAGGGAAGATGAGATCTGGCCATTTACTTATGGTTTGGAGCGAGAACAGTTACACTTAAAAACTGTTTCCTTTCTCCAATCTCAGCAGACAGCCCCACAAACACAATTGTTAGCATTATTGCAAAAGGCTTTAATCAACTATTGACTTAATTAAGAGTGCATCCACTTAATGGTGACCTCTAGACCCTCCCCTAATAAATCCAGGACCCTAAGTTACATGCTCCAGGGCTCTGACACCCCAAAATGGACAAAAGAAATGAGCACTCTTGTACTAGGAGACGGGAGGTTTTATAACACTTAAAATGAAACACGTGTGAGGGACGCCTGGGCGGCTCAGTCGGTTAAGCCTCTGCCTTCAGCTCAGGTCATGATCCCGGGGTCCTGGGATCGAGACCCACGTTGGGGGGGAGGTCCCTGCTCAGTGGGGAGTCTGCTTCTCCCTCTCCTTCTGCACCCCCCCCCCCCGCTTCTGTTTTCTCTCGGACAAATAAATACAATCTTAAAAAAAAATTAAACATGTGTGGGGTTCATTTTGATTTGCAGAGAAAGAAAAAACTCCAAAACTGATGGGTACAGCAAAAAAATGCAAAACCTAAGGCACTTGTCAAACGTAATAGGCTCACAACACTACCGTCAGACCTTTATTACAGCAGAAGTTATATAAAAGCCACGGAGGGGCCCTGAAAGACCATCAGGGACAATAAAAGAAACCAGGCAGAGGTCTGAATGGACCCCATTCTGGTTCTCTGTTTGTGTTTCTTCCCTTGGTCCTCCAGGGGGTTTTGATTTGTGGAGGAGATTGGGATCGTGTGTCCCTGTTAACAGCAGGGAGAATGCAGGACGGGAAGGAGCAGGGAAGGAAGCTTAAAGAAACTTCTCTGATTATGATCCGGAGAAGAACTTAATGCACACGGACAGGCAGACCCATGTCTTTCCCGGGCTCAGAAGCTTTTCAAATCCGTTTGCAAGATTGGGTTCCTCCTGTTCTTCCAGTGTAGACCGTCAGTGAGTTGCAATTTGCTAAGTTTTTACAACGCTCTAGGGTATTTCCAATGATGACAACATGTGTGTTTAAAGCTCTACAACCAAATTAATTTGAATTCACTTTCACTGAAAAGGCAAATATGATTCAGAAGCTCTTTTCTTCTTCTTAGTGCCTGTTCTAGGCTACCTTTTTTTTTTTTTTTAAAGATTGTATTTATTTATTTGACAGAGAGAGATCACAATTAGGCAGAGAGGTAGGCAGAGGGGAAGCAGGCTTCCTGCCGAGCAGAGAGCCCGATGTGGGGCTCGATCCCAGGACCTGATTGTGACCTGATTGTGACCTGAGCTGAAGGCAGAGGCTTTAACCCACTGAGCCACCCAGGCGCCCTTTTTTTTTTTTTTTTTTTAAGATTTTTATTTATTTGTTAGAGAGAGACACAGCGAGAGAGGAAACACAGGCAGGGGGAGTGGGAGAGAGAGAAGCAGGCTTCTTGCTGAGCAGGGAGCCCACTGCAGGGCTGGATCGCAGGACTCTGGGAGCATGACCTGAGCCAAAGGCAGAGGCTTAACGACTGAGCCACCCAGGTGCCCCTGTCCTAGGCTACCTTGCTGAAAGATTGGATATTTCTCGGGATTCCCGCCTGCCTGGGCTCTGCATGACACTGCCATGCTCGGGCTCGAGTTTAATGGCTTTTCTTCCCCGCTGCTCCTGCTGCTCCTCCAGTCCATCTCTGGCTCACTGGGCCTTCCACAGAGTTCTTCCTTGACCCCTTTCCTTGTCCCTGTTCTCCACCCCAAACCCCATGATGGACTCCTATGTTCTCAAGGTTTCCAACTTCAGCCTCTTAAGAGCCACCCAGTGTATGACGTTCCAGAGGGGCCCACAGGGGATGTCCCAAGGCAGACTAGAACTTGGAAAGGGGGTTCAATCTACCATGGCTTCCATGCCTCTGTTAGCTCACATCCCACACTGGCCCGGGCTCAATCTGTTACATGCATTATGACATTTCATCCTCACACCGCCTCCCCGAGAAAGCATGATCACACCAATTTTCTACATGGGAGATTTCAGTCAGCAGAGGGCAGGAATTAGGTGAGGCGGGGCTGAACTGTGAACCCAGCTCTGAACCACCACACTCCTCCATCTGAAGCAGGAGACTGTGTGTCCTCGTGTTTCTGGACATCCGGAGGACTTAAGAGCTTTGGGGTTCGCTCCTTCAGGGGACCAGAGGAGAACAGAGCAGTGGTTACAGGTTTCAGCTCTGCTGTCCCTGCCAGGCAGCCATGGGAGAGGGTCCAGCCCTGCCTGGAGCCGGGCTCCCCACCCCCTACACTGAGCACCCAGCTTCCCCATGTGGGTCCCCCATTGAAAGCAGGTATCAGGCCTTTCCTTTGTGCCTCCCACACACCTCCAGGGACCAGGGCCTGGGCATTCTTTTTGGGCAAACTGTGTGTATCATTTCATAGGAAACCGCTCTACTGAATAAATGTTTGAACCCTATGACTGTCAAAGAAAGCCCTAGCTCTGGGAGCTTGGGAAAGAGGCAGAGACATGCACGGATCGGTCTTTAGATTGGCGACACGGGCTTGAGCCATCATGCTCAAGGTCTTCAAACCCTCCCAGAGCTATCTTAAAATCACCTTGAAGACTGTCTTCTTACTTCACAGACCCATGTTCCACACTGCCAACTACTCCACGGAAATGAAATAACTGGTGGTCTTTTCTTCTAGTTTGTTCTTAACTTTTCTCCTATTGAGTATCTAGTTTTGTCAGCCAGGGTTTGGAGCATGGGGGTGAAGATGAATGTTGAGATTGGCCACTGGAGGTCCATTTACTTATCACGTCTTTCTTATTCAATGGGAGTCCATCGCAAGATGACAAGCGTGGGCCCCAGGTGCAGCCTGGGTTGCTCTGTCTACCTTCTAACTTCTACCTTCGCACCCAGGGCCTGCACACACACAGATGGGCTGCATCTTGGTGAGGCCAAAGCTGCCGTGTTGGAAGAGTAACCATTCCAAAGGACCATGGGCTTGGCTGGTGTGTGTGTGTGTGTGTGTGTGTGTGTGTATTAGAGTGACTTGCCCTGCGTGGATGGTTGTGGCAGAAAGTGGGATGTTAACAGAGACCCTGAAAAAGCTCACAGCAGTGAAACTGCCCTCACATGGATCTCACACCTCAGCTACCCGCCTACACATCCAGTCTTGTTCCTCCTACCAGAACACAGGGAGTTAAAAATGAAACCACCCTAGAAACTGAAACTTACTTAATCATGGCAATTTAAGAAATAACTGAGGTTCACTAGGCCCTATTAAACTAAACGTGTAGTGTATTCTCTTATCCTCTGACGCTCACTTTTTCCCTTGTCCTCACCATTGGTGTCAGCTGGAGTAATATCACCAATTTTGCTGTGTGTGCAAATCAACTTGATTCCCCTCCAAAAAGATGAAAATCAGTAAAGTGATGAAGTTACAATTTAGGTATGTCATTAAAAGCACAGACGACGTGAAAAGGCTGAGGACTTGTCCTGAGGCCACCAGCGACTTCGGAGTTGAAAGACTGTTTTTCCCTCATTCCTTGCTTGCTCTACTGTATGGGATGCTGTGGTTAATCAACACATCTCCTCTCACTTCTTGAAATACCCTCCCCTTTGGCTTCCATCACACTATTTCTGGCTCTCATGCTGGCTTCCTGTTAATCTGTCCGTCCATCCATCCATCCACCCATCCAACCATCCATCCATCCGTCTGTCCATCTGTCCGTCTGTCCATCCATCCATCCATCCATCCACCCACCCATCCATCCATTCATCCATCCATCCATCCGTCCATCCATCTGTCTATCCAACCATCCCTCCATCCAACCATCCATCCATCCATTTGTCCATCCATCCAACCATCCATCCATCCACCCATCATCCATCCATCCATCCATCCATCCATCCATCCATCCATCTGTCCGCCTGTCTGTCCATCCAACCGTCCATCCAACTGTCCATCCATCCATCCATCCATCCATCCATCCATCCATCTATCCACCCATCCATCCTCCCGACAGTTAGTGACAAGCACTGGAAAAAATGACAAAGTATATTCATGTCTGGCTTTACAGTTAAAAGATGTTTATATATATTATTTCATGAATTTCTCGCTACAATCAAGTGAAGTGGCTGTTGGCATCCCCACGTTACAGATGAGGAAACAGGCCCTGAGAGGGCCTGTGATTTATTTACAACAGCACAACCAGCAGGTGGCAGAGTCTGAACATGCATCCAGCTTTTCATCCCAGTAAGAATTCACAATGGCTACGTACTGGTAGACCATAATCTTTCTACTAGTTAAATGTCATGATCCAGTCGATATATATTTATGAGACAGTGCTAAGCTCTGTGGGATCAAAGACTGGGTCCCTGCCCTCCTGCAGTTTGTGGTCTAGAGGGGGGAGATAAACATTAATCATATGTTCAAACAATAAACATTTGTTTTGGGGGTGTAAGAAAGTGCTTACTTGGTTATGGAAATCAGAGAAGTCTTCCAGGAGGAAGTAATCACTAAGATGCATTCTGAAGGATGAGTAAATAGTTAGCTTCGGGAAGAGGAGAGGAAGGAAAAAAATACACAGAAAAGGAAAAGGAAAAGCATGTGCAAGGGCCCTGTGGCAGGAAGACTCAGTGAGCTGAAACACTGAAGGTCAGCTTGATTGGCATACAGGGAGTGAAAGGGGGCCTGGCACAGGATGTGGTTCAGATCATGCAAGACTTTACAGCCATGAGAATGATTTACTTTTAGCTTAAAAGCAATGGGAAGCCACAAGTCAAGAGAATGATATGATTAACTTTGATCTTCGGTTCTGACTTTGGTGTGCAGGATGGATTGTAGAGGAGCAAGAGTGGAAGCACGGAAAACAGCTGGGAGGCTTTCGCGCTTGTCCAGGTGAGAAGCGATGACAGCCTGGACCAGGGTGGTAGTGGTGGAAATGAGAAGAATCCCACAGAGGCCCCCTGCTCTGCGCAAGCCCATTTTCTCCCTAAACCCTGTCACCACGAGTGTGCTCACGAGTCTGCAGCACATGGAAGCTTGTCCACTCTGCGGGGCTCCGCTGGAGTCTCCTCTTCCAGGAAGCCTTCTCCAGACAAGGCCAGTCCTCCAAGATCTTTCAGAAGCTCTGTCTACCTTCTGCACTGTCCATTCTCACACCTGATTCTCCTCTATGGCTTGGCTGTTCTCCGGTCCATTCCTGGAGACGGCTTCATTTGTCTTGTTGTCTTGCTTTCTCCCTTTGGAAAGTAAATGCTTTGTTGGCATTTGCTGAATGGTATCAACAGGGCTCCTCTGGAAATTACATTTGTAAATGATTACTCGCGCCAATTGCCTTATCTTTTTTTTTCCCCCTAAATTAAACACTGGTTGCTTAAATCTGTCTTCAAGATCTTGTTCTATCAAAACGTATGTCCCCGATTTTTCTATAATTTCCTCTAAACTCGTTTCCACATTTCTCCTAGTAGAAAATAGTTCCAGAGGGAACCGAGTGAGAGGGCGGGGTGGGGGGCAGGAGTGTAATTAAACAGGGGCTGTCTGACCAGAATTCCTATACCTTTTAATGGGGTATTTGATTAATCCTTTCCACAGGCACCATTATTCATGCCTTGATGGAATCTCATTTTATAGCCCTTAATACATGGACCCAATTTATCCACATCACATTGTATTCTAATACTTGTCATCCAAGTTATTAGCTATCTCCTTCTTAGTGTAAAATCATCAGCAAGTTTGATTAGCTTATTCCCTGGGGATGATAGGGGAGATAAGAACAGACACAGTACAATATGACCACCAGCGGTTCTGCATGCTCAGAAAAAGACTTCTAACCGGGATCCATTGATGCAGCTGGGGGGTGGCCAAAATAGACATGTGCCCCCAGGGGGAGGGTCTTGGTGTGGGTCCCAGGAACCACAGCCACGAAGGGCTCATGGCCTCTATGCCTGGCATTATCAAGCCACTATGCCTGACGGGGTCGCTTCAGTAAGAGACAGTGAGGCTTCTCAATTCCTGCTTCCTAACATCCCCTCCCCCCAAATATCCTTCCCGGGAGGCACAGCCAGAAGCTCCCCTTTATCCCAGGACACCATGTCTGCCTGGAATTGCCCTGCTTTGCCTCCTGGGCACCTGCCAGGAGGTGGTCTGGCCTGGGAGATGCCTGGGAGATGCATCCTCCCCCTGGCCTAGGAGATGCCAGAGCTGTCGACTGCTCTTTCTCTAGCTCAGAGATGGCTCTAAGCAGGTGCCCCTTCCTCCTTTTTTCTGGACCCAATCTGAGCCCTGGGACTCGCAGGGGACTTCAGTCCCTTATAAGCAAGGTAGCCCGTGGCCTGAAGAGGTGAGGGCCCGCACAGCCCGCTACAGGATCGTGGGCTCCAAGCCCCCAGAGTTCCTGATGCCTCTTTCTCTACGCAACCTCCCTCCTCAGCCCCATCCAGCAGGATTCCGACGGCCGCCCCTGGGGTCCTTTTTCAGGTTCCCGTCGTCCTTTCACCAAAGGCCATGTATCACTGACTCCTGTGCTTTTCTGAGCCTGGCAAGGGGAGGCTGGGAGGGGCTCGCTCTGTGGCGGCGCCCCTCCTTCCTTTCCCCGGGGGTGGGGGGCCAGCCCCAGGCACTTGTTTCAGCCATCTGGCTTTCTCTCTCTCTACTTGCGGGCGCTGGGGGAAGGGGACTGCTCTGCTGTGAGAGGGAGAAACTGAGGGCCATCTTGGGAGAGGGTCCTTTGGCCCCAGCCAAGCCTTCAGGTGACTGGTTGGCTACAACCTCGTGAGAGCGCCTGGGCCAGAAGCACCAGCTATGCCACTCCAGGCCTGGGACCCATGAAAACCATGCAAGACAAGAAACACTCGTGGTCTTAAGCTGCCAGATGTTGGGGTCATTTGTTACATGGCAATAGGTTACTTATACACTCTCCCTCCTTCAGAGGAAGGTCTTGGTTCCCTTTCTTCCCTTTAATTCCCTTCTCAGGTTCTGCTTTGGTCTCTTCCCTCTGTTTGGGGAGTCTGGTGTCCCTCTGGTACCTTCTATTGACCAACTGCTGGCCTCTACTGAGTGTCCTCATGGAATCGAGGACTCTTTTCCTGAGAAGAGGGGGACGCATGGTGAGGGGGAGCTCTCTAGGGTCTGGGTTTGGGAATTCTAGCTCTTTGCCTGCCATCCACAGTGAACAACTGGGGTTAGAATGACTTTTTGCAGAGAGCAGCCTTCTTCAGGCCATGAAACTCCCTCTGTGTTTCTGAATCCCAGGGGCCTAATGACTTCGGTCAGGCAGCATGAAAAGCTTTTTTGCAAGAACTTGTTCCCTTTTGTCTCATATGCTCATCTCCTGTACCCTTTTTGCTCATCTATAGTTTCTGCAAAAGGTCGCATCTCCTTTCAACTTTGCTCGTTTCAACTTGGCAGCTAAGTGCATACGACACTGAGTGGGGATTCCCAAACTGGAGGAAGATACAATCCGGCCTAAGTGTTGCAAGCTATGCACCCGGCTCTCCCACTCCTGGCTGTGTCCTGCCAGCACAGGCCACCGTCAAGGAGAAGGTGGTGATCCGGTTCTCACTCACTTCTCTTCTAAGTGGACAAGGAACAAAATGTGGTTGTGATTAAAAAAAAAAAAAAAAAAAAATTCAGGTTGCTTTTCTATCTGATCAAATCCTGGTACTTCTTACAGTCTATCTTAGGTCTATGGGGCAAAGTCAGATAACTACAGATGTCAATCTCTTGGAAGTCTTGAAACAGGTGAAGCACCAGTAGACCAAAGCAGCGGAACAGACCCCAAAGCAGTGGTTCTCAAAGTCTAGCCCCTGGGCCCACG
>CM053614.1:75003740-75064943 GCA_028646535.1 Procyon lotor
AACGGTTCAGTATCACTGACTTAGAGGATTAAACATCTAAATTATTCAGTCTTTCATTCATGAGACATTGACTGACTGCCTGTTCACCAGACCCTTTGGGGCAGGAAAGAGGGATTACGAGGAACCCCTTCCGAGAGCAGTGCGGTCCTCCCTTCCCCAGCTTCGTGACAAAGCTTGAGAAGAAAGCAGGAATTTGTAGACACTCATCCAAGGAGTGGAAATCATTCTTCACGTGCAACTCTTTCCGCACCGGCAAGAGGCACACCAGAATGGTTTTATTTATTTATTTTTCCCAGGAGTGATCAGACGCTCAAAATAGTGAATTTTCTAAAGTAAGTAAACGTGTGGGTTTAATATATCATGTCAGCTAGCTCAGCCTCTTAAGCTTTAAAAAAAAAAAAAAAAAGATGATGTGATGTCGCCATGAATGAAATACGGAATTACCTTAGGCACTAAGATTCGCGCCTGTCTTGCTCATGAACAAACGATTCTCTCATTTCATCCTCCTGATGAAGTAAGAGTTTCCGAAAGTCTACGGAAGTCACGACAGCTAAGATGTATTGTGTGCCTCCTACGGCGAGGCTCGGGGATATTTCTACATTTGATCTTCTCCTGACCTTATAGAGTAGATGCCGCAAACACACATGGTGGGGAGAGGAAGAAAGAAGGCCAGAAGAGGCAGAAAGGGGCCCAGCCCTAGCCCCTAACCTCAGCGTCAATTACCCTCCAGGGCTGTAAGCCCAGCCCCACCCGGTTAATGGGGAAAAGATAAAAGGAAATACCACCCTCTCCTCAAAGATTTCTAGTAGGAAACCGAGGGCTAAAGCTCAACTGGGGGATTTATTTCTAAATGATGAAGGTCACGCTAGCTTTCTGCTTCCGTATCACAGGTCATTAGCGGCTGGCTCCGAAGCCCTGACGGCGGCCGGTGGAGAAAGAAGATCCAGCTCCGACGAAACCCCCCACATTTGCTCCTTTCTCAGGGCGCCTCTGGGATGCTCAATGACTCACCATAGTACTAGCAGGGCAGATGACTTCCCTGTGGTCAGGGGTGAGCTTGAGTGGATCCGCCCAAGCCCGGACTCTTGAGACTGGGACTGCCCGGTTACCGCGGCAGCCACTCGGGGGGACGGGTGTGACCGATGGTCACGGAAGACATCAGAGCTGTGGCAGGACCAGCCGCACACGCAGACCTTGGCACGGGCGCCGGGCCTGCCCTGGCTCACGGAGTCCATTCGCCCCACAGGACTATCCTTTATTCACAGGGGCATCTGGGCCTCCCATGTTTTGGCAAGCAAGAGGCCCCGGGAGGCCTCTTCTGCCTATTGCGTCCTTGGGAATGACCTGGTGACTCCAGTTATATGCCACCAAGAGAATCTACGGTCCACACGGGTCGCGTAGAAGACTGTGCGGGTTTCTCTCCGGCCATATAGGGAGCGTGGAACTTGAGGTGAACGGAAACGCATCCGCCTTTCCTGTTGGCTTTCTATCATCAATGGTCTTTAGAACACCAAGCCCGACCCCTCTCTCTTTCTAATTTAGGGGTGCTTGCTGGCTTCTGCTGAGACTCTGACTTGATTAGTGGCATTCTGTGGGACTAGAGACACGAGAGGCTGGGCTCACAAACGTATGATTCATTTCAGGAGTCTGAAATGAGAAACGCACCCATCAGTGGCGCGCTGGGGGCTGGGAGGTTCTGAGAAAGCATTTCGTGCATAGAAATGGGACAGGCGATGAAAAAATTTCCTTATGGTTACAATCCTGAGGCCAGGGACCACCCCACGGTGCTCTCCATCCCTGGGGAGTGACGGCTCCGCGGGAAACCGCAGGGATTAGACGTTCCTGCGTTTGGACACCCATGTGCCGCCTCATTTATCTACCTGTGACAGGGACAGTGCTGGAAGAGAATTGAAAGATGACAAATTGCTTCTGGTTTTAAAGGAGCTGTTCAGGCTGGGTGTACGCCCAGGGGGAACCAGGTTTCATGCCAGGAACCATCACTTCATCCCGTCACGAGGCCATATTTTGGCAAACGCCATCCCGCAGATGACTGCTGTCTCCTGCCACCAGCGGATTTAAGGACCCTTGCTCTGAAAGCCCGAAATCCCATCATTCTGAAGACGTGTGCAGCAGAGAACAGGGCTGCCCATACACCGTCGGCAGGAAGGGTGGCACGCTTCAGAGAGGAGTCCCAGATGACAGGGATTTCTCCCCAGTTGAGGCAGACAGATAACAGGGGAATGATCTTGTAGGATTCCAGACTTGAGATACGGTATCAGCGAGTGGCTCTGGGAAAGACAGACTTGGGTGAGATAAACGGACAGAAGTTTCTAGGAGTCAGGCCACTGGAATCTGCGTTGGTAGATACAGCCAGTGGTCCGGCCAAGCCTGGTTATCAGCGGGCGTCCCAGCCGACGCTGCCTCTCTGACAACGGGCACGTAATTCACGGTCCCTGCCCTCAGTCCTCTGGAGGGGAGCTCCCCTCAGCCAGTCAGGCGTGTGTCTCGTCTCTGCCTCACGCCGGGATTCACAAGGCTGGGGAAGCCCTCAGGATGCTTACGGGCCCAGATGCTGGCTGTTCTTGCAAGTGACACGCTTTACTCATTTTATCCTCCTGACAACCTCTGAGACAGGCCCTAATTTCACTCTCCTCTTGAGGATGAGGAAGGAGGCATGGAGAGATTGAGGGACTGGCTGGCGAGGAGCAGAGAGAGCCACAAGCACAGTGAGGCAGCTCGGCTCCAGGGGCTGGCTTGTTCCTGACCTGTGCTGCTTCTTCTAATACAATCCTCTTCCAAACACAGCGGCTGAACCCCACATGGCCACAGATCTGCCCAGGTCTTCCTCCTTCCCCAGCCCCAGCCCTCTGGGATTCAGTGCATGGTCGGGGCTGGACCACAGGGCCCGCAATGTGAAAGGACAGAGGCTCCTCTCCAAACCCCTATTTGCTTCTAAATTCAGGCCAGGCGTTCAAACGTTTATTTTGCGCTTGTTTGTTTAGAACATTCCATCAGGTTGCCCCTGACTGCTTCGTGGATGGCCTCTCTGTCCTCCTTCCGTGCACAAGCGCCTGGCCCCCTCCCTCACACCTCTCCCGACTCGGGCAAGGCTCCCGCTGTCAGTGACTGACATTCCCCGCCTCACCTCGTCACACGTGGCAGCCAAAAACTCCTTTTTCTACACGGCAGCGAGGCATATTTATAGCACAAGTCACAGGCCAAGACATTTTCAAGGTCTTCATTTCTAACAATAACCTTGGAGCATCCCCACCAAGCCCATTCCACAGATGGGCAAAGAGAGGCGGGAGGTCACAGCAAGGTTGCCAAGGGGTCCAGGTCTCCCGAGCCACTTACATAAAATTCTCTCCCCAGATTGTCTTCCAGCTTAACAAACTTATCTGAGGCCTGGGAGTGAGGGATCCTATCAAGATCAAATTGTAGTGTATCTGTGTCTATAATCCAGCTCTCGGAATATTAACAAGCGACGCTAAGCTCAGCTTTCTGCCAAACCCCACTCTCATTAGTAGGTTTACAGGCATGAAACACATCCTTGGAGTCTTTGGCCCGCACGATTCTCTCATCACCAGTTGTAACTAATCAGAATGCTGAGCGGATTTATTCTCAGGCGGAACACAACCAAATGCCTTCAGTGTCTGCTCAAATGACCGTAACTTTGCTCTGATGGAATCTTCTGGCCAGGAAATGAAAGGGTGGATCCTAGCCTATAAGCAGGCTGAATAATATTCCTTCAGAATCAGGACAGTAAGACTGTTTTTCAAGTAGTTATTATGGAAAGCTTGGATCCCATGTGTAGCCGAGACCAGAAAGCGAGAAGAGGGAGGTTGCTGGTCACCTGTCAGTCTGGAATTAGAAACTGGCCGAGGCTGGAGGTTTCATAACGGTACATGAGCCTCCGATATTTTGCTGCTACTGTGCATTTTCCCCCCGGGGTCTCTGTCCACGGAAAATGTACTGAGGTCATATTCAGGAGTCCTGAGTGCTAGTCCCAGCTCTGCGCCTAGCAGTCAGTGACCTTTGGAAAGTCTCAGGACTTCTTTGAGCTTCCAAAGCTGGGAAGCCAGCACCCAGTCCACCCCACTGAGTTGTTATCACGGTGAGAATGAAGAAGCTACTAGAGAGGGCTGCATAAACGGCAAGATGCCACAGAAATCAAAGATGCTTCTAGAGATATACCCTCACCCTCCAAAGGCTGTTGTGAGAATAGAAACCTCTAGTCCCTATATTCAAAGGGATCATCTTAGAGAGATGCTGTGGCTAAGTGGCATCTGGCCGCTCCCAAATGGGCCACAGGAAAGCAGTCTATGTCACGGCATTCAAAAGGAGGCCAAGGGACAGTATTTTCTTTGTTCACCCTCTCTACTCACGTTCACCCTTGAGGGCTCGCCCCACCCAATGCAAGGCTTGGCATACAGTGGGCACTCATAAACACGAGACAAGTCAAAGAATGCCAGTCTAGGGATTTTAGTCCCAAGCAGAGAATATTCGTCCATGGGAAAGGAACTGGGCTGAGGGGAGAATTTCTGGAAGCCTGAGTCTAGGCTCACCGGCCGATGTGGCCCCAGTGACTTCCCAAGACAAGTTGGCCACTCTACCAAGCGTCATACTTAAATATCCATTTTGCCTCCTCCCAGGTGGCAGGGAATAAAGTCTCTGAACTAAGGGAAGTCTGGTGGAAGGCATGTGTGTTTCCAAGTTCCTAAAGAGTGGATGGATCCCTGGAGATTTACAGTCTTGACTAACCCCCCCGCCCCCGCAGTCTGGCCCCCATTCGTTTCAATTTCCTGAGCTGACACCATCTTCTCACTGTGAGGAATCAACCGTAATCACATCCCTTCTATTTTTGCTCCATCAGATGACCACCTCTGAGCTATTTCCCTGACCCCCGTCAGTGGCTTCTTGCCACTGGTTAAATCTTCCACCACCCTACCAGGGGAGTGTGTGGTGCAAAACTGCAGGACTTGCACTAGGGACCGTCAGAAGTGTCCCGTGCGATATCCCCCAGGACACACGCACATTACAGAACTACCATCCGGATTAAGGGCTAGCAGGTGCACAGAGCAGGGAAATTACACTTCGGCTAGTGAGGAGTTGTGATCGGCAGGGATTTCCCCTTTAAAAACTTATAGCAAAAGCCTGCCTGAGACCATTCAATATTCATAAATGGAAAGCAGACAACGGTGTTTCTGTTCTGCCAAGAGCGATAGCTATTTATCACAGCAAATGACTGAAATCGTTGTACGTACAATGCTTTACTCGGAGCTGTAAATTATGGTATACAGAAGATTAAACTTAAGCCTAATGCTACCCTTGAGCCTCAACAGCTGAGTCCTATAAATGGCTCCCCATTAAAAAGAGAGAATCTTTTTCCCGGTTACTATTTAAAAGTGTAGCTCTATTAAAAGCTTGTCTTAAACATAAATTACCAGGAAACCTGCCCCTGGCCCCAGGCAGGCTCTTTCTTGGGGCACTGGCTCACAGAGTCACGTCTAGATGACACAGTAACAGGCCTGAGACTTGCAGCACGTACCGTGCTGACCTCCAGAGGAGAGGCAGATGGAGCTCTCGAGGGCAAGACAGACTCACAGGGTGCAGAACGGGCACTGACGCTGGACCTTGCCAGACCTTAAAGGTTTTAAGGAGACCTTCAGACTTTGAATGATCCTGAACCCCTAAACACTTTGAAGAGAGTATTTCTTCTGCTATCTGCTATTCCGTGAGATGTCATGGAACCCTGACCTAGGGCTGAAGCCCCAATTTTCCTAGCTAAATTTTATTCTCCAAGCACTTATTACTCACATGTGTTTTATGGATCAAAAGCACCAGCATCACCCAGAAGGGCAGCAGAGATACACACATACTCAATCAGAGTCTGCATGTTAGCAATTTAGCATTTAGCAAACACCTGGGGGATTCATATGCACATTAAAGTTGGGGAATCAAGGGATGAGTAAGCAGATGTCAGCAGGGAGGAGCCCCTTCATTTTCTCACTAAAAATCATTACACATGACGAACAGGATTCATGGGAACAGGCCCTCGCAGTTCAGCATAGGATTCTGAATTCTCTTTTGTCCAATCCTACTTCAGAACGTTTTCAGGAACTTGACAGACAAATTTTTAAAGACTGGAAATGAATGTGTCACTCTGAACTAGACAGATGTCCAAAAGCACTCCAGGCTGTAAAACGGAGTGAATTAGCCAAAAGTTCATGCTTTAGAAATCAATCAGGGTGCCTCTAATCTGCCTGTGAGTCAGTAGGCTGAGAATGCATGGCAATGTTTTAGGCCAGGATTTCAACTCTTTATTGTAATTACCAGTTGACTTTAAGTTAAGAGAAAAGTGCTCAAAGGTCTTTGTGTTGTTTGAGAACACCGAAATCCTGGATAATCGTAGCCTTTACTAGAAAAAAATTATTGTTCAGTATGTATGTTAAAAACTTAATGGCAATCATTACATAAATAAATAAATTAAAAATAAAATAGAATAAAATAAAATAAAATAAAATTATATTCTGGCCAAACTAGCAGAGAGAAAAATGGGAAGAAGTTTAAGAAAACTTAACTTTGCTAATCTAATGACTAATCTAATGGAAGATAGGAAAGGAGAACAAAGAAGCAAATAGAAAGCAAGGTACACAGAAATAAGTTAAAAGACAGAAATAAGTCCAAATATATAAAGTAACCACAATAAATGTAAACGGATAAAACTTACCTATTAAAAGGCACTAGCAGATTGGACTTTTACAAAAGCTAGCTGTATACAGTTTACAAGAAAGTTGCCCAGGACAAGAGGACACAAAGAGTTGGAAATAGGGATGCCTGGGTGGCTCCGTAAGTGTCTGCCTTTGGCTCAGGTCATGATCCCAGGGTCCTGGGATCAAGCCTCACTTCAGGCTCCCTGCTCAGTGGGGAGCCTGCTTCTCCCTCTCCCATTTCTCCTGCTTGTGTTCCCTCTCTTGCAGTCTCTTTCTCTGTTAAATAAGTAAATAAAATCTTAAATAAAAAAAGAGTTGAAAACAAAAGATTGGAAAGAGACAAGACAAACATATGTTCACCGAAAGAAAACTGGGTAGGAGAGTTAATCAGATGAAATAGAACCTAAAGGGAAAGTTAATGGGATGAAGACTCCACCATTAAAAAGACATGTGTCGTAAACTTATGTGCATCCAACAGCACAGTCTCCAGACTGTAAATCAAAAGCTATCCGAGTTCTAGGAGAGACTGACACACTTACAACCATCATAGGAGACTTAAGTTCCTTTTCTCAGAGGGATGCCTCAGCGGCTCAGTTGGTTAAGTGTCTGCCTTCTGCTCAAATCATGACCTCGGGGTCCTGGGATCCAGTCCTGCATTGGGCTCCCTGCTCAGTGTGGAGTCTGTTTCTCCCTCTCCCTCTGCCCCTCCCACTGCTCATGTCCCCACATACACTCTCTCTCTCAAATAAACAAATAAAATCTTAAAAAAACAACAACCCAACACAAACCCTTTCTTAGAAATCACAGACCAAGCAGATAAAAATGGCTAGGATATACAAGATTAGAACAAAATAATAAATACAGGGAAACTTGCACACAAAAGAGGGATGAAACACATTTTCTAATCATACGTGACACATTAAAAAAAATGATCGCATGCTAACTAGTCACAAGGGAGATATTCTAAGTTCTAAGATGGAGAACTTAGAGCTAACATTCTCTGCCCATCATAAACTAAACCAGAAATCAAAAATAAAACAACAGAAAGGCCTCCCCCAACTATTCTTACATCTGAAAACTAAAGCCACACTCCTAAATTACCACTTGGTGGTTGTATGATTTTTTTTTTTCTGTGCGTGGCCAAGTTGCTATGGGCCCAGGTTAATTTACATGACATTTGTCAGGGGCTATGACCAAAAACAGGAAACTCCCCGAGCCATGAGAACTTCATTCTTTTGTGCTTCAACTAAATTCTGCACCCAGGGGAAGGTGAAGTACCGAAGTCTCAGAAGAGAAGAGGGATGTGCGTGGGTTAATTATGACCTAGTGTTGTAACCCAGAAGCTGCTCCTGGCTCATTCCCCAGGCCGCTCCTGGCTCGCCCCACTCTATGCCCATCTCCTTCTGCTCACCGACGTGAGCTGGTCGGAGAGACTGTTCTGGAAGTGCCACCGGCACCTGGGGGAAGGTGCTACTTGGTTGATGTGGCATCTGACAATGAACAGTGTCTCGGAGTCAAGCAAACACTGCAGGTAATAGTGTGCAAGGGGCCTCCTGTTTGTTCTTTTCCATGGCCAACCGCTGCTGAAAAAGGATCCGGGAAGGCTGCAGAGGAGAACCCCAAGAAAAATAAAGGTCCGTTTATCCTGAGGGGAGGAAGGGCCTCCCACAAGGGATCCCTCGAAACAAGACCAAACCAGGCAGACAGTCCATCCCCTGGACCACGCTGCCGAACCAATTCAGTTCCAGCGCTGGGTGATGGAGGGGACAAATATTCAAAAGAAAACCACCCAACAACGGAAAATGGATGGAACGCAGGATCAGGGCAATGTGGCCCAAATCGAATTACGGACGGGTCTCTAAGTTCTGTGGGTGAGTGGGGGCGGGAGGCAGAAAGATGGAAGATAACAGAGAGGGGACACAGCTCTTCGGCCTGCGCCTGGTGCACCTGCCGTGCTTAAAACAGCCTGGGGGTTTCCTGGGACACGAACGTCCCAGGCCACCGGGCGGGCCAGCCCCTCCACCTCCGCGCCTTCCTGTGGGTCTCCGGGCTCCTCGAAGCGGCAGGAAACACCACCACCGTCGCTCCCCTGCTTCAAAGAGTAGCCGAGGTCCAGGTTGTCCTAAGGTCAGAGGTCCCCTATTGCCAGATCCCATGGTGTCACAGTGGTAAGGATCCAACAGCGCAGTGGGAAAGCAGGGCCGGAATTCTGAAAGCACTGGCCACCCAGGTCCTGCTTCCTTAAACACATGGTAACCCGGCTCATCTATCTTTGGACATAGTGTGACCACCGAGGGGACGCCCAGAGCCAACAGCAACGTGGGTCACTGCGCAAGGGCATCGATCAGGGCCGGTGTCAGTGTGACCCTGCCGATGGGGATGGAGGCAGCGCACCCCTGCTGGAGGCAGGCCCTAGCCGGAGAGGGTCATGTGCAGTTGGGACACCACGGATGCAGCCGCACACACCTCTGCGGGAGGCTCAGGAATTCGAAGAAGTGGGCCTGGGGGAGAAAAGCAAAGCGTGGAGGGTGCTCACGGACAAACAAATAACAGGGTTTGCCAGGAAACATGCCCTGGACAGAGATCCACAGTTGTAGTTTTGTAAAACAAAGGTACTTTTCTCCGGAAATAGGGTTATTATTATTCATTGCATGTGAAGTAGGATTCATCGCTGTGAAATGGTTTGCTCACTCTCATTCGCTACTGCTCCCAGACCCACTGACTTCCCACGCGTCTCCTGTCCGCCCAACTTGTACTCTGCTTTCTGAGGGGCCTGGTTCTGCACAGCCCTACCCGAGCTGCAGGATTCCCTGGATCCCAGGACGCCACTAATTGCTAAGACGCCACGTCAATTTAACAGCGCCTTTCTCCGGAGGAGGGAACAAGAAACCTGCCACAGTCAATGTACACACAAGGAAAGAAGGGCTTTGACTTTAGAAGCAAGAGGGCTTAGAACCTTCCTTCACGTCCCCGAGGCGAACCTACACACGGGTTCCTCGTACGGGACGCTCTGGGAGGTAACGCTCTCAGTGACCACAGCCACGCACTAAGTCCCAGCCCCTTGAACGAGAACTCCAGAAGCCCTTTTCCAGCTTTGACAGCAGCTGGGGTCCTGCATCGGGGTGTGAGATGAAAATGGGGTATAACCACCATGCCCTCGAGTGCCCTTCTGTTAGAAAGCACGGCGCCCAGGGTTTGGGGATCGTGGGCTCTCTCTGTGGCCAGTTTCTCCTCCAGGGTTGTTTCTCTGCTCCGACACCAGGTGAAGTGGGTTTGTGTCTGAGGTCATGTTACTGGAAACAGAAGTGCCTGATGACGACGAATTCAGATAAACTTAGAGTGATTAGACTCCACGGTGAAAGAGATGTTTCTGTGTTTTACTCCGAGACCTCAGAGCACTTTAATCCTCGGAGAGCGGCCTTGAACCTCCGGAGGGGTCTGGGCACGGGTCACTCAGCGTGCGTGCGCCTACCCTCGTCCCCCTGAAGCTCTAGCTTTCCCGGTCCCAGTTCGCTACACGGAGCAGGGACCGCTGCCTGGGAAGTGACGCTCTCCTCGCCGCTCGGGATGTGGAGAATTGCAAAATGACCTTTTGAATCTGTGCTGGCCACATTCTTTCCTCGGATTTAAATAAAGCGATGACTGTTCCCCTGATTTTCCTTGGTTGATACAGCTCCGAGGAATGGAACAGTGCAGCCCGCACAGCAAAGAACAAGCCAGTGATGAGTCAGAAGCCGGGGGTCATGTTACAGGGACAGCCTTCCAGAAATCAGCTGTGGTCAAGGATCAAAACAGCAGCCTCCCAAGCCGCCCGGCGAGGAAGGACGTTTCCCTGGATGCTGCCTCTCCAACTGTATTGGAAAAGAGCCGGTCATTTCTCCTTCAAGGAGGGGTATCTTCTAAATGAGTGTACTCATTTATATGTGGAATCTGGCTTCTTCACAAACAGCAGGCCAATTTTCCTTCATTGTTTGCTTCCTCCCTCTCTTCTCATAAGGTTCATTTTTAAAGACGCATACTGAGCAGCAACTGTGAATCCAGCACTCACCATTAACGCAGGTAATACAATGGTGAGCGCTGAGGACAGGGGTCCTGGCTCCTTGGAACCACTCCTGGTCTGGTGTGTGTGTGTGTGTGTGTGTGTGTGACAGAAAGAGAGAGAGAGAGGGAGAGAGATCCGGTGGACGAATCAGCGAGCACTTCCAATAGCCCCCTGTACTATTCACCAGCTAATGCTGGTGAAGTGGAGGGTGCCAAGTGCACCCTAACTGGGATCGGAGGAGTCCTTCCTTCTACCTGACTACGTAGCAAGTCAGGAAATATGCCTCGTGCCGGGACTCAGGGATGTATAAGGCTCAGCCGCTAGTGTTTGCAGGTGACCCTGCCGCATGGCGATCAGTTCCACAGAACACAGGGATGCCGGGGACAGAGGGACAAGCTGACGATTGGGCTGCGTGGCAGCTGAGCTCAGCACAAATGCAGATAAAACACTTGGGGCCCTGTCAGCCTAAAAAGAGGTCTATCAGGGATGTAAAAATGAAGGCACATGCACTTGGGGAAAAAAATCTCAAGACACATCCGAGATGGCGACTGTCAAGGTCAATAACAGCCTATGGTGGCAAATCTAGTGGCTTGTTCTCTTTTCTCCTTTCACTCAACCTCTTGGCATTTGACCGGGTCTACTTAATTAAGGCTTTCCTGTCTTGGCTTCCATGTCACCATCCTCTGCTGCTTTTCCCGCTGATCACTAGCCATTCCCCTGCTAACTAACCCTAAATGTTGACCCCTCTCTTTTCCAAGCGGCCCATCATCAATGAGGCCCATTTCCAGAGCGGCCCTCCAAGGTATCCTTTTCTGTCGACCTGCACAGCGCTGCATTCGTCCCTAGGAGGTTTCCAAGCAGCCGGAGCGATCGTCTAAAAATATCAACCAGATTATGTCTTGGCCTCACTCGGTGCCCTCCATGTCTTCTCACTGCACCCAACATAAAACCCAAACTCCGGGCCCCGGCCCGCAGGCTCTATGGTCCTGGTCCCCACCCACCTCTTCTGCTGGGACTCTCTTGTGCTAGCTCTTCATATGACCTGATTGCAGTTTTATGTCATGTAGCCTCCCAGGATGTTGGCTTCAAGAAAGCCATGCCCTTGTCTGTGATGCTTGTCACGATACCCCGTGACACCAGAACAATGCCTGCGTGTAACAGGTGCTCAGTAAATACTTTTCAAATAAATGAATGAATCACAGCCTCGTGACTCTGAAGGTGACCCACAAGACTCCGCCTTCAAGAAACACGCTTTGATGAGATTATGAGTAGATTTTTCTCCCCCCCCATTAAAGATGAATTCAAGAATCCTAAGCTTTAAGTTGATTTAGCTTTAAATTTGAGCTGAACTGTCACATCTACTGTTTATTTGTTAGCATTTCTACTTTAGTTCACAGGAACACGCAAAAAGGGAATTTCGATGGGTGTAGAGGAAAGCGCCTACTGTTTGTGGGTCCCGGGGATTCATTTGTCGGCGATAAAGGAGAAGCTATGGGCACAGGCACTGATGATGGTATCCACGCCACCACCTCTAGAAGCTGCCTTCTTTTTACCTGTTGACATTTAAAGGTCTGTTCAAATGCTGGGCTGAGGCTCCAAACACACTGGTAGGGCTGATTTATTCCTCCCGCCTTCCTTGTGCCCAAGTTCCTCACCTCGGCCAGTAAGCAGACCAGGTCGGCCGTGTGGGTGAGAAAAAGACAGGGAGCTCAGCTGCCCGAGAGCACCCCTGCAGATCCCACAGGGGACCCTGACGACCTCTCTGTAGCCAAGCCCACTTATGGTGCTGCAGGGAGCGCCAGACCCAAAACGTTCAACCTGGTCAGTGGTTAAAGTGACTTGAGTCAGGCTGAGGTTGGAACCGCGGTTCTGCCACTTACACCGGCCTGCTCTGGAGATTTCCTAAATCCTCTGAATTTCCCTTTCTTGGCTGTGTGACAGGGAGAATATGACCACATGGCGACAGGATTAACACACACATGGAAAGCTTAGCACATGTAAGGGCTCACCACGTGTATCAGCTTTATCATCGTTGTTATTGGTATTTTTGTTTCCCATTAGCAGAGAAAAAAAGAAAAGTCAGGGTTTGGGACCAGGTCAGCCTGCTCTGCTCCACACCCTGCATTGACCATAACTTGAGCAGATGCAAGTTCAAAATATAAACATTTGAGGATGCCTGGGTGGCTCAGTGGGTTAGAGCCTCTGCCTTCGGCTCAGGTCATGATCTCAGGGTCCTGGGATCCAGCCCCGCATCGGGCTCTCTGCTCAGCAGGGAGCCTGCGTCCCCCTCTCTCTCTGCCTGCCTCTCTGCCTACTTGTGATCTCTCTCTGTCAAATAAATAAGTAATAATCTAAAAAAAATAAATAAATAAACATTTGAAGTGGAGCACAATGCAGTCATACTTTGTTGTAGATTCTCTTGGATGCAATGCTTGACTTAAGGTATAACCATTTGTTAATCCGTCTGTCGTTTCTTTCCACAGGGATCTCTGTCGGATTTATGGGAATTTCCTGAGGACCTAGCGTATGATCCACACTTTACCAGGGATCATGGGAAGATGCTATCAGAAGAAAAAATGGCAGCTACTGCTTCTGATCCTAAGGAGCCCCGAAGACATACCAATTTAGGAGCTCATTCCGGACCGGGGGTACGTTCATCAAATTAAAGGTAAAAAAGAATCCTACTAACAAAATAAAGTTTGCACATATTCCCATGCTCTTGCCAAGCCTTATTAATTAATGCTGTCAGACTCGACAAAGACTATGTTTGGTAAGAACAATTTCCTTTAATTATTTTGTACTTCTCCGGGGTAAGTAATCGAGTCTCATAAAAGACGACGAACAGTAACAACAGGAATGTAATCTCGGCAAACAAATCCAACTGCACTGACATCCAGACCCAAGTGCTCTGCGTGGTGGCCATCAACACCTTCAGACAGGAAATCTGTAGGATCATTAGTTGCTGATGATTCCCGAGAAGCCCAGGGGGCACTGACATTGAGAGGGACTGACCGTCTCAGGGCTCAGAAGCCCAAATGGTGTGTTTCCTCCTCAACTAGAGGTCACCTGGAGACAGCCATAATGAAAGGAACAATGGCAGGAAAGCCTGGGACCTCCTTAATGAGGCTCCTGTGTGCAGGGCTGCTGGGCTGTGTCGCTCCTGGGACCCAACCGACACCGGCGTCTGGATGTGCGCACAAGGAACGGAGGTGAGTCGCTGTCACTCATTTATTTTCCCGCTCAGCCTCTCTGCTTTAGCTCACAGTTCATTAAATCCTACTGCATTCACCATCAACATGCAAAACAGCTACTTGAAGGGCATTCAAAAATATAATCAGGGAAGGGAATAAAAAGCCCTCTCTGAGTAAGAGGGGAAAAATTAATCCTCTCTTGTCTATTGAATGACATCTAGGTTCTTTGGTTCGAATAATTTTTTTTTTTTTTTTAAGTAGCAGCGACATCCAAGGATTATCTCTGTCTGATGGATGGGGTGTGGGGCTGCACGGCTCTCTGCACGGAGGGCAAGAACCAAATGTGGCTGGAGGATCTGTGTCTATGGACATGCTCTTCCTTTTGCCTTTTCTCTCCTTTTTTGGTTTTGAGGTGGGAAAACCCATGGCTTCAGGGCTTCTAGAAGATAGCTTGTTTTATGATTTGGATACAAATGTGATGGGGAAATCAGTCCAGTGACCAGCTCTGTGGAAGCTGAAATAGTAAACTTTCTACACGCTGCCATGTGTGTGATTCCGCGGAGGTTATTTCTGGGTTATGTGTGTGTGCGTGCATGCACATTCACTTTCATGCGGAGGAAAATTGAAATATAGAAAAGCACAGAATATGTGATGACATATGGGGGTGCTCTATGTTCTGGGAGTTGTTTTCAAATGGGGGCGAGTTTTGTCCCTTAGGGGACACTGGCAATGGCGGGAGACAGTTTTGGCTGTCATGACTGAGGGTGGGGACTGCTACTGGCATCAAGGGAACGGAGGTCCGGGAAGCTGCTGGGCGCCCCACACTGCACAAGGGGTCCCCAACACAGACAATTATCCAGGGGAGAATTTGTGGGAACGGTGTCGCTGGTGAGAAGCCCTACTGTACAGTAGTAGTTCATTGTGTGAATATATTAGGACATAAGGAGAGTAAAAAAATCATACTCCTTCCATTTGGACAAATCCTACAACTACAACTTCATAAATGTTCAACCCCATTACAAAGATACAACTTAAATCTCTTACGGTCTTCTTTTCCACTACAATATTCCCAACTGTTAAAGCATGCAACTACTAAAAGTAATACTAAATATTTTTTCCATGGTAGGCACCCTGCACCTCCTTGTTTTGAGCTTATCTCCTCGCCTGTGCACACAGATAAGACCCCGATGCGCACCCGCGCACACACACACATGCACACATGTACCCGCTGCCCATATATCACACAGAGAGGGTTCTTTTTGGGAAGACGGCAACAGCTCTCCCTCTGGGATGAGGGTCGGACCCACAACAGCACTGACGTAAGAGGAAGGGTCACACATGTCATCCTCCTACTCTGCTGTATTTATTTAAAGATTTTTATTTATTTATTTTACAGAGAGAGAGAGAGAGAGAGAGAGAGCGCAAGCACAAGCAGGGGGAGCGGCAGACGGAGAAGGAGAAGCAGACTCCCCACTGGGCAGGGAGCCCAACATGGGGCTTGATCCCAGGACCCTGGGGTCATGCCCCGAGCCGAAGGCAGACGGACACGTAACCAACTGAGCCATCCAGGCGCCCCAGGACAAGATTTCATTACAAATCTCTGTAGCTAATTGCTTGATTTTTGATAGCTTAACTTTTTCCTTATTAAAGCAAACTTTGTTTCACTATGTACAAACTACTTTCCAAATACAAGTTCTTCTTCTCCTTCTTCTCCTTCTAAGTAGTCTCCAAGCCCAACGTGGGGCTTGAACTCATGATCCTGAGATCAAGACCTGAGCTGAGATGGAGTCGGATGCTTCACTGACTGAGCCACCCAGGTGCCCCAGTTTCTTTCAATCATTACAACCACCTTATGGGCTAAACCACTCTACCCATTTTAAGCATAAGGAAACGAAAGCACAGAGAGGCCAAGTAACCTGTCTAAGTCACGCAGCTAACAAACGGTAGAGCGGGAACTTGATTCCAAGCAGACTGACCCCAACGGGGCTATTCCCAGCCATAAGCCAATCACATCATGGCAGCGTATCAAGCTACGGCTTGGGCTGGACGGCCTCCAAGGGGAGGCTTCTGTTTCCCCCTTTCTGTGACTATCCCTACATCACCTCGTCAACTCACCTAAGGGGCCTTAGAAACAGAGCAATCCCTCAAAATTCTAGATCTTCTGGGTAGAGGTTTAAAAGGCATCGAAAGGACCCATCACAGACTCAGGAAACAGACCTCGGAGGACCAACACAGTGGGGTCGCCCAGAAGGTGGCTCCCAGAGAGCCTCCCTCCGTGTGAAGCGCAGGGCCTCACCTCTGGGCACACCTGCTTTTTATATCTGGGACATCAGCATGGGGCACAAAGTCAGGAGCAAACAGGAATGCAGAGAGTCCTGGGAGTGGGGACTCACGTGACCCCATATTGGCAAGGCGGCCAAAGCAGGATGGACCTTGGCAGGGCCCCCAGAGAGGGACCCAGAGCTTCACGGTGTTTCCAGAAGGTCTGACGCTGGGGCCTTACGCGATCATAAACCAGACTTACAAAGCCAGGTCCTCGGGCTGCCGGCCGTGTAATCATCTTCAGGCTGACAATTCTTGCCTCCAAGAGCACGGGAGGCTGCGGATGAATCACAGGCCAGTGTCTAGAGGCTGACCTCAGTGCGCACATCCCCGAGACAGGGCAGGAAACGAAGACAGGAAGCATTTGACTGAATGGATTTTCCCGTTTTTCATAAGAAACATTCAGCTTAATAAAAAATAGCCGCACTTTATTGACAATAATAGCTACCGTTTCTTTATTTCCTTACCACGTGCTAAAAACTCCACTTCACGTCCCTTCCTCGCAGTAACGGCGAGGCAAGCACTATCGCCTTCATTCTAGAGGAAAGGGAGGCTCAGAAAGGTCGCGCAATTAGCCCACCGCTACACAGACAGTAAATGTTGGTCGAGATCCTAACCCAGGTCTGTCTGACTCCGAAATTCATAGTTTTCCCACTATGGCTTTCAATATTTCACATTACCATCAACCTTCAAAGTCCCCAGAACTAACTGCCTAAATACACACATCCACACACACCCATCCACACACACACACAGTGCACTTTTTCAATTTAACTTAAGCAAGCAGGACACCAAGATCTTGGATGTCGCCACACACCCATCATGCCGGTACCCATAAAATCCAGGAGCTGAATCACACGTGCTGCGAATGAGTAAGTGGCTAAGAGAACGAACTATCCAGTCCTGGGTCATTTGAAAGGTGACAAGTCCAGGGTCTCAGGGCTGGGCA
The DNA here is from genome assembly GCA_028646535.1 of Procyon lotor. Taxonomy (NCBI): domain Eukaryota; kingdom Metazoa; phylum Chordata; class Mammalia; order Carnivora; family Procyonidae; genus Procyon; species Procyon lotor. Next base: position 75,020,958 of record CM053614.1, read on the forward strand.
CGGCTGAGTTGGGATTTGGCCCCAGGAGGACTAGGTCCTAGGGATGTCCCTTCCCAGTGCACCCCCCCTAGCTGGAATTCCTGGGGTCAGGGCCTGTGATGACGGGCTCATTTCGGGGTGCTGGGAGCTGACACGGCATAGCCTGAAAAGGTCCGAGAGGCGGGTGGAGGGGCCGAGACAGTCCACAGACAACTGGAGCGCACGGCAGAAGGTGTCACGGCACAGGAGAACAGAGCTCAATGGCTGCGAGGAGGGACAAGTCGCACCCAGCTGGGGGCAGCGGGGCATGCTGCCGTGAGGATCCCGTGCCCCGGGGGTATCTGCAAGAAGGTGCTTTCTACCAGTGACTCCACACCAACAACTCCATGAGGCGGCCCAGGTGCAGAGACAGAGGCAACCTGCCCAAGGTCACACAGTTAACACGGATCACTTTGTCTGGCTCCCATCCCAAGTCTTCTCCATTACGACAGACTTCAAACGCTGTCCTAAGGAACCGCCGGCAGGCTGGGGGTCGGGAGAGGCCGGGTGGGTGGGGCTCAAGCCCCTATACGAAGTTCAACTCCAGGGGCTGCTCTGCTTGGCATATATATTTATGTAGATCGGGTTCTTTATGAGATGCCTTTTGAAACAAAATAGAGGACGAAGACCTGTACTCCTAGTGCTACCCGGCCAGTGGACAGGGGCAGGTCCTGGAGCCTGGGCAGGGTGGGGAGGGCAGGGGATCCCTGCAAAGGGGCAGTGAGGGACACGGGATGAGCACGCCGACTATGTACGTCCCTCACTCTGGAGTGACGGCGCCTGCATTAAATCAGGCTCCGCACCTGCCGCGCTTTGAGACCCTGGACACGGCGCCCCTGAGCCTGAGCTTCCTCACGTTCCACACGGGATCACTCTGGTGCCTGCTGCACAGGGCTGTTGAGAGGATTACAAACGTGAAGATTGGGAAAGCGCACAGCACGGCACCTGGCCTTTAGCTCAGGGACCCCCTTACGAACTTGTCGGAAATAGCAAGGCCAGCCAGAGGAGATAAAACAGCGGGAAGAGAAATATCATGAAGCCACTGAAAGAATTCTCAGGGACACCGAGAAATCCACCCTGCCCCCCAGGAACTGCTGGGGCTCCGGGCTCTGCCTTGCATTCTGCCGGTCTGATCAATAGGGGACACACACCTGACAGACAAGGGAGGTTTGGCCGCCTCCCTCTGCTGAGCTGTGGTTGGGCTCCCACCGCAACTCATCGGTTCGTTTCACAAGAAGCTCAGTGGAGTCCGGGCTTCGAGTGATGAGGTGGGTCATCCCAAACCCCGAACTCATTTACTGCCGCTGCTCAGAGGAGATGGCCACAAAACCCTGGGCTGTCCCCCTGAGCTTAACTTGGCTCTTGAACCGAAAGGCCTAGAACAGAGGGAGGCAGGTGTATCATCGGAGCCAAGCCCTGGAGACCTCTTCCACTGGCTAGATGAGGCCCTGCCCTGGGCAGAACTCTGCTGGGCATGGTGGGCTCCCGGGTCCCTTCTGGTTCTTTCCATCACAGACTCTGCCAGTGAACTGAGTTCCCAGGGAAGGTTTTGATGGCCTAAGGGATTTTCGTCTGTCCCGTTCGCGGCTGTATCCCAGTGCCCAGAACAGCAGCACTGCGAATGAATGAACCCCCATCACCTTCGGGTGCTCTAGCCTCCGCATCTTCGCGAGACCAACAGAAGCAATCGGCCACACAGATTCCACGGTCATTCACTGAACAAACCAGCTGTGTGGGATCTTCCCGCCGCTGCTTGGCTTCCCATTCCCCCACCCGTCACATTAGCTGGTAGCACCATCTCTGGGTCTCTGACGGTTTCCCTCTGGAAAGGCCTGCCCTCTTCTCTCCTCTTGGGGGAGGAGAGGGTCACTCGCTGCAGAGCAGGGAGCCAAAAGGTCAGCTCGTGCCGAGCACACCATTTGCTCCTTTCACACTTGGTCTGCCAGAAGCGAAAATGTTAGAGCTAGAAGCACCTTTGGAAGTCGCTCCCCATGGAAGAGAAGGAGGAACTGAGTTTGCAGAGCTGGCTGCAGGGGCGTCGGGAAAGGGCTCACTGTACGGCCCTTTGCCTTGGGCCCGCTCTCTTCCTTGTGTAGGTAAGAAAGTTTTGGAAAGTGTCTCTAAATCCTGCATTCTCTGTCTATGTATTAAAAACACAAAATATTCCCACTACACACACACACACATACACACACACACACACACACACACACACTGATACAGATCATATATCTTTCGATATGGTTATATCATACACATACATATTCATAGATGATATTAGAATACATAAAAACTACTCTAAAGGCCCAAATACATTTACTGAAGAGCTTGGATAAGCAACTCCCTTTACTTTAAACCCATTTATTACAGAACAGTGACAAGTGAAGGTGGTGGGGGAGAGTCAGAAATTCTGAGTGTGAGAAGGGAAATGTGTGATTTACAAAAACACACCCAATATCAGTACTGCTTTGAGTTTTTAAGGCACGATATTCAATGCGCTTTGAGCTACAAGAGTAAAAGGGGGCAGCGAGACATATACGTTCATCAAAAAGGGAGTGGGGCTTAAATAACAAGATTGGGGAAGCCTCTTCTGGAATTCACAGCTTTGGAAACCATCTGGTCCAACTCCCCGTTTAAGGATAAGGAACCCCTGAATCCCCAGGGGTTCAGCAACTGCCTGTCTGAGGTCAGCAGGGGCCACGTGGGCTTTATCTGTTCTGATCCCGCAGCACCTGCTCTGAAGGGGGGCTCGGGTTTGCTGGTGACCTACCGATCGAAATCTCTTACACCAAGGAGGTAAAGATACAGAGGGAAAGCAAGTTCCCAAACACAGACAAAGAGCATTCTTGGAGAGAGAAACTGAGCCCGAGGCGGGAAGTACCAGGCATTTCCTCGGGGCAGCATCCCCAACAGCCCCCACACTGGGCTACCCTCAGCCCCAGCCCGTCCTGGGGGGAGAAACCCCGGGAGGCTCAGTCCGGCCTCCTCATTCAGGGATGTCAGGCTGCCGGAGCGATTCCTCAAGCCACCGCTCTGCCCTTCCTCTGGTCACCTTGGGGAGGCCCCCGGAAGGTGGGGCGGATGGCTTCCGTCTGGTCCCATCTCCCTAAACAAGTTGCACGTTTTCTCGCCTTTGCTCTGACAGGGCTGCGCCTTTCGGAAGAAGGACTACAACTCGGAAAATAGCTCCGCTGTGAGCAGAGGCAGAGCTGCAGGAAGACTTTCCCCGCGGCCTTGGGCTGAGGCGGGCACGTGGGGCCGACCCCGTCTGGGAGCCAAAGTGGGGCGGGAGCGGCGGCTGCGAACGTGCGGCGGGGTGCGGGGGTCCACTTACCGCAGTGCGCCTGGAAAACCTGTGGCTTGACGGCCTGATTGCAGGCACTGCACACTACGAGATAGAAGTCGTCATGTGCGGGGTAATGGCCAAATAAGTGCATATCTGTGGGGGAAATGAAAACACGGTGTTTTGAAAAAAGCAATTAAGTCTCAGAAGGTCTACAGTTTCCTCAAGGACAGTTTTTCAAATGAGACGCGCCGAAGGGCAATGATCTTTACTAAAGGGAACACGGCCTGTGCTCACGGGGCTCCCTGCTGTCACAGAAGCGGCAGCCTCACGGACCCCCTGCCCCCCACATCACCCCTGGAGGTGGACCGCTGTAACCCTCGGTGTGAACAGCGCTGGGGGGCGCTCGCTGCCCCGAGTCCTACGCCGCAGGGAGTTACTTCGTCCCGACAGAGAGAGAGCCCACGTGCCAGCTGGCACCCGATGGGGCTGCCAGTCATTTGAGGATGGTGGTGGTGGGGTCCCCCCAAACCCATTCCAAGTTCATCAGAGGTCTCTCAGGCGGGCTGGGGGGCAGGCCTGTGAGAGCCGCTGCCTGTGTTCCCCACTGCCTAAGAGAGACCCCACCGCAAAAGGAAGCCTCCAAATAAGCGATGTGTTTGCTGCCCTCATTACCTGTTACTCATCTGCCCCAAATTTACCGAGCACCAAGTGCCAGGCACCGGGCTGGAGGACCGATGAATGCCAACGAGGGCCCCGCTCTCCTGGAGCGTGTGGCGGCAGAAGAGAGAAATACTAGACAAAGATCACCACACAAGTCACCATGTGGCCCTCCCTGGGGTTCAGGGATGGAGGAGTCCTAGGACGGCGTGTGGCCCCAGCCGGGTCAGAGGCACTGAAGAGGCTTCCCTGAGCACGGGGTATTTTGGTTGAGACCTCGGGGTGCATGGGGGTTCAACAAAGGGCCAGGGGGCTGGGGAGGAAGGTTCTGGGTCTGCTGAGGTAGGAAGTGCTATGTGCCTGAGGAACCTCTTGGCTAGAATAGAAGACCAAGCGGAGAGCCCGGAAGCTCTACGCCTTGTGGACCAAGTAAGGATTTTGAACCTGATTTTAAAAACAAGGGAAGCTACTAAGGGCTTTTAAGCAAAGGAGTGATACGATTAGCTATATGCTTAAAAAATCGGTGGTGTGGCCTAAGGGACACGAACGCATACATCCACACAAAAACTTGTCTATGCGTGTTCCTAGCAGCATTATTCACAACAGCCAAACAGTGGGAACAACCCAGACAGATGTCCATTAACCAGTGAACGGATAAACAAAATGCGTCTGAAGCAGATCACGGAATACTATTCAGCCATGAAAAGGGATGAGGTGCTGACGCCTGTTACATCCTGGATTACGCCTGAAGACATTATGTGAAGCAAAAGGAGCCAGACACGAAAGGCCACATGTTGTAGGATTCCCTTTGTCCATGTCAGGCAAATTTAGAGAGACAAAAATTAGAATTTTTTAAAAAAGATTTTATTTATTTATTTGACAGAAAGAGTGTGTGCACAAGCAGGGGGCGGGGCAGAGGGAGAGAGCGGGAGAAGCAGACTCCCCGCTGAGCAGAAAGCCCCAGACTGGGCTCGATCCCGGGACCCTGAGATCATGACCTGAGCTGAAGGCAGACGCTTCACCCACTGAGCCCCCCGGGCTTCCCTCATGGGTGAATCAGTATGCGAATAAAAGTTGTCAAAAAGGAAAGTTAGGTTCTGAGGAGACACAGTCGCATCTGCCGGTGCCCCCTGGGTGCACACGGAGCCCCGGGGGCACCTGGCCTGGCCTCTGCTGAGCCCGCCGGCTCTAGAGTTGCTCCAGAATCATGCAGAGCAGGAGGCTCGGGGGCACCGACCCAACCCACGGAGGAATTAGAAGACAGTGTCTGCACGAGCACGCTTTCTATCGCAAGCCTCCTGAACTTCCTCTCCTCACCCCCCAAGGGCTCATTTTCTAGACTCAACCTGGGTCTTTCACAAAACCCCGGCAAATGCAGGAAGGGTCCCCCAAGTTGCAGAGCTAGGTCGCAGGGAAGAGCCCAGTCGCCCGGATGCGGGGATGGCTCATCTGCTTTCCCAGGGGCACCCTCAGCACTGCGTCCCGGGGGCAGCCCCACCACCTGGGGAGAAGTGGAACGGACACGTTTGTCACCGGGCAAGGGGCAGAGTCCCCTGCTGCCCTGGAGGAGGCGTGTGGCTACGCAGGCGCCACCGGCTCTGGCTGCAGCACGTCCTCCTCGAGGCGGGGGTGGGGCTGGGGACACAGGCCCTCTGAACTTCTCACTCGTCAGTGGCCCTGGGTGCGGCCTGTTATTTCCCCTCTTGAGGACTCGCCTCTGTTTCCACTTCTGACTCAGACTTGTTACCTCAGAGCAATGTTATTAGTCAGCACCCGGGGGGGGGGGGTGGGAGGCCCGGGAGAGAACCCAGCTGTGACAAGTGTCCTGAAGCATGAGGAGGTCCATGCTGGCCCCACCCAACGTGTTCATGCCCCCGGGTCAAGCACCATAGTGTGGAGAGGATGTCCGTCGGTGTCCTTCACTGCTGAGACCACTCGGTTCTACTCCTGATTATAGGTTGTTTATTTTTATAGTACAGGTTCTTTTTTTTTTTTAATAACAAAAGCGATCCTCGTTCTTTGAAGACACATTTGAAAAATGCAAAAAAGGCAGAAGAAGTTAAAAAACTCACCGGTAACCTTTATTCACGTTTTGTATCTCATTTAGATTCAGTTGCATTTTACGTCCAGGAACACGTGAACCCAGGAGCTGTTGAGGGCTAAGACTAAGATTCGAAGAGCATTTACCGAGGGGCCTTGCATCCTTTCTGTAACAGATTAAGCTGTGCAGGAACAGGAGAAATTTATGAATTCAAAACACAGGTGTGAACAAAATGTCTTGAGCGCCTACTGTGTGCAGGAAGCCGTGTGGAGTCCCCGAGGCTCCAGGAAGTGAGCGCGCCTCCACACCTCCGTCGTGCGCGCTGGCTGACTTGTCGGGGGGCTCCCGACAGTCCTGCTTCTGTAATCCTTCAGAAATCTGCAGAGCCACCTCCCCACCCCCAAAGGTGCACATACTCGTGTCTGGTCAGGAGTTAGGCCAGCCAGAGGCTGGCCACAGGGGTGTGTGTGGGCGTGTGCTCCCTTTCAGGCTCTCCGCTCCAACGAGACCCTTCTTGGTTTCCTCTAGGGCAGTTTCAACTTTGCCCATGTTGGTTAAAACCGTGTCTCCCACGGAAAGTGAAAGGATCTGCTTGCCTGCCTGATGATTCCTTGGTCGGCCGGCCTCTGAATCTCCTCTACAGGCCACCCCGGTTCTGAGAGCCCAGAGCCCGGCAGGTGGGGAGCGAGGAGGGCACTTGGCCTCTCAGAGGACCACCGCCTCACGTAGCCTGGCCATCACAGTCGCTGTGCTGTCGGCCTGGGGAAGGAGGAAGGTCAGGCAGAACTGAAAACTATTGTGCCCGGCAAGATGCTAGGTCTTCTATTCATTCATTTCCACCGTTGGAAAGAACAACAGTGGTGTGATGAAGCGGCCCTCTCCCAGCACATCTCTCCCCAGTTCATTTAGTCGCTTCATGGTGGTGGCTTGAAATCAGGATTTCGTAGGAGGAGTATTGACACCATGGGAAGAGGCACAGGCTACAAGTCAGGTCTGGTCTTTGGGAGAGCCAACTTTCAAGCATTTAGCAGAGCACCTGTGAATAAGGATGAGAAAACAGGGAAAAAGTGGTTTCACTGCAATGAGGCCACCCCGGGGTAGCCGTTGTTGACAGGTTCTATGGACGCTTCTCTAGACGTTGTGATGAGATAACATTATCTTGGTTAATCCTTATAACGCATCGAGAAAGTTGCCATCATCTCCACTTTCCAGGCAAGGAAACAAAGGCAGGCAATTTGCTTGAGATCCTGGGGTGGTGATTTATAAACTCGGCTGAGATGCCAGGATGCTCTGACCCTAAGATGATACTCCCTCCTCAGCAAAAGGCTGCGTCCTTCCTTCCTTAAGAGAGCAAAATCCCACTTTGTAGATGAAGAGACCAGTGTGGAAGGGTCTCCTTGCTGGCTGACAGGCTTTCCCAAGTCTCAGAGGGAGTTGCTGGCCTGGAGTCAGAAAGAGGGATTTTTCTATGGTGCTCGTTGCTGTGCAACCTCAAGGATGGTGCTCAACCTCTCTGAGTGTCAGTTTCCTCATCTATGAAATGGGGCTTACAGTTCATGGGGTTGTTGCTGTGATGGCTCATAAAAGGCTGTGTTTTCTTCCACCAGGGATCCGTGTGGAGAAAGCCGTAACCAAGCTCATCTCTCCTACTTTCCAGAGCTAACTAGCTCTTTCTCCATTGGGACAATCCTTGCTCCAGGCAACATATCTTTTGTGTCTCCCTCATGACCACTCACAGCAGACCTCCTGGGAAGCGTGGGGGTCCCTCCCACCTGCAGAATCTGCACACGTGTGTGGACTGACAAGGGCTGAGAGCCTTTGGGAGGGCTCTCTCTCTGGCTGCGGCTGGATTCCAGGAAAGCACATGCACCAAAATGATGAGATTTTTGCCCAGTTTCAAACACAGTGTTCAACCATCTCCCAAACAGAGAAAGACAAACCTCTTGCTTTGCCTCATTTTGCCCCTGCAAATAGATAACCTGTAGGTCAGAGAGGGTGCTAGAACCACGGAGCCATTATCACAGAGGTGACCTGAGGGAGCAGGGAGGGAGCAAACTCCATTAGCTCCATTTTGCAGATATGGGAAAACACATACACTTGCTTCTAGGTCAGTATTTTCCAGTTTCTGACCCCAACTTACTATACACATATACATATCTATCTATCTATCTATCTATCTATCTATCTATCTATCTATCTATCTATTTATCTATCTATCCTTCTATCTATCCATCCATCTATCCATTATCTCTCCTTGGAACATGTACATTACACTCCGATATGTTCTGTTCTGTTCGTTTCTTTTTGTTTTACTATATTCTACTTCGTTTAAAAAATGCTCATTGAGATTTCAAAATCTCAGGACTCCTTAATGGGTCACAACTCAAAGTATCTGAAAAATACTTCTCAAGGCAATCCAGCAAGTCAGGGGCTGAGCTCAGCCGGAGAGTTCACTGGGGATTTACAGAGGTCTTAGCTGGTCCTCAGAGGTCATGTGGGAACTTGGAGCCCGGAACTGAATCATTAGGGCCAATTTTACGCTGGAGCCCACGGTACCAGCTCATGAGAGCCGACTGTATCTTCCCATTTCAGCATTTGGGGGGGCACGTTGGTAGCTTCAATCAGCCACGGTGGAAATATTTACACCATGTGAATCGGTATCCACCCTAAACCAGGGAGAGCTGGGTTCTTCTCTCTGAGAGCTGGCTGCGTAAACATTTAAACCACTGACGAGCACCCATTCTGCCATCACTGTTCTCTGTATTAACTTCCCTAACTACAAAAACGAAGAGAATTATATTCATCGTCTACTACAGTGGGATGCAGAGAGTCTTCTGTGAACTTGGGAGGAAATCGTTACGTGAATATAAAGTTGCGGTTGGGGTACCGATCATGAACCCAAGTACCGATGCACAAAGGAGCCAGGTGGGTGTGTAGATCACTTCCTGTATCTGATGAGCACGGAGAGGCCACAATGTGCCCACGGTCTGGTGGCGGGAAGGGGGGTGGTTGGCGGAGTGGGGGTGGTGGGGAGTCGGGAATTAAGTTATTGGAGTTCTTTCCAGTGTCTGTCAACGTCATGCTTACTTATTAAGGGTTCTTCACGGAGGATATGCACAGATTAGGCTCACGGTATTAACCTAGGGGTGCTTATAAGTTTACTGCAGGCCATTCTCAGTGCCCCGATTTAAGGCACTCCTTTGCTTCGCTTACTTACTCCTGCTAACATGCTCATTGGTGGCAGAGTCGACGGTCAGCAGCTCTCCGCGTAGGCGGCTGGCATCCCCGGCCTGCTTGCGGACGGCCTCACCGTCCCTAAATGCAGCCTACCCCCAGACAGCACAGGAGGGAGGGCGGGGACCGAGCTCAGCCGTGACGGAAGGAGAGACGCAGTTCAGGAAAGCACAATGGTTTCTGTTCTGCGAAAACAGCAACTCTGCTGTTCCGCTGCAGTTGCTTGACTGTTTCTTAAGTCAACGCCGAAAAGAAATTGGCAGGATAGGAGTAGCGTTTCACTCCAGATACACAGCTTTCTGGAGGGGAACCCTCAGACACGCAAAGCCACGTGCGTGTCTGAACTTCTGCTGCATCCTGTCCTCTCGTTTGCAAGATGGCTGCAGTCAAGGAAAAAGCAGGGTGACCTCTCCAATCCACTGTCTGTACGGGACCTGCTGCTGAGATAGGAGGACAGCTGTTTTCTGTGGATTCGGGGTCCAGCTAGGTGCGGCGCGCCTTTGAATTTGCCCCTGGACGCCTTCCCGAGCCCAAGACTCTGACATTATGAAGCAACAACCGGTTGAGAGCTCCGTGGGTGAAAAGTTGAGAAGGCGTGAGTCGGGATTGATGCCTTCCCCCTGCACGTGGGGATGCCGAGCGGAGTGCAGGCTGGACAGAGACGCTGCAAGAGGCTGATTTGCTTTGAAGGCAGTGGAACAGCTTATCAGCCATCGGTGACACCTGTGCTCGCTACAGAAAACCCCACGGCGCGGAAAGGAAGACAGCAGAACAGACAACACTGAATTTCAGTTTCCATTAAAAAAAAAAAAAAACCCCAGAAAATGTCCTCCAGTTTCCCCGAAAGTCTGCTCCAGGGTTGGGAAACCACCCCAGTTGCTGTAGGAATTATAAAAAGGTCAAGGTAGCCATTGCCACGATACCCTATTATAACAACAATTTAAAATTTATGCTTCCCTTTTCACGGACTCCAAAAAACTCCTGTAATGAAAAAAAAAAAAATGGAGGTTGCATTTATGTAATTGCAACCCACCACGCCCTTTCCAGGAAGGTGAATGCGAGCTCTGCCTAAATCACGCCTCTGCCCATGGGATGCAGCTGGGCACACGGAGCTCGGCAGGACCGCGGGGAGCGCCAACCCTGCGCCCGCGGCTGGAGAGCCGGGTGCCACCGGGCTTCCTTGGAAAACCATCAGAAAGGTGAGCCACCGGCTGCCAGAGGCGCCGATCCATGGGCTTCCCCTTTCATAAACTCAAACAGGGGAAAATCACTGGGAAGAAAAGTCGCTGTGGTTCAAAGACCCACGTGACTGCCTCCAAGCGGACTCCGATCCAGACGCAGAAGGGCACCTACAGGAATGATGCGGGCCACCTCAGGAGGCGCGTTCCCCATGCTGGGAGAGGCTGAGCGCCTTCCCGTCCCCCATTAATCTTAATACGCTCATTACACAGTTTTTATTAATTCGTCTTTTCTCTCTGCCGGCGGAGTTTTCAGCTGCATTTTAATCACTTGTGTCAAATGGAAAGCTTGAGGGGATATAAAAAACGTTTCTCCTTTGCTCTGACAGCGTGATTCTATTTGTTCCTCAACTCCAGAATCTCCTTAAATCCAGAGATCAAAACAACATGAGGTCTTCAAAGCAATGACCTCAGACCCGATACCTCCCACTTCCCCAGCAGAATGTTGAACTCCCCCTCTAGGAAAATGCGAAAAAAAAAAAAAAGAAAAAAAAAAAAGAAAAAAAAATGCGGTCACTTTCCATCTTTCAGATCTCTGAAAACCCAGGGCCTGACTGTGAGGGCTTCAAAAACAATGAAATCTGGAAACGGAAACTCCACGGGAGGACTAGAAAGCAAGCAGCAGCGGCGAGCTCCTCAGCATCAAGGAGGGCGGGCGGGAGCGCGCGGGCGGCAGGCACGGAGCCTTTCTTCTCCGACAGACCAGGACTAACCGGCCCCCAGCCTCTTCTTGCTGCGGCCGGGCCGGAAGGCACCCCCTTGCACGGCTGCCGCCGCCGGGAGCGACGCCCAGTAGCAGGTGGACACTCCCCGTGACGCTGTGTGAACCATCCCCAACCCAACCAAGCCACAAACCCCCCCGCCGGCCAACACGGTCATGGCTACGGCCACGGCCACGGCCACGTGAGATGGCCTAATCCCGCCCCCCTCAGAAGGGCCTTTAACTCCCATGCTGTCATGCTGTGTGCGGCGATGGGGGCTGCTCCCTGGGCCTCAGGCCTCGGGCCGGCCTCTCTCAGCAGAATCTCCTCCTGCTTCCTCCCAGACCCAGCAGAGCCCCCATCCTGCCGCACGAGGAAGGCTGATGGGGTGCAGCTGGAGCCCGGAGGAGACTGTACTCCAGGGTTTAGAACAAAACCTGCGAGACGTGGGCCCCGTAAGATGCAGGGACCCAGAGCTGGGCCCCGGAGTCAGGCCGCCTTGAGTCCAAACCCTGACTGCCATTTGGCATGACAGTGCCCTCTCACTTGTTGGCTCATCTGGAATTAAAGGGCACATGGGTGAGGGGACTGGCACACGGTAAGGATATAGGGAACAATGCACTCTTATCTGTGGCCTTCTTTCTCTCTCTCCAACCCACCCTCCCCTCCTCTGGGAGGCCTTCTCTGCCTCCCCCAGAGGAGAGGCAGAGTCAACCCCCCTCCCTCCCAGTGTGCCCCCCACATGTGCCCACGGCTTCCAGGCTATGCCAGAGCATGTGGCCTGGACCTCTCTCAGCAGCCTGGGATCTTCTCGAGGACGGGAGTTGTGACTCAGTGCCCTTTCTATCTCTGAGCCTAAGAGTCTGGCCCAGGGTGGCTGCTTAATAAATGTCAATTAGTTCATGAGGCAGAAGGCCCCAAGAAGTTGATTTACCTTCTCTGCTCCTTAATTTTCTCTTCCCTCAAAGGGGGAAGTTGTAAATGATAATAAATTGCCTTCATACCCATGCGGCTATCTGAGATTATGGGGCCAATAACTATGTCCATTTGTTCGTTCTCTGAACTCCTTGGAATGCAGGTGCCGCCTGAATTTTTAAGAAGCTCCAGGTGGGCCATCGTTGAGAAGTGGTTAATTCCTGTGCCCCATTGTGCCAGACTCATCAAAGCCGCATTCTGCCCTGTCTGGCAAACATGGCCGCTCCCCATGCCACCCCCCGTGAGGGCCCCCTCACAGTCAGCATTCGGGGTGGGCGTAGGGGTGTTTTCTGGATGCTCCCTGCCCTCATTTTCCATTTCCTCATCCTGGGGCTGTAAGGTGTCTTGTACATCAAGACGGCGAGTGATCTAGGGCCCGGAAGATGGAGACTTGCCCCAGTCCTTCCTGCTCAGCCCTTCTCTGTCTGACGCTGGACAGCAGCCGGGCTCAGCCCAGGGCATGCTGAGCGATCTGAGGCCAGCCTGGCAGAGGCTCTAAAGGTCAGCGATGACCCTGGGAGCTAAGAAAGTCAGTTTGCAAAGGGCTCCCCTTCGCCTATGCATAGCTTAGGCAACAATGCCAACAATCTGTCCCTAAAAATGGTGCCCGGGATATAAAGCCAGCCCTGACTCCCTTTCCAGCAGCCACGGGGACACCCAGGCTCCTCCCTGCCCAGTCACACACAACCTTGTCCACCATTCCAGCCGGGCTGGCTGGTGGCTTCTGGCCTGACATCCCTCCCTCTGGCCCTCAGGACAGACGAGGAACATGGAACCACTTTGGCCGGTTGCTGAGTCCTGATCAGGTGTCCTATGTTTCAAGCTCGTGGTCAGAGGTCAGCTACGCGGGCAGGACAGCCGTCAATCCCCTTTGCCATGTCAGCCCCAGTTCCCTGGGCCCAGCGAGAGAAAAGTCCTGTGGAGAGGACAAGGGTGGATGTACCATATTCAGCCAAAGGCCTCCTATGTGACGACTGTAGAGTTCACTATGACTCAACTAGAAAGAGAAGCATCAACCTACTGGAGGAAACTCTAGTCCCTTCCTCTGGTGTCAGGGAAGTAACAGGACCTACGGATGCTCTGGAATGGCCTTAAGTCACCACCAGACTCCGTTCCCTCTCAGGTTCTCCCACCTGGGTCATTCATTCATTGTTTCATTCATTTAAGGGGAAGAGGGGAAGAGGGGCAGAGAGAGAGTATCCTCAAGGAGACTCCCCTCCCCTCTGAGTGCAGAGTCCAACACGGGGCTCGATCTCACAACCTTAAGGTCACGGCCTGAGCCGAAACCAAGAGTTGGATGCTTAACTGACTGAGCCACCCAGGCGCCCCTCCCACCCGGATCATTTAAATGTCTAAATGTTCACCTAAATCTTTATGCTCACATTACCTTCAACTTGAGGACAACAACTGAGATACTAGCTGTTTTCACAAAATCACTAGGCCTCCCTGGACAATTTTCCTCAGTTCTTCTTCAGTAGGCTTTGCTTGGCTTCTTTGTTTGGGATAGGCTTTTCCTACCCTGAGCCGCCTTCAGGGTAGGAAATTTAAGAGCTGGTATGTGTGAGGCCTGTTTCCAGTTCACTCTGGGGTGACTCTGTCCACTTCCATCCTGAGCATCTTTGGAGTCCAGGCTGGGTCTCCTGGCAAAGTCTGTGATGCCTTCCCTCCTTCTATCCCGCACCCAAGAGAGGTCTTTGAGAGGTAGAGGTAGGTGCTTTGGGGATGAGGTGGTGATGATGTCTTTCCTTCTAAGACAGGGATGGTAAAAAATAATTTCCATACTGAATAGAGCACTGCTATGAAGAACTACTTAAATGAGCCAAGGGGAAATCAATGGACACATCTCCTTTGGTGCCTTTTCATATAGGATAGTCTTCCTTATTGTGGCAATCTGACAGAGTCTAGAGGATGGACTAACTGGCCCCTTAATTCCTTTCTGGATCTTCAGTTATGATGACATATCCAACAGGGAGTGTGTCAGAAGGATGGTGGAGAAGGAAGGGAGGATGTGAGGAGGGGAGGGTGCCACATTGGTTTTACAGAGGCAATCTCTAGAAAAGGTACATAAAGCACAAAATCTGAGTGGCCTATTCTTAAGAGGTGTTAGTGAGGGCCAGCTATCTGTTGGTCTATCTTTATCTCACCTCCCATATCTTTCTCACCAATCATCTATCTAGATCTATCAATCATCTATATTGATATATCCATCGCATTTATCCTTACCTACCTCTCTTATCTATCTTCTATGTCTTTTCTTCCTTCCCTCCTTCCTTCCTTTCTTTCTTTTTCCTTTGTCATCTCTTTCTCTGTATTCTTTTCTCTTTTCTTTTTTTTTCTTCTATCATCTCTTTCTCTATATTCTTTTTTTTCTTTTTCTTCTATCCCTCCCTCCTTTCTTTTTCCCTCCTTCCTTCCTTCCCTCCTTCCTTCCTTCCTTCTTCTATCATCCATCTCTCTCTATATATATTAGGAAGTATTATATTATTGGAGCAATGTGGTTTTGAGGTGGACTTAACTTAGTTTCAGCCATTTTTGGGTGACAAAAGTGAGATGGCTTTATAAAAATAAATAAAAACTTTAAAAAGGAGGAAACAAAAGATAACGAGAAACTCAGACAACACCAAAAGAGTATTAGTTGGTTTTCAAGGGCTGCATTATAAACTATGTGAGAGCAGGGACCAAGCCTGACACGCGTGCCACCTTCCCCACCCCAGCACAGTTCTGTTCAAACAGCAGGAGCGAAGCAGAAGTCTCAATCAAAGGCAACTGAATTCAGCCTTCTCACCAAAATCTGAATAAACTTTAGGCTTTAAAAAAGGCTGCTCTAAGGCATACTGAAGGACTCGATGTCTGCCATCTTGCTTCTTGAGACTCACGTGCCGAGAGGCTTTCCATCTTGAGGAAAATAAGACCAAGAGCCCCAAGCAAAGGAATGGAATGGGGTTGGGGTACCCAGCCATCTGTGGGAATCCAACCATGCCATGTTGAGGGCTTTCACAGCCCTGCTAGGATCAGGACAATTATGTAAGGAGAATGTCTCACTGGGCCTGCCGTCACTGTGTAGAGATTTTAATTTAGAAGTGGACCTAAGGGGCCAGGCGGCATCTACCACACAGGTGCTCCACTGTTCCAGCACAGCAGTTTGGGATGCTTCTTGGATGGCATGTCGCTGGAACCTGCTGAAACCTGCAGCGTCTACGAAGAAGTCCTCCAGCAGTGCTTCACAAATGCTGGAAAACGCAACATTTTTAAAGACACGAGAAGGTGCTTTCGTGAGGCCGGAACATGGCAGGATTCAGCTATCAGATGACTGTTCCTGGCGCCATCCAACACGCGATGGGGACCACAGGGTCAAGAAAACGCCCACCTCAGAAAACGCTCCCACCATTCCCGACAACCATTCCCACCAACCCCTGCTCAGCTAGGAGGGGATACATCAGCGTGAAGTTCGCAGATTCCGGGATGAAGAAGAGCTATACGCACAGACTCCATGAGACAAGTGGCCCGGAATGACGGCTGGCCCCGGTGCCTGGGGGTCTTGATGGGCAGTGGGGAGCTCATTCACCATCAGAGGGTCTAAGGATGAGAGACCCCTGGATTCTGTGGCACTTGTCACCGGCTCTGAGTGTCACGCAGAGCTGGCTCTGACTGTAACTGGCAAAGAGAAGGTGGCACTTTTTTTTTTTCCAGACAGCCATTTGTCAAGGCTCTAGAGCCCCACATGCGCCCTTCAGGATGACAATGATCATTCAAACGATGCTGCCAAGCTCGGAGGAGGGTGTGCCATTTGGCTCTGTCACGAGAAGCGTCCACTTGGCATAGCCAGAGGGCCGCAGCAAGAACTGTTTAATGTCCCCGGAAATCAGTGTCCAAAGCATTCAAGCTACTAGGACAGCCAGCCTGCAGAAGGCTGCCGACAGACATCCCAAGGCATACCCCGGGGACAGGGTGCCTAGGGGAGTCAGGGCCACTCCCGCCGTCCCTGCTCGTGAAGGACAGAAAGGGACGTTCGCTCTAAGAGAACAGACAGGAGCTCGTCATCGCACGCAGGCTCCTCGAGCCAGCCACACATGCCTGGCAGGCACTGCGCTGGGCCGGTGCTTCGAGCTGGCAGATTTCGGAGCAGAGACCAAGGAAGAAAAAAAATCCACCCCAGAGAGGATTACAGAAGGCTGTTTGGAGGTACTAATGGAAAATAAGATCGATCGGTTGGAGGAGAAAAATCACAATGTCTTCCATCACAAATCAAGCGTGAAGCTAGTTACCCCGAGAAGCAAAGGGAGACTCTCGGCAGGGTCCGTGAGCCCTGGGATCTGGCTCTGCCCCTGGGTCCCTCCTTCAGCTTCGACCACATCCTCCTCCCCTGCAGCCCTTCCTGTACCCCTCCCTCCACACTTGCGGAGGCCCTGCTCCTCCCTCAGGGCCAGCGTTGGTGCGATCTCCTCCGGGGAGCCTGCCGCAGACACGACTAGCCCCTCCTCTGTATTTCCTGCACTTATCGGCGCACTTGGCCCCTGTGCCCAGTGGACACAGTGGTGGGTAGGCTCCACTTCCCCATTTGTACACTGATGTTTTATATACGGACTCAGACATCTAACAGTCCAAATCAAGGCAGCCAGAAATACACTCAAATGCTTAAAAGAGCACCCATGCCTCACAGCTGCCTCCCTTAAGACTAAAGAGGTGCCCTGGAGACGTAGCTGGGGCAGACTGAGCAACAAATTCCCGCTCGGCCTCGAGCGGGTTGTGTGACGTGGGGCAAGCCGTGGAGCCCCTCTGGATAGCACCATCCCCTCCCGCTCAGGTTGCCGGGCGGATTCAATGAGAGAGCTCACACCAGTGCCGGCGCCCGGCAGGCGCTCAGGTACATGCCCACAAAACCCAGCAGAACCGGAGCCGGAAGTCCCTGAATCAAAAGCCACACACCTGGTGAGGATCACTGCTTTGCAAAAGCAGTTCCGGGTCTCACTTAGTTCTGGAGTCAGACTGTCTGCACTTGAACCCTTGGGACACTTCTCAGTTTCCTCACCCACGAAACAGGAAGGATAATAACAGGGTAGTTGAGGGGATGCGATGGGAGTGACCCACTTTGGTGGCTGGTGCTCGCAAGGCTCTCAAATGTCAGCGGGTCTTAGGATTTGGGGTCTGCTTTTGCACGGTGGGACTTGAAGAAAACAACCGTGTTTCACTGGAGGGAAACAGGGACTGTGGAGAATGACGTCACGATGCTCAAAGCCTCCAGACCCTGAACTTGTAGTCGTCGAAGCCACAGTGGGGGGGAAACAATGAGGCTTTCTCAAGGTGTGAGTCCTCCCTCCTATTTGGTGGCCAGATGTAGATTCGCGGACCCTATCCCAGATCTGTGGAATGGGATTCTCTGGGAACTTTTACCAAGTTCCTCAAGGGGGGTGATCTCCCCGAGAGCTGTCCAAACGCTATCATTACCACAGAACTGCCGATCCGGAGACAGCTGGGGGAACACACCCATGTCAGCTTCGTGATAGGGAAGCTCTCACTGGTCCAAAGGCTCTGTTGGCCGAGGGAAGGTGTGTTCTGTACGTGTGTGTGTGTGGGGGGGTGGTGAGTCCCCGCGGCACGAGGATTCACGGGCCCCTCCTAAGTATCTCTACTCTAAGCGCTAGGGATCTGTGGGTCAGAGACAGGGGCGCACCGGGGCAGCCCGGCGAGAGCTAACCGTGCGCCTCTCTTCCCATTGACTTTATATACGTTTATGTATTTAGCGGCTTCCCATTGGCTCTCTGAAATTCACCACAGGGGGAGCACTTATGCCTCAAAAATCACAATCAGTACAATCAGGCCTCTTAAATTAGGTGCTCCACTGGTTCTCATCCGTAATAAATTCTCTGCTAGAACCTGAATTCTATGGAATGTGGGACTGGGCACTGTATTTAGGTGCTTGGATGGTCTGGGACCATTTAGAGCCTGGCTTCTGAAAGCCTACCTGTTCGATGGTGCTCCTGGGGCTAACGGTGTTCCGGTGTTCAAGTCCTCATGCTGGGGCTGAGGAGAAAACCCCCCAAACCCCAGTCCTGGGCTGGCCAGGAAGCAATCTGCGGTCTTGATCCCCAAGTGGAGGGGAGTCAGATGTGGGTGCTCTGGGGCCAATTGCCTCAGAGCGACTAGAAAAACAACCCTGTTCTCCCGAGGGCTGCCCAGTGGCCTTCACACCTGCAGGAAACCAATCTAGAATGCCCAGGCAGGGCTGACGTCCTCCAATAAATGTGCCTCTCATCCCAGGGACAGGAGGGTTCTGGTGTAGGAGGGGGCACTAAGCTTTAGCCCCAGTCCCCTGCAGCTCAGCTGCCTTTTGAAAGGTCACCCGTTAAGAGCCGCAGGCCCTGTCGTGGGCACTGTTTTGGCCGCTAGGCCAGGGGTGGGGGTGGGGCGGGAAACAAACACTTTTCCTTTGCACCTTCCACTCAGTAGTCAGGTGAGTCCGGGGGAATTCAATTCAATTTCTCAGTAAAGTCTCCTATGCTCTGGAAGGACACAGTTTGAAAAATCTATTTTTGTGCTTTTATTTACTTAAGGTCTGCATGCCCGGGGAAGCTTTCTCATAGTGCCATCAAACCACCTCTCACTTACCAGAAAAAAAAGAAAAGAAAAAAAAAGAAAAGAAAGATCCCACCTTCCTGGCATGCTACCATTAAGGGCCAGGCCACACAGCCCCTCCCTGTCCCCATAGGCCTGGGGGAGGGGGGGGGCTCCTCTTGAGGCCCTGGGGGGGAGTGGCTCGAGGAAGACACTTTCCCAGTGGGGCTGCAGCCCTGGGCCCTCAGGTCCCTGTGGCGGGAGGCTCCCTCGTGCACCCTGCACCTTCCCGGGCTGCCCCGGGCGCGTGGAGTTCTGTTTTCCTGGTTTAAATGCTGCTTTCGGTCCAGATGCCTAGCCTGTCTCCAGCCCGTGGGGTCTGTGCCTGCCATTCTAGAGGTTTCCCAGAGTGAAATGCTGGGAGCCAGGCTGGGCATCTTTGGACAGTCTCGTCTTTCTAGAAGGGTCTGATGCTCAGATCAGAAGACCAACGTACTCCATGTACTCGGGGGCTTGGGGTCGTCTGTGTCGGTAAACTTCTACTTCTGCCTCTGTGTCAGATCTACGCAGCTGGGACACCGTCCAGCCAACCTCAGTGTGCATCCCTAACAGGACTCCAGTGCCAGCAATGGTGGTTTGGAGGGGAGCTGCCGACACGGTCACGGGGGGCTGTGGAGGACAGAGCGTGGGAGTACAGGCCTCCGTAAGGAACAGTCGAAGAGCTCTTCTCTGCCCTGCCTCCTTCCTCTGCTTCCCTGGAACTCTGGACAGTGGGGGGCTCCCGAGTCAGCATCCCACTGCTGGGACACTCACCCCAGTGACCACATCCTGGCCAGCTGGCCTGGGCTGGCTGTTGGGAGAAGACAGGGCTAGGTCAGTGTCTATGGTACTTTGGGCCTCTGTCACTAACCTGTCAACACGTGCGACCTCTCTGGGTCCCTAGAGCACCTCAGCCCCTGCCAGTGAAATGAGGCTGTGGGATGGTTCTGCACCTAGCTGAGCAGCAGAATCTCTCAGGAGTTTACAGATTCCTGGCTCCTAGCCAGACCAAGTGAATTAGAAACTCTGAGAGTGAGTCCCAGGAATCTGCATTTTGGATCAAAGTTTCTCAGGTGATTTCGTGGTAGCTGTTCAACTCAGCACTGGGCTAGGCTCCTCCACAAAAACTTCCCATAAAAACCTTCTCATAAAAACAGTCTATTACTGGGGCACCTGGATGGCTCAGTGGGTTAAAGCCTCTGCCTTCGGCTCAGGTCATGATCTCAGGGTCCTGGGATCGAGCCCCACGTCTCGCTCTCTGCTCAGCAGGGAGTCTGCTCCCCCCCCCCCCGCCCCCCGCCTGCCTCTCTGCCTACTTGTGCTCTCTCTCTCTCAAATAAATAAAATCTTTAAAAACAAAACAAAACAGAAAAACCTAGTCTATTACTTTGTATCCTTTCACGCAGTTAGGAACAAGGACGGACGGGGAGGGGAAAGGGAAAGCACGGGGCTAAGAATCTTATGCGAGCTTTGCCTCTTTAGCAAACAGAGACGGGGCTGGAATACTGTTCCCCTCTCTGGCCCTGCTGAGCGGCCACCGGCCAACCACGGCAGGCACTAAGGGGCCACCACCGGTGGGGGACGGGGTGTTAAGGCTTCAGCTCCCCTCCCCACTCCAGCCACCGCCTCGGCCTGGCCACACCCCGGTGCTGGACCGGTGTGGCCCCCGATCCCCTGTCAGGCCCCACAGGCTGCTGTCCCCTCGTCGATGCGTCAAGAAAAGCCCTTTAAGGCAAGTGACAGCCACGCTGAGACCAGCTTAGGCAGGGAAAAGCAAACCCTCACGTCCTGACGTGAGCGGATGACCTCTAAGAAAGCCTGATCAGAGAGGGAGGGACTCTTGGGGCTGGCTGTCCCAGGGGTGAGCACGTACGGGAAAGGACCCAGCACGGCCCACCCTGAACCAAGATCAGATTCAGAACAGTCATGTTCATGGAGAAGGCGGGAGGTCTCCCTGCCCCCACATTCTCCTCCCAGCCCGGAGGAAATCAGTCTCTCATGCCAACTAATGAGTAAGGGGTAGAGTTTCCGGGGCGGCCCTATGAAACCATTTCCATGCTAGTTTGAGATTTCTACCAACATTCATTCCGTCTGTTAGCTGCTGGCCAGGGACTGCTCTATACTAGATCCTTACGGGGAAGATATATTGATAAAATAACACCGCCCACAACATCAATCACAGCAGCCAATACTTATTGACTATTTACCCCTTGCTAGGCACCGTGCTAAGTGCCTAGCAGTGACATCCACCGCTTCATTTAATCCTTACAACAGCCCTGCAGGGGTGAGGGCGACTCCACTTTACTGGTGGGAAATGAGAAGCTCCGGGCGGGAAGCTCCTGGCTCCCGGTCTCCCAGATTGGGAACGGTGCCGGCAAGACGGGAAGCCTGGTCTGCTGACGCTGAACGGCTGGGCCATCGTGCTTTTCCAAAGAGGACGGTGGTTCGGAGGAAAGGAAAGCAGTGGGGAATCGACAGGAAGCGCCGGTCCGTTACGGATCAAGAGTTGCATCTATCTGCCAAACGTCCAAGGCCCGGGGAAGTGCAGAAGCACGCATGCGCCCCCCCCCCCCCCCCCCCCCCCCCCCCCCCCCGGCTCGCACGCACACGGCCCCGGCCCATGGCCAGGGCGCAGCTGGGACAACACGCCCGCTTCAAATGATGAACAGAAGGCAGCCGAAGGGCCTGCCCAGGTAATGGGGCGACCGGTGCAGAGTCAGACGAGAGGACAACACACAGCGGTGTCAGAGCTGAGAGAAACAGGCAGAAAAGGCCGAGGGGGCTGCCTCGGGGAGCCATGAACCTGGGCCGAGGTGGTTGCTGAGGCGGCCAGGGGCCTGCTGGAGGAGGGTGGTCTCCGTGGGCTGGTGGGAAGGAGGAGGCTGCTGGGTTCACCCACTACCGTCACCCACACACTTACCATGTTTGTGTTCGCTCGCTCATTCATTCATTCATTCAGTACTTCTTCACTGTCATGACTATAGGCAGCAGGGTATAGAGAAACGAATGAGCAAATTCCTGCCCTCAGGGAACCCAGTAACCATGAGGGGAAACAGACCCAAAGCACACGCCGACACGTGATAAATAGGGTGTTTACAGGGTACAAAGGAGGGAGAGCCTGTGCCGTGGCAGACGGCAGGGAAGGCTTGGCCACGGTGAGCCGGCTGTTGGATCCTGGTGGATGAGCGGGAGTTTTCCTCCAGCTGAGGGTCGAGCAGAGCCCCAGGCAAGGGAACAGATGAGGACTGAGATGGCTTGGTCAGGGCGCCCCAGGAAGCCGAGGACAGCAGAGAGCAAGGATGGCAGGAAGAAGGGCAGGGGACGGGGCCAGAGAGGTAGGAGGCAGGATTTTAGAGCGAGCACATGCACAAGAGGGGAGTGTGGAGAACGGTGGTGCGTGCTCCTGCTGGTGGCAATGGTCATCGAGCTGGGAGACGCCCGGGGCTGGGAAGGCTGCTGCAGGGGCCTGTGGGGAGGGCAGGGGACATCTGACCTGGGGAGTGGCCACAAGCAAAGAGAGCAGGAAGGACCCAAGACCCACCCAGCACCGACCCACTGTGGGAAATGACTTAGAGCTTCTGGACTCAGGGTGCTGGGAAGAGAGGCAGGTGGGTGGGAAGACAGCAGGCACTCAGGAGGTGTTATGGGTTGAATTGTGTCCCCTCCCCTCAAAGTCATACGTTGAAGCCTGAACTCCCAGTGTGATGGGACTGGGAGACAGCCTCAACAGGAACCAACCACGCTGACCCTCTGACCTTGGACTCCCAGCCTCCGGAATGGAGAGACATAGATTTCGGTGGTGTAAGCCCCCCAGCCCGTGGTACATGGGATGGCAGCCCAAATGGACGAAGATGGATGGGGCGGGCATATTTGTTTGCAACCTACTGAGTCTAAACAACAGATCTGCAGTTCGAGAAGCAAGTTGAGGCCAGGGAAAGGTGAAGATAACCATGAGCATGTAGATGGTCCCTGAGTCAGGAATATGGCGGGGTCAGCCTGTGAAACAGCATCGGTAACGACACAGTAAAGGATGCACGCTGGGGAGCACCAACCGGGCAAGGACAAGAAGAGGAAGGGGCCGGGCGCAGGAAGCTGAGAAGAAGCATCCAGAGAGGGGAGGGCAGTCATCAGTAGGCAGCGAGGACAATACAGGCTGTGGAGGACCATGCACCGGGACATCAGGTAGGAAAAGGCAGAGTGCCCAATGCCTCTGACAGCAAGGAGCAAATGGTATTTCGGGGACAAGGTGAGTTATGGGAGCCAACTGGCCACTGCTAGGACGTGAGTAACCACGAAAGGGTGATTTATTTGTTTTGATTTAAACAATGGATATCTGAACAAGAGTTTAGTTTTCAAGAAGCCAGGAGAGCCTTCTTTGCCTTTTTCCAGGGCCTTTCTCTGGCCTTAGGGCCTGGAAGTACTGCAGCCCAGGGCTCAGGCAAGCCTCCTGGACATGGGAGACCCCCCTCCTGCCCCCTCCGCCCAAGCCACCCCCACGAGTGCCCTTCGGCTGCCTCCCAGTGAAAGCTCGGGCCAGATGCGCACGGCCTCACAAACGTCATGTCGTCCAGTCCTTCCGAAGAACCTCACGAAGGTGGTTTGCATAGCGCGGTCTACAGGTGCAGAAACCGGGGCCTGGACAAGTGAAGTCACCCGCCTAGAGTCTCACGGATAGTAAATGGGGTGTGGGGTTGGAATCCACACGGGTCACACTCTGCTGTCCTCTCCCACTGCAAAAGACTTTCTCTCATTCTTGTCTTCCTTGAAAGAGCCACCCCGTACCGACCCCGCGCACTGCCTGACAGGGACAGGATAGGACCTGTCTATGACACACCCCTCCTGGGCAGATGTTGTAGGAATGACCCCTATTTGTTTACTCCTCTGCATACCCATGCCCTTGACTGTTCCCCTCCCCTACTGATTCTATGCTTGGTTGTGCAACTTGCTTTTGGCCAACGGGACAGTAGCAAATATGATACAAACAGAGACACATCGAGTACTTGTGCATTAGGCTTTGTTTGTCCTCTCATGTTGCTCTTTGGCATGCTGATGTCTCACATGAAGAAGCCCAGGCCGGCCGACCACGGAGTGGGATGAGCCATTCCTGGGAAGGCCACTCTAGATCAACCAGCCTCCCAACTACAAGACAGACGGATGCGGCCGCCTGTCCTAGACCATCCCACTCCAGCTGAGCCATCCACACCAGAGGAACCACCCTGCTGACCCCCAGAATCATGCATGAAAAATGATGTTTACTGTCTTCAGAAGCTATCAAATTTTGGGGTGCTTTGTTTTGCAGCAAAGGCCAATTGATACAAGTTCTGAAAGAAAGCCTGAACCAGCTTCTCCTTCTAGCTCTGCAAAATGGAGGGAAGTCTTGGGTCTCTGGTGTCCACAGACTCCTTTAGCAATGGAAGAGCCCTCCTAACAGTACGACACCATCCTTGGCCTGGTGGATCCCTGTGCTCCTAGAGGGAGCAGGAAAAGGGACAGCCTTCTGTGTACCTTCCCTCTGCAAAGCACAGTGGGCCTGCCCCCAGGCAGCAGACAGCCCCTGGTGGGTGCCAGGTTATCTGGGGACAAGGTGACACGGAGTCTGCTTCTGCCATATTGTCCCCAGCCTAGTGTTTTTCCACTGATGAGAAAGGAAGGCGATCATCTCTTTAGTGAGCACTACTGCAAAGGCTTCAAGGCAGCATTTCATCAAAGGGTGCTGGAGGAGCTCTTTCAGGAGGCTCTGCAAAACCCAGCAATCTCCAGCGCTGCTTAGCAAGGAGCTTGCTGTTTCTGCTTCCAGACGGGCATAAAAATGAATGAGTAGCCAAGAAAGCTAACCTGATCAGTGGCACTTTGATAAGGTGACAAAGCTGCTCCCTCCTCCAGTCCGAACCCACTCTCTGGGGGTGAACTATTATGGAAAGGAAGCATCGACTAATTAGAAGCATCTCTAGGACACGAGAAAAATCAGCACCTCCAAATGCCTAAGCAAAGAGAATTCCTTGTTCGGAAGAGAGACAACAACAACAAAATGCTAGGATGTCACTTTCCCCAAGCATATTTATAAGGGGAGGAGGAGAGAAGAATTAATTAGGACAGGAGCTTCTACCCAAGTGACACAGAAGACACAATTATTTTTGCTGCTTTTATAGACTAAGGGCCCCTTCCAGGTGGGACAGACGCCTGACGCTGCCCGCCATTTTGAAAAATGACTTTTAGTCTTTGCTGGTTCTAATGAAGCTTGAAATGAAGATGGTTCTTTTGTTTACTCCCCCTGTTCGCGAGGCCTTAGCCGCCCATCAATAACACCAATGTCTGGATTATTTATTTCTCATTGCCCAACCTATAGGGCATTGAAGGATTTTATGGAGCCCAAAACATGAGGCGTTTCTCTTGAAGGAGTGTGCGTGTGTCCCTCTCGGACGGCACAACATGGCCCTTTAATAACCTGGACGAAGACGGATAGGACTGACGCCCCACCTGGCACAGGACAAAGAGCCCCGAGAGTCAGAGGCTCCATTCTTGCTGCCCCCCTGCCATTTATGAGCTGAGAGGTTTGGTCAAGTCCCTTCACCTTCAGAAAATTCAGTAAAATGAAGGGGTTAGGGACTAAAAATATTTTTCTTTTTCTTTTTTTAATTGTGGCAGAAACAACAACAACAAAAAAATTGAGATCTAGCTCAATACACCTTTTAAGAACACAGTACAGTCTTGTTCAATATAAGCACGATGCTGTATAGCAGATCTCTAGAACCTTCTCATCTCGCAGAAGTGAAACTCTATACGTGACGAACAACTCCAGTCGCCCCTCCCCCAGCCCCCAGCAACTACCACGCTATCCTCTGTTTCTAGGAGTCTGACTACTTTATAGATACCTCATATAAGTGGATCACGTGGTATTTCTGTGGTTTACTTCACGTAGCAGGATGCCCTCAAAGTTCAAACATCCTCTAGTCGTATACTTAACACATGATACCCACGGTTTGTGTCTAAGTACTGACATATATTCACTCATTTAATCCTCACGGACATCCTGTGGGACGCAGTATCATTATTACTCTCTCTCTCTCTGAGGCCCAGGGAGGTGAAGCCATGTGCTCAGGCTCACTTGGTATGGACATAGCAAACACAAAGTTGTTTCTGGAACAATTTATAATTTTTATTTTAGGCAAATCTATTTAACAGAGATACTGACATCACTGAGGGTGACTCCAAAAGATGGAGCAGGGACAGTAAGCGAGAGGTGGCGTCTGAAGGGCTCACCCTTGAGGAGCTGGAAGCGGTCCTTCCCAGTAGGAAGCTTGGAGCCGGGGAGGCCAAGGTCCGATCCCGGCTCTACCCCTGCTCCAAGCACTTGGGAAACAAAAATGAACAAAATCAACAAGATACCTGCCTCACGGAGATTACATTCTAGCAAGAAAGACAAAGAATAAACAATAAATGCTTGGAATAATGTGTAGTATGTAGAAAGGGAAAGTACTCTGGAAAACACACTTGAGCAAATAAGGGTTTGGGAACACTGGTGGGAAGGCCAGTTGGAATTTTAAGAAGGGCGTCACTGACAAGATGATATCTGAGGAGAGACTGGAAGAAGGTGAGGGCATCAATCATGACTTAGAAGGATATCGAGGGAATCTTGCTCCAGGCAGAGGGGAGAGCTAGTGCAAAGGTCCCGAGGTCAGGCAAGGTTAGGATGTATGAGGAAAAACAGGGCAGCAGAAGTTGCTAAGAGAGGAGATCTTCTCAGTTCTCATGACAAAAGAAAAGTTTTGAGACTATTGGGTGATAGATGTTAATTAAACTTACTGTGGTAATTTTGTAACACATACATGTATCAAATCATACATCTTAAACTAATAGGAAGTTGTAGCTTATATTTCAGTAAAACTGGAAAAAAATATGAGTTTTCAAGCCTCATTTTCTCTTCTCTACAAACTTTGATGAGCAGATCATCAGTATCTTTACTAGAGTCAATAATATAACACTCAGCAAGACGGGGCAGGGAAGAATCCTGTCATGTTCCCCCAAAATTGTCTCTCCGGCTTGGTAACAGTGTTCTCATCTATCAGATATTTATTAAGCACCTACTGTGTGCCTGGAATTGTTCTAGGCTATCAGTTAACAAAGCGAAGCTCCCTGCCCCCAACAACTTCTAGTCAGGTACAGCCTTCCGTCGGCCACGAATCTACCTAGTTGGATGATATTCAGATTCTCCTCTTATCCACACACATTTCATGAGAGACCTTGGTCAAATGCCTTGTTAAAATCAGGGACACTGTGTCTAAATAGCTCTTTTTATTTTTTTTAGATTTTTATTTATTTATTTGACAGAGAGAGAGCACAAGTAGGCAGAGAGGCAGGCAGAGAGAGGGGGAAGCAGGCTCCCTGCTGAGCAGAGAGCCTGATGCGGGGCTCGATCCCAGGACCCTGGGATCATGACCTGAGCTGAAGAAAGAGGCTTTAGCCCACTGAGCCACCCAGGCGCCCTATATAGTTCTTGACCTCTTAGTCCAGCAGCCTCTCAGAAGAGGAAATGCCTTTTGTCTGAGGTGTGTAATTTCTAGTAGACCTGGGGTGGCACCTGTTGGTCACTGCCTTCCCTTTCCAGCATTCACCATCTATCATTTTATATGGTTTAGACTCTCCTCTGTTCTGTAAATTCTGGAATTAGTTTCCTTCCCTTTTGGGGAAACGAACAAACAAACAAACAAAATCATTGACTACAAAACAAAATCAAGGCTTCTGGGACTTCTCTTTTTCTCTGTGACTCCACCAAGTTCTCCAAAAGCAAGTTCATCTCCTTTTTTCCATTATTAGAATATCACTAACTGGTTCTGAAGTCCGAACTTAGAATAACTGGGTCTTCTTGGATAATTTCTCCACCTAATCCTGAACTCCTATTTCCTCTCACTAGTTTTGAGTCCCACAGTTTGCAAATCTTTCTTCTTCTTTCCTTTTTTTTAAAAAAAAAATTGCAAATTATTACATTAATGCAGCACATATTTACATAATAAAAGCATTTCTATAAGAATCTTGCCAAGTTCTTTAAAGTTAACATATATTTTACAAGCCACGGGCAAAATGTACTGCAGATATCATACAAATACCCTAAGTCCAATTTAGCTTGGTTGACATTAATTTTGATCCAGTGACTAAACTAATCTGAAGTGAAAAACGATGCAGATATTAGTAAGTTATCCATTTAAGAAAATCTTTCTTCTTCTTCCTTTTTAAAGATTTTATTTTTAAGTCATCTCTATACCCAATGTGGGGCTTGAACTCATGACCCCGAGATCAAGAGTCTCATGCCATACTGATTAAGACAGGCTGGCACCCCGAAAATCTTAATAGGCTTCTGTAGTTTCCACCTTCTCTTTGTCCACCTTCCCTTAGGTGAAAGCCCTCTTTCCCCAAGAATACAACATCCTCTGGACATTTCCTGATAAAGGCCAACTTTGCTGCCCTGCCCCCACCCTGCAGCAGCCCCGAACCACCGGCTGTCGGATCCTGCCCTTCGGGATACGCTCTCTCTGTCAGGGTCCCTCCCTGCCTGGCCGGTGCTCATTCTCTCAACCAGCTTCCAACCATCGTCCATGGCAAGGCCAACAGCCATGGGGACCTGAAACTCATCTGGCAGGTCATTGTTCTCAGGCCAGAAAACTTGTAGAAAACTCTAATAAACTTAGCACGCCCCCCCAACCCCATATTTGAGGTTTTGATGATTGAGGATATTGACGAAGAAGGAGTTGGGGGAGAAGAAACTCCCAATTCAAGGGTTCCCCACTAAGGTTTGCTCAGGTCTTATGTCTGAGGAATATGAAAGCTAGGAAAGGGCACTTGGGTGGCTCATGAGTTAAGCGCCCCAACTCTTGGTCGGAGTTGAAAAGCTCAGGTCATATTCTCAGGGTTGTGAGGTCGAGCCCCGTGTCGGGCTCCGTGCTTAGTGGGCTGTCCGCTTGGGATTCCCTCTCACCCTCTGCCTCTCCCCAGGATCTTGCTCTCTGTAAAATAAATAAATCTTAAAAAAAAAAGGCTAGAATACCCACATACATCTGGCTACTATATTATATTTGCATAAACTTATAGGGTATTAATAGGTATTTTTAAAAAAGATTTTATTTATTTGAGAGAGAGAGCATGAGAGGGGAGAAGGTCAGAGGGAGAAGCAGACTCCCCACAGAGCTGGGAGCCTGATATGGGACTTGATCCCGGGACTCCAGGATCATGACCCGAGCCGAAGGCAGTCGCTTAACCGACTGAGCCACCCAGGCGCCCCTAATAGGTATTTTGTTATTCCTTGGATTTCAGGTGGAGCTTCTTCTCCCTCATGGCTTCTCAATTCCTCCCTCATTCCAGTGACTCAGTGACTCCACTACTCACAAATTCTTTCCAGGACATGTAAGGAGGGATAAAAAGGAAAGCAGAAGACGAAAGGACCCGAAGGGGGACGGACAGAGTTGCAAAATACTTGCATAGCTTAAAAGATAACATTTTACTTTGTCTCTCACCTCCTCGTGGCTAGACATTCAGAGAAGATACAGAAAGTTTGATGTAAAAATAAATTCTTCCTTAAATAAGAAGAGAATGTTCTGAACAGCTTCTTCCTGGGGCTTTGTATTTATTACCATTTCACAGAAATTGCCAGTCTAGAACAATCAGTTCACAGGGCTATTAGAAAAGAACATTTACTGGGAGCCCAGAAGGCTCAGGATTGCTGCTGAGAGGGGCTGCGGGGGCCGCGGATGGGTCTCCCACCCCTCGGCCCCCACCTCCCTTTGACGGCTCCCTTGTGTCTGCAAAGCCAGGCATTGGGGAGTGAAGGGGGAGGAGCAGCAGGTGCAAGACCATCAGAGAGTCAGAAACCATCAAGGTCTCATATCTGCACTTCGTAGGTGGCTCTAGGAAGAGGGACCCATAGTGCAGGTTGCCTCTCTACCTTACTAAGAGTGGTGCTATTTCCACCTCTAATGGTCTACGTTGGGGTAATTAAAAGAAGAGTTTCTTTGAACCATGGCCGATTCAACCACACATTATTATGTTTCATGTTTCCTTTGCCTCATAAATCCCTGGATGAATATATTAAAGATATCACCACAGTTGAACGCTGAGGACAGAGACGTGCAAGGAGCCCCTGGGTGTGCCTTCTTGTAGGCATGCAGGCTGGGGATTCTTTTGTGGGCCTGCAGTTCATCAGCTCGGGAAGGTTCAGGGCTGGAGGCGCTCAGTGGCGCACAGGGGAAGGGAAGGGCCATGGTCAAGGCTGACCGGAGACAGGCCGGACCCCAGTCCCTCCACGAGAGGGAACTCCTAGGTCCCTCGCTCCCTGCCCAGCGCCATCAAGGAAGTGAGAGCGGTATTCCAGGGGGAAACTGCTCCAGGTAGGCTCCTGTTGGGGCAAGAGTGTGGTGCTGGATGAAAACAGGGAAGGAGGTGAAAGTCTACACCCTGAGCAGTGAACCGAGCATGAGCCACTGCCCTCTATGGTTTAAGCCTCCCCGGCAGGAGGAAAGAATAACTCCGCGTCCTTCAGCGGGTGGTGGACCCCCTGTTGATCAGAGACACCAGACATTTGAGGAAAGCCTCCGGAAGTGACAAGGTGAGCCTGAAACCATAAGGAAAGTGGAGCTCAAAGGAAACAGGCAATTTGGGAAGAATAAGAAAACCTAGAGAGAGAAAGAAAAAAACCAAACAAACCCCAAATCCCGGTAATTAACATCATTGGTGATATCAGACAGCACACGTCAGAAACAATGGTTCTCTGAAAAAAATCAGAATAGAAAGGACTCCTAGAAATTAAAAATATGTCCACTGAAATAAAAAAAAAATCCAATGGAAGATACTGGAGAATGAAGTCTAGGGAACAGCCCGGAAAGTAGAACAGACTCGTAAAAGGATACGGGATAAGGAGAAAAGGGCAAAGGGCGTAGAAGCCAGCCTAGTTTGGCCAACATCTAACCGGCAGGGAGTTCCAGAAACGAAGAACAGGGGAAACAAAGGAGTCAGTTGAAATATGAACATATTTCGGAACCAAAGAAAGGCGTCTTCAGGTTGAAAGTGCCCAGTGAATAACCCCCTTAAGGAGCGGACCACAAAGGCGGGCACGGAGGGAGGGAAGGAAAGTGGCAAAAACATAATCATCCAAGGCACGTTATTCCGAAGGATAAAGAGGAGATCTCATAAACTTCGAGAGAGAAAAGAGGTCACGTTAAAAACCCAAAATGGCCTCAGACTTTTCCAGGAGCCTGGAAGGTCGCAGAATGTTCCTCTTAAAAATTGGAGGGGAAATTATTTTCAGCCGAAAATTCCAAAAGCACTTCGCCACCATCTGGGCTGAGGGAGGACACGGGCCTTTCCAGACCTACGTAGCCTCAGAAACTTTGCTTCCCACACACTCTTTCTCAGCTGCTGGAGGACGTGCTCCCCCCAGATGAAGGACTAAGTTGAAAAAGAGAAAGCCACGGGGTTCAAAAAGAACAAGGACCCAAGGCACAGAGGCGCGGTGGAGGGAAGTCCCTGGATGGTGCCTGGAGAGTGACGGGTCCCAACTGGAGAAGAAGGATGAAGGATTCAGGAGGTGGAGGGCAGGGCTGAAGCGGCAGATTATCTGAAGTTTGAGAGCACTGGGCGCAATGGCACTGGTGGGCGTCTGAGAGATGATGCGTAATTCCGGCCCAAGCGCTGGTCCTCTAGGGAATAATACTGAACTCAGCACAGCACTGGAAACACTGGCCACAGATCATGACCCACTTTCTATGTAAGTGTGCTGGGATAAGGGGGCGGGGAAGCGAGGGTGGGCGGTGCGAAGGGGTCAAACTTCCCTAACAGGAAGTCAGTGGGCAACTGATGGCAAACCTGCCCACCAGGAAAGGCAGGATACGCATCTAATTGATGGAGATCAATACCTGAAGAAATAGCTAAAATATTTTAAGGAGTTTGCTCTGGGAAATGAGGCTGGGGGGCTGGAGAGGGCCTCAGAAGGGTACTGCTGTTGGCTTTTAAACTCTGTTTTTGCAATACTTCGAGAAAATAAAACTTAATTTAAGAAAACGATGCCCTCCCTTGACATTTCTATAGAAGAAAAGCTTTTAATAGGGAAGATGCAGTGACAAAGCAACTCAAAATGGGGGAGATTAAGGTGGAGGAGGACAAAGGGGAAAAATGACGAAATTCTCAGTGTGAAATGGTCTGAATTCAGAAACCATAAATGCAACTTTCCTGCTGCTGGAAACTTCCAAGCACAGCACTCCTGTAATGCTGTGCTCCTTTTTCCCACACCTGGAGCCCAGGGACATTCGGTGTCCCTCAGGGAGGGGTTTGGCCACTGAGAAGTTCCCCCAAACTTGCTGTCACTCCCACCACATCTGTTCTCGGCCTAAGGGGAGGCCTCCAATTAGGAAATATGTCTGCTGAGACTTGCCTCCAGCTGTGAGCTGGAATGTTCAGGAATGTTCTGGAATGTTTGCTTTCGAGGTAGGAGAAGCCAAGAACTCGAGGAAACCCACAGGGTGTGGGGAGCACGGCGAGACGCAGCTGATGACAGGTGTCACAAACCGTGACCTCAGAGTTTAGAAGACAATCGGGGGTGAATAGGCATGGGTCACTCAGTAGTTTAGCCCAACTGATGGATCTGATGGTGCAAGCCAGTCAGCAGGGGGAAGCTGGGCACAGAGGGTGCCAGGGACATTCGACCGAACAGAGAGCTCCCTCCTTAAGGGCTGGAGACATAAAAAGGCAACACGTTCCCAGCGGACTAGGAGAGTGTTAAATTATACTTGTGTTTACTCTTTTACTTCCAAGGCCTGGGAGTGGGGTGGAGTATTTATTTTTACTCTCTCTCTGATGTATTTAGCGACCCTAATGAGGGCAGAGAGTAAACAAACATTTGATTGAAATCAGAAATGTCAATATGCACCCTCTACCTATTGTGGATACAGGAGAAGGCAATTTTAGTAAGATTGAAACAATTAGACTTGAAGACTGCTGCACGCCGACCACATGAAAATGGAACCCTGTTGCTGCGCGTGCAGAAGAAAATAAACCACGGCTGGTTGGCGGTTTCTCCTGATTGCATCGAATGCTTGGCTGTTCCATGCACTGAAGTTGAGGACCATACTGAGGTTATGTAAGAGACACACACGCTCAAGTCATTGGTAAAGTGCCAGGAAGAATGTAATTGCCCTCAAACGGCTCAGAAAAATATTATGTGCGGCTATTAAAAAGGACACACGGATATTTATCTATAGATCCCTATCCTCTCTGTATGCATGTATTTATCTCTCCACCTAAAGAGATATTGATAAAGCAAATTGGGCCAAATGTTAACAAATTGGGTAAAACCTTTAGGGGTGTACTGTTCTTATTCTTGAAACATCTCTGTAAATTTGAAGTTATTTCCAGATAACAAGTTGAAAATCATATAAAATAGGATGGATGGTATCCCAAGTGAAACCGTTAAGAAGATGACCAATGGCTTTGCAAATATTCCAAAAGCATCTTGGCTGAGTGCCAGACACCAGACGCTAACTCTAACAAGCTGCCTGAGCTAAAATCCTTGTCTTTTGGAATAGCTTCGGGATTCTCAGCAGCAAAGGCGGTGAAGCAGTCTTAGAATGTTTAAGGTGGAAGAAAACTAGTCTTTTGGGCTCCGTTTGACGCCATAATGGCTCAAATTCAAGGCTGAAGGACCAACTGCACAACACAGCTTCGGTTTAAAGCAAAGGGACCATCCACTGTCTGACCGACATCAAGAAAATTCCAGAAGCGGGGGAGGGTCTCCAAAAGCTTGGACACCCCTGGTTAAGGCTGTCACAGGCATTGAGGTCAGCATGAATTAGGATAACTCATAACTGCACCCCGGTGGAAATGCTTCACCAAAAACCCCGGTTACTGGAGCCATGTAGGACCCCAAAACATAGCAGCTAGAAAAGAGGATGCCCATATTTATCCCTTATCGCTGACCATATGAGTGGCTCATTTTCACATTGAATTTAACTTTGTTTTAAAAATTCAGGATGAGGGCGCCTGGGTGGCTCAGTCAGTTAAAGCCTCTGCCTTTGGCTCAGGTCATGATCCCAGGCCCTGCGATCGAGCCCCTCGGTGGGCTCCCTGCTCAGCAGGGAGTCTGCTTCTCCCTTTCCCTCTGCCCCTCCCCCCTCCCTCACCCCTGCCTGTGCTCTCTCTCTCAAATAAAAAAAAAAAAAAAAATCTTTTTTTTCTTTTTTTTCTTTTTTTTTTTTAAAGATTTTATTTGACAGAGACAGAGAGATCCCAAGTAGACAGAGAGGCAGGCAGAGAGAGAGGGAGAAGCAGGCTCCCCACCAAGCAGAGAGCCCGATATGGGCCTCGATCCCAGGACCCTGAGATCATGACCCGAGCCGAAGGCAGAGGCTTAACCCCCTGAGCCACCCAGGAGCCCCAAAAATCAAATCTTAAAAAAGATTCAGGATAGAGGTTGCTCTGCATCTAAATGGCTACAAAGGTCCTTTCTCAACATGGGAGGCAGTTACAACAGTGTGGGCCTCATGCAAATTTGTGCATTTATTTTATGAAGTTTTCAGCATTTGTGTTGGATGTCTAACAATAAGAATGTTCAAAATTGGAGTGGCATTAACTTGTTTTGGGATTTTTTTTCTTAAATAGTTGTGTCCCATTCAGATGTCCTCTCTCCCGTCTAATATTGATGTCTGTAGATCTCAGAAATAGAAGCAAAGCCTTGCCAACTGATATTCGAGAAAAACAGTTAAAATGTTCATATTACCAGGAAGTAGTGTATTGGCCTAAAATTCATACTGGGGTGCAGATGACTGGTAGTTGGGTGTTTTTCCAGAGAGCAAGGCTTTTTGGGGAGAATGAAGAAAGGATGGGTATGAGGTGGGGGAAGGTGCTGGCCCGGGGTGAAGCCCGAGCCCCCGCTTGAATGGACAGACAGCTGGGGCTCTCATCACCGTAAAGGCTCACATGCGTAGCCCTTCACCTGGGCTGCCAAGGCAAGAGACTCTCGCTTCCCCACTAGAGCACTGCTTCTTCCACTGCAAACTTTCCTCCATGTCCTTGGAAGACTCGGCTGTAACAAGCCGACAGATGAGCTGCTGCTCTAGGTCCCGTGGCTGGCAGTGGGGGCCTGGGGCTCTATCCCAGCCTGGCCTCAGGGAAGTGGCTGGATGGGGAGATCTCCGGGCTTTTTCCAGTCTGGGGTCCTCTCATAACTGCATAGACGATCGGTCGTACAGATATCCAAGAGGGGGACATTGTCATCAAAGGTGAACACGGCTCATTTTATAGGCAGAAGGGTAGCGCGGTTAGGCACGTGGGCTCCGGAGACGGAGGGACGTGGGTTGGAACTGTGGCTCCCCCACGACCTTGAGCAAGCCATCCCACCTCTTTTACCTTCACCTTCCCCCTCTGCAAAATGGAAATGAAAGCGATGAGGATTACAGGAGATCAAGCAAGCAGTATGCTCGGCAGGGCAACTGGGATTGTTGCTACAGCTCTCACAGTGCTTACATGGACAGGTTGGTACTTGGAGCATTTGATTTTCCCCTTGCATAATTAATCCCCTCTTTTGCTTGATGCCAGAGATGCAGTCTTGCTACCCTATAGCACCGCCCGGGCTGAAAGCATGTCAGCCCCAGACGTCTTCCGGGGACCGGATGTGAGGTGCAGAGACTTGCCATCAGGCAGCTCACGAATGGTCTTGCCGAGGCCACGGAGCCCTCCTGTCACACTTCAGCCGGACACCCTGAATTTCTCCAAGTCTCACAGACACTGCTTCTCAGCACCAGATTCTCTTTTCAGTATCTGTAGTGTCTATCTGAGCACAACGCACGACCCTCGGAGCTGCAGGGAGAAGCAGGCCCTCTCTGAACGGAGAGGACACTGCTGACTCATTAGCCTCAGGGCTTGGCCTCAGTGCTGCTTTTGGTGCTCGTCTCTTTAAGGAAGGGTGGGAGCCCTCCGCGACTTCGCCGGCCCACTTCCACCCCATGACGGCTTATGACCAGCAGGCCAGATTTCTGACGGTGAAAAAGAACAGCTGGCCGGGGGCAGGCAGTGGCTGGCTGGTCACACGACTGGGTCTGTGCGACAAGTGTCCTACAGTCTACAAAATAGCCTCAGAAATGTCAGCCCAGACGCTGTCACAGCCACCCGGCGAGGAAGGCAGGGAAACTGCCGTATTTCTATCATGATTTCACGGATGAGGAAACTGAGGCCCAGAATCCAGTGGCTTGGCTGATACCACTCCCACGCTAGGTCACAGTGCGATCTACGACGAAGTCCTCACTTCCCTTCCCCCAACAACTGGTTCTAAGCAAGGGTCAGGTGGCCAACACAATCCATCAGGGAGCCGAAACATAGTAAAACTTCGCATTCTAGTTATTTCTTCTTCTTCTTCTTTGTTAATTAATACTTTATTTTTTTAGTGCAGTTTTGGTTATTCTGGTTATTTTTAGCTCACCCTTTTAACACTTAAAATCCTGGATCTGTTTCATGGTACTCCCAGTATATTACGAATTGTAACTTGCAATTATAGAACAGTGTATTAAATCCACTTAGGTTGGGGTACCAGCTCCTGATATTTTAACAATGGAAATAGCTTGGAGATCTCTTCTCTAAGGAGGAGTCTTCCTACTACTCACCATTAGCAGATTGTCCTGTTCCTTTCTCTTCCTTAAACTGTTATTGGTGACTTTGGATCAGGAATTTTT
Source organism: Procyon lotor (assembly GCA_028646535.1). Taxonomy (NCBI): domain Eukaryota; kingdom Metazoa; phylum Chordata; class Mammalia; order Carnivora; family Procyonidae; genus Procyon; species Procyon lotor. Next base: position 75,057,401 of record CM053614.1, read on the forward strand.
AACGATGTGTCATTTTCCGGTTGCACCCCAGCCTGACGAAGCCATAGAACCTTGGTTTTATAAAGACTCATAGAAGGTGTTTTCTCCTCCGGAGTCAAGGGCTGCTACGAATCATCCTTCTTTGTAAAAGGATTCCGGGGACATGCAAACATGGTGGTTTCCAGCTCACACAGCAGAGGCACCCCAGTTTCAGCATCATCTGTTACCATGTACCCACAGCAAAGGTGCAAGCAAGGGGTAATCAGGCAGTTGCACATTGGCTCTTGAACCGTAACGAGCCCAGACTGCTTCTTACAGTTTGTCCCACGCCTGCCATTTTGTGGCACCGAAGAACATGGAGTGTCCCGTGCACGGGATTTTGGAAGTTTTAAGAAGGATTTGTTCACTGCTCTACTCCCAGCAGTACCTAGAATCCAGCGGCAACACACTCGCGGTCTGCTGACTGACTGAATGAATGGTGCACAGACTACCCCTCACTCTCTTTTTCGAGCTCAACAAAGATGCCCCCAGCATGATAGTCAAGAAAATGGGCATGAAATGCAAAAAGAATGGAAATGGGAGAGATCAACAAACAAATGTTATTTTTGGAAGGCAGAAGAGGGGTGACCATGGAAGGGGCAGATGGGAGGAAACAGTGACCGATGTGTCTACAGAAGGGGATATGGATGCAAGGTGAGCGTATATGTCTGGGGTATAAATAACCTGGCCCGGGCTGGGAGCCGGAGACCCTGCAGATGACAAGGGCGATCTGACGGGGGCGCTATGTGAAAGTCTGACGATTTCTTTTCTAGGGAAATGAATTGGAAGAGTCCCCAGACTAGGAGACAGGAGGCCTGGTGGAGGGACAGGGTGATAGAACTGCGTGGGATGGAGTGAAGATGTCCACACTGAAAGACATGATGCTCCTGGTCCCCGTCCTCCATCTGCAATTAGAGCACCTTCCAGGCAGGAAAGGGGAGGATTAGTCTCCTAAACAAAACAAAACAAAACAAAATGGACAGCCTCAGGAAAAGGTCTCCCCATGCTGATAACTGAAAGTTCTCCAGAACCCCCAAGCCACTTGTGCCTCTTAAGAATTTGGTTTCTTTTCAAAGTAATACATACACATTGAAGCCCCAGATAACAGCGCCTTGCCCTGTGTCTACCCACTCCCAGGCCTGCCCCCGGGAAGCAACCATCCACTCTTCTAGCCGTTTCTTGTCTTACTCTGTACCTGTAGGAAATGTGCTCGTGGTGAGTACTGCGTATTTCTTCACGTATCGATTCCAGAGATCATCTTCGATTCCAGGAAAGGAGGGCTTGGCCCTCGTACCCCTGCACCCTGCTCTCCAGAGCTGTGTCGCGGCTCCCAGGGAAGGGACTGTGGTGACAGGAAGCGGATGTCAGCGTCCAGTATCTACATCTATTGAGTTCCTGAGTCAGATACCAAGTTCAGAAAGTGAGGGGCACCCTGTGATCCATATGTATGTGGTTTCTGGGTTCCGACTATAAGCAGCGGGAGTTCAGATAGTGAGGAAGAGATCTCCCAAAAGGTATCCAAATACATTGCCTTCCGGTGGATGGAGAGTGAGGGTTTGGAGAGTGAGGGCCACCTGTAATGTTTACAGCAGAGCCAAGGAATACTGATCTCCTCTTTTTTCCAAAAATACGTGTATTGACGACATCCTTGTTTATCAGCTTTAGACACTGGCGTTTACACTTCCTCTCATGTGTCAGTTTTTGCTGGTCCTAAAATAAATGATTGCCTCATGGCTTGTATACCTGCTGTATCCTATAATCAAAAACACTGATATCTCTGCAGAGAAACACAGGACTAATCATACAAATTTGGATAAATAAAGAGTATAATAAATAGCCGCATGTCAGTTCTGGTCAGATTTTGATGCCAGATGACAGTACCTCAAAGTCTGGAAAACAAATAAACAAACAAAAAAAACCCTTTCCATTTTCAGAGTATTTGGGTTTCAGAGAAGCAGACCCTAATACCAAAGCAGTACTCTTGTCCCTATTTGACAGATGGGGAAACTGAGGCATAAAAATTATAGAACTTGTCCAAAAACCACACAGCTAGTCTGTGGCTGAGGTCAGGAGGTGACCCTGGGCAGTCTGCCCTCAAACCCAGGTTCTTCACTCCCCTGCCCCATTGCTTCCTTGTGCACGGTTTATAGTTTGGGACTGGGCTTGGGGGAGGCACAAATTACATTTCACCATCCGAGCGGGCGAGGAACCCGGCACTCACATGCCGGCAGAACCCTGCTGACAGGTGAGACAGCCAGGTGACATCTGCGCTTCCTGTCCCCGAGAGCAAGGGCAGGGTGGCTTGTTAGAAGACCGAGGCTTGCAATAACTTGTAGCTGACCGTGAACTAGAAGGACCCCCAGGGTGCACAGCACCTTGCAGAGGGCTGGGCCTGCTCTGAATTCCACAGGAAGGCTGGCAAGAGGGGGGATACAGAAAGTCCTGGGGTAGCCAGGTAGACAGTCTCAGTCCCAAGTGAGACCGGTGACTATGAACGTGAGAAGCGAGAAGACACCAAAGGAGAAAGAGCTGCTTATCGAGCACAGGCTCTACACCAGATACCTTGCTAGGCACTCCATACGCACTGCCGCCGTTCAGCCATTCAATAGCCTTTTGAGGGAGGGACCATGATTATTCTCATTTCACAGAGGAGCACGCTGAGGCCCAGCTCACACAATTCATAGTTTATGAGAAGCAGAGCCCAAATGGAAGAAGGACTTGATAAAAGGAAAACACAGGGGTGCTGGGTGGTGTAGTCGGATCAGCATCTGGCCCTTGATTTCGGCTCAGGTCATGATCTCGGGGTTGTGAGACGGAGCCCTGCACTGGGCTCTGCGTTCAGTGCGGAGTCTGCTTAACTCTCTCTCCCTCTGCCCTTCCCTCCCACCCCCCAATAAATAAATCTGAAAAAGAAAAAAGGAGGGAAAACACAGGGTTTAGAAGCTGTAACCCTCATGAGGACCACAAGAGGCTATGAACAGCACTGATCTCTACAGGAGAAGCACATAAGCTCTCTTGGCGAAGATATTCACGGCTTACACGATGAGAGCTATTTCCTATGAAGATACTTTTCAAATTATGTCTTCATGGGATCAGGCCTTTGACAGAGTCAACGAGAAGAGAATTTAAATACTAGATAAGCAGACTTCTTTGCTTTTTCACAAGGGAAGATGAGCAAATACGTAGCTTCCGATCTCCAACCTGGAGAAGGCAATCAGTACCTTTGACAGACTGAGCCCTCCAATAGCAGAGCTGAAAACACAGCCACTGCCCGCACAGAGACAAGGCTCCTGGAGGCCAACGCACATGAGAGGGGAGACACGATCGTGCAATTTTACGATAACGTAATGCGCTTAGATAACAGCGACAAAACGCCCACAAACACACACTCCCTGAGAAGGTCCACACCACCGCCAGCTTCTCCACCTTCAGAGTTGACCAAAATTGCAGACTTCAGTGCAAATGATCAAAAGGCACTTCCCAGAGTAAAGCTATTTCCGCTAGAGGGGAAAACATGAAAACTTCCTTTCAGAATGGGCCACAGACAGAAAGTTGTTTACATTCCGAGCAAAATCACAAGCACTTAACAGCTGATGCTACAAGGGCCTTACAAGGACCTTCTCTGGAATGAAGGGATTAAAAAGAAAACTGAGTTGTTACAAACTGCTGGGGTACAGCGAGGTTTTCGAAAACATTCCCACGCGAAGCTCCCCCGGAAAGGAGCTCAGGGGTCTGAGGAGGAGGTCAGGAGAAGGGTCTGTGTCGCGGAGGCCACTCCAAGTGGTGGCTTAAAGCTAGCAGCTGCAACCCCACTTCGCAGAAGAGGAAAAGGAGGCTCTGCGGAGTGACATCACTTGGCTCAGGTCACACCAAGTACCGGAAGTGGAAGCAGAAATGACACCCGAGTATGTCCCCACAACGGGTGCTGGGGCCGGTGGGATTGGCTGGCGTGGTTCAGCCCTCCCCACCTCACCCCTCAACCTGGGCTGGGATTCCATTTCATCTGTCTTGTTGATCACACTTCTGTTTAAGATTTTTTTTGGGGGTGGGGGAGGGTCCTAGTCTGCAAACATCGTCATCAACAGCAAAGACAATGACTTTGCAAACCATGGCCCCGTGCCCACGGCATGTCTTGATTTGTGACTGGAAGAGTTTTTTTTTTTTGGTAACCTTCCTTCCTTCTCCCTGGTGCGGGGGTGTAGGGTGCAGCCCGTGGTGACTGTGGAAGAGGATAAGACGTCGCTGTGTGGGAAATGTTATACATACCTAACACGTGATTTGGCAGCGGAAGATAACATCTGAGTCATAAAGCAGCCCTACATCAAAACAGTAAATCAAAAGCAAACAATGTGGGAAAACAAATTCCTGTATTCTTACAGAGCCCGTGTTGGGAGGATTCCCATCCCGGGGCTCTTCACCCATAAATCAACAAAGCCACCCCTTCTAGAAGAAGCAAGAACCAACATTTTTCACCTCCACAGGGGGCAAGGGAGATGAGGACAGCACGTGCTGGGCCCAGCAAGTCCGGGGGCCCTGCAGACAGTGGGGGGCTGCCTTTCCTGGGACCCTGCTTGCAAACGGCATTTTATCACAGACTGACCGCAGGGCAGCGAACACTGTGAAGATTTGTCGGGCTGTCCTACTGAGACTTCAGAGACAGCGTCGAGTACAGGGCTTCTCAATCCGGGTTCCTAGGAACCCTGAGGTGCCTCAGAAGTGTCTCCTCCTTCCACCAGAACAGTTCTTCCCTCTCTCTCTCTTTTTTTTTTTTTTTTGCAAAGGGGTCTGAGCAAGGTTGGGGTAAGAAACGAGGTGCTCTAGTCCACTTCTGTCATGTCCTAGATGAAGCGACTGAGGCTGAGAGAGGGAGAGTGAGTCGTGCACTGTCACACAGCTGGTTAGAAGCCAAGCTCCCGCCTGCCTGCCCATCGCTCTGCCCCTTTCACCACCCTAGTTGCGGGATGGGTTCTGCTTCAAAACCACCAAATAAATGCGAACGCCCGGCAGTCTCACCATTAGAGTATGAAGGCTCATCCGGCCCACTCGGGAGGTCTCCCAGTCTGCTTTGGGAAAATCAGGAGGGATTTAAAAATACCTAGGAGTCACCGGCTGTGGTGACGGGTACTTCCAAACTCCCGAGTTCCAACCCTGTGGGCTGAGGTGGGCCAGAAAGCATGAAAAAGTGCCCGGGGAAACTTGTGGCCAAAAGCGGCAGGTAGGTCACCACGTTTATCTCGACCGTCTTCTGAAGCCGCACTACAACGACAGCAAATCTAAGTCTGAAAAGCATGAACTATAGGAGCGACAGGAATAAGAGAGGAGATGGGGGCAGATCTCAGATGTTAACAAAATTTTGGACGCTCCTGGGGAGCATTTGGACAAACAGTAAAGGTGGGCCCAGGCTGATTTGAGCCCCAAGGACCCAGGGAGGCCGAGGATTGGAGGCCCAGGAGTTGGGGGCTGGGGGAGCTAACCGCAGGGAGCTCGCTGGCAAGTTCCCATAACCTCAAACCCTCACACCCTCTGCATCACTGCGGCAAAAGGTGGCGGAAATTAGAGCTGTGTAAGAAAGGACATGTAAGCACAGTCCACTAGGAGCCGCAGCCGGGATACTTACGTGGCCATAAGGATTATGAGCCCCCAGTACCTAGTTAGTGAAAAACCGCCATGCAACTATCTCGGAGGGATGGATGGAAGCGAAGTATTGTGTGTGGAGGAACTCTCAAGGAAATGAACTTTCATCTCACATGGCAGGATGTTACTAGACAATTTTAGTATTTTAGATTAGATTTTAGATTTCATTCATTCATTTGACACAGAGAGAGAGAGAGCACAAGCAGGGGGAGTGGGAGGCAGAGGGAGAGGGAGAAGCAGGCTCCCCACTGAGCAGCGGGAGCCTGATGCAGGGCTCAATCCTGGACCCTGGGATCATGACCCGAGCAGAAGGCAGTCACTTAGCCAGCTGAGCCACCCAGGCATTCCTAATTAAAACTCCTAAAACACTGAAAAATGGCAGAAAAAGCCAGTTATTTAATTAATTTCTTAAACTTGTTCCTTTAGAGGTTTTACTTATTTTTTTTTAAAGATTTTATTTATCAGAGAGAGGAGCGAGAGCACAAGCAGGGGGAGCAGCAGGCAGAGAGAGAGGGAGAAGTAGGTTCCCTGCTAAGCAAGGAGTCCAATGTGGGACTCGATCCCAGGACCCTGGAACCATGACCTGAGCTGAAGGCAGACACTTAACTGACTGAGTCATTCAGGTGTCCCCGAAGATTTTATTTGAGAGCGAGAGCGAGAGCGAGCACATGGATAGGCACAGGAGCAGGGGAGGGGGGATGGAAGGCAAAGGGAGAGAATCTCACTCAAGCAGACTCCCTGCTGAGCTTGGGGGGGGGAGGGGCTCCATCTCAGGACCCTGAGATCATGACCTGAGTCAAAATCAAGAGTTGGATGCTTAACAGAGCCACCCAGATGCCCCAGAGCCAGTTTTTTTAAATTACAGAAGTAACTATCAAAAAACAATAGTGAAAAGTGTTTTGGAAGTACTTTTATCTGGGAATAGAAATGGAAAAAAAGGAGGGGACTGATGATTTTTCTTACAAGACTTACAGTATAGTGTGATCTTTAAAAATTGTGTACGTGTACGATTTTGATAAAAACAGAAGTTTGCAATGCTGGTGCACAGACTTGTTAACCAAAGGAGAATTTTTACTGACAACACAAACTGGGTCTCACCCAGCCCCGTGCCCCCAACCCCGCCCCCGGCGACCATCTCTGAATGGGGCCTCTCCAGGGCCAACTTCCTAGCATTTTCATCACGTGCTTTGCCAGAGTCATCTTCCAGCAGATCTCTGACCGCTCCGTCCCCTGCTCTAGGCTCCAGGCCCGTGTGCTGGAAGATGAAACCCACGGCCTGAGCCTACCAGCCCACCCACCCCTCCCAGGCCGAGGTTCTCAGCCCAGGCCCAGCCTGCTCCTCCTCCAGGACCTCCCGAGCCCCTCCACCTGGCCCTGGGCAGCCCCCTACCTCGGTCCTGGACAAAGGCCATCCGAAAGGGGAGCTCACTCCACTCAGCACACGGCCTGCTCTGCATTTCCCTTTCCTCTTCTCATCACTCAGGCCTCAGCTCAAAGGTGAGCTCCAGTCCTCCCTAGCGGTCCTCCTGGAGTAGCGGTCTGGGCCACATTGCCCTGTGTGGTTCTTGTACAGCGGACTCTCCAGCAGTGCAGGGGTGGGGGCTGCCCCGTGCAGTAGAAAACCCACATGTAATTTTTGCCCCCCCCAAAACGTAACTACAAAGAGCCTACTGTCGACCGACCAGAAGCCTTACTGATAACATAAACAGTTGATGGACACATATTTCGTACGTCGCATGTTATCAGATACTACATTCTTATAATTGTGTCAGTTAGAGAAAAGAAAAGATTATTAAGATAATCGTAAGTGGGATGCCTGGGTGGCCCAGTCAGTTAAGCCTCTGCCTTCGGCTCAGGTCATGATCCCAGGGTCCTGGGATTGAGCACCGCA
>CM053614.1:75065043-75083890 GCA_028646535.1 Procyon lotor
CCGCTCCTCTCTCCTGTCAAGGTGGCTCATGACCTTGGACATGTCACATGCCCCCACGACTGCTCCCTCACGCTCCTCCACTCTGCAGCAGTGTTTGACAGGGGACGTCGTCATTTCTTCTGGAAATGCGATGAGGCCCCACCCTCTGGCTGCTTCTCTTTTCTCACTGCTCGGCTTCCAACCTGACCTCTCTCTTCTCTATTCACCCCACTCCTGGGTTGTCTTGTCCAAATGCACAACTTTAAATACCGGCTCACTAGACCTTTTCTGCAGTTCTGAAATCCAAAAGCTCTAAAATCAGGTTTTTACATAACTTCGCTGCCAAAACTTATTTCCTGACAACACCAGGTCCTCTGTGATGTGAGGCTACTTCCAGTCTTTATTTATCTCCTGAAGTGTGAAGTATTACAATTTGCTTAAGAAATACCTGTATGAGGTGATGCCCAGACCTCACTGGGAATGTTAATTGATTATCTTTCTAAAATCTAAATAATGCTGAATTCCGGAAAGCCACCCGCCCCTCCAACCCCTGCTTTTGGTAAAAACTGCTGGGGCACAGGCAAGCTCCTCCAGCCCCTGCCGGCTTGACTTCTCCACTGAAGGGTCTGCAAGGCAAAGATTGCAATTTGTGCCCGACACGTCTAACACAGAACTCCTGACTTCCCTACTTCTCTTCGCCTGCCTCAGTTATACCACGACTGTCCACCCCAGGTGCTTGGACCTAGAAACCAAGAATCCTTGACACCGGCCCCGCTCCCTGGTTCCATCCCACCCCTTTAATCCCTCATGAAATAGGGTCAGCTTCACCTTCACAAGCTGTCCAGGATGTGCCCACTGCTAATCACACTCACGGCCACCCCCGCTGCAAGCCCCCCTTCCTGGCTTCGCTCCTTCTAGCTTTACTCCATGAGAGCCAGTGCTCCACAGAAGAGACAGAGCTTTTAGAAACAAAAATCAGATCAAGGCACTCCCCTGATTAAAACACTCTGATGGCTTCTCTCAACCTCAGAATGAAATCCTAACTCTTTGTGTAACCTACAAAGCCCCACGTGGCTTGCTCCTGCCTCCCACTTTGACCTTACCTGCTATCGTATTCTGCCTTACTCAGTTTCCTCCAGCCATGGCAGCTGCCCTCCCTTTCTGCCCCAGCACCTTTGCACCTACCAATCCCTTCACCCCAGACTCTCTCTCAATTGGTTTTCTCCCCACATCATTTGGTTGTCTGGTCAAACACCATCTCCTTAGAGAGGCCTCCCGTGCCACTCATAGTCCATTGCTTACTCCCTATTTCCTTGCTGCATTATCTTTGGTTTACTGACTCTTTCACCTAGTAGACTATAAGTTCTGTAAAGATAGGGAGTTTTATAGTTTTATTAACCACTGAATCGTCCAGGGACACTTGGCTGGCTCAGTTGGTAGAGCACAAGACTTTTGATCTCAGGGTTATGAGTTTGAGCCCCATGTTGGGTGCAGAGATTACTTAAAAATAAAATCTTAAAAAAAAACCCCACAAAAAATCCCCCAAACCCCTGAATCCCCTGTATTTAGGGTACAGCCTGACACATACACATGATCAATGAATCCCTGTTGAATAAAAGAATCAACAGATGTATTCATTGTATGCCCTTGGAAAATATAAGATAGTGAAGAAAATCATATATATATATTACATATATCCTAAATATAAACATATATACAAATAAGAAAGTGTGCTTAATAAAAAATTATAAACACAATTTGTAATGATCTCTCTCAACATAGTTTCAATTTTGAGTATAGTTTACTCACAATGATATATTAGTTGCAGGTGACAAAGTTCCACATCTTGATAGGGAGTTGAATTTTATATGAATTCACTTGTTAAAACTCAGAGATTATATATGGTTTGTATATTTCACTGTACATAAATGTTTCCTCAAATAAAAAAGTACAAACAAATATTCAAAACTAATCAACAACCAACACACACTGAGTATTTATGGGATTGTTTCAGTATTTACTGATGTCTGAAACTTCAAATGCATCAAAAAACCCAAGATGGCTTACTGGAGGAATAGAAGGAAGACGGATGGTTGAATACATATCATATACGTGTGTGTGTGTGTGTGTGTGTGTGTGTGTGTGTGTGTGTGTGTATGACAAAGTAAATGTAGTAGAATGTTAATCATAGAACAGTAGTTAGTTCACTGCAAAAATCTTTCAAGTACACTGCATGTTTGCAAATTTTTATAATAAGATGTTGGAAAAAATAATTTGTGGGCATATTGACTACAATTTTGTATCCCACATGGTTCATTGAATATTTTACATGTCATTACTATCTTTGAAAACATGGTTTCAAATGGCAGCATGCCATACCACTGGATGGACGTACCACAACTTATTTAACTGGTCTCCTATCTTTGGATGCACAGGCCACAGTTTTTCACTTTTATCAACAACAGAGTAATGAAAATCCTCTGTGTAAATGTGTGTGCACAAGGGTGTTTATTTACTCAGTCTACACTCCTAGAAGTCCAATCACTGGGGCCAAATGTCATCACATTTGGGAATCCAGATACACACATACTGCCAACTCCCTCCCTGAAAGTGGCCACTGATGGGTATATTCTCATTATCCGGTGAGTCCACAGATTTCTTTCTTTTTTTTTTTTAAAGATTTTTATTTATTTATTTGACAGAGAGAGAATCACAAGTAGGCAGAGAGGCAGGCAGAGAGAGAGGAGGAAGTAGGCTCCCCATTGAGCAGAGAGCCCGATGTGGGGCTCAATCCCAGGACCCCGAGATCATGACCTGAGCCGAAGGCAGAGGCCTTAACCCACTGAGCCACCCAGGCGCCCCTAGTCCGCAGATTTCTTAAAGGAGAGCAACTGTTTTCCTTTGCTTCTGGCCATGCACAGTGCAGGGGCTCAGAAAAGTATCTCGCATTATGTGCAAAGACCGTTGACCAGAACCAATCCTGCCGTATCTTGGAGGAAAAAAAGGAGAGGAACTTTTCTTTATGGGAAATTTGAGGTTGCCCCTTCATGACTTGTAGATGGGAGGCAAGGGCCCAGGTCTTTCCAAGAGAACCAGCTCTTGCTGGGATTCGCTGAAGAAATGATGCTTCACCCAAACAATGGAACATTCTTGGGGCCTTTAAACAGAATGAGGTCAGCCCATATGAATTCTGGTGGGGAGATGGTTAGGACAGATGCCAAGGGAAGCAGAAAGCAGGATGTAGAATGGAGGCAGGGCGGCCTCCTCAGGACTGTGTAGGTGGAGGGGGCTTGCCTTCTTTACTCCACGCCTCTCTGGACTGTGGGCGGTTATTTTTTAAACAATTTTACAATTTAATTCTGTAGTTAAAAAAAAAGAAAAAGTTAGCTCCCAGAGGAAAAGGGGACAGCGTTGGTGGGGACGACTTTTTGAGACTACTGTTTGGATTTGGCATCTCGGTGTCTCAGTTTAGACTCTAGTGTACAAGGATTTCAGCTTTTAAAAGGCTGTGGAGAAGTAACCTTCATCTTACAAACTGGTTTTGCTCCCAAAGTTCATTTGTAAGTTCTTGTTTGGGACTTGGAATACATTTCCCTATAAAATGGAAGCAATTTCTCTTCTGGCTGGGAAGAGCTTTTCTGACCTTTCATGAAACCAAAATAGATCTGACTGTCATAGAGCGCGGTAAAACCCGGACGACAGAGATCCTGAAGGGACTTCCACAGGACTGGTGGCAGAGTGTCACTGAGTGACAGAGGCTGTCACTCTTCTTTAAAAAAGAAAAAAAAGATCTTTCTAGGGAAGTCTGGCTAGTGGCACCCTTATTTCTCATCTGTTTTTTTTTTTAAGAGGGAAGAGTAGCAGAGAAAGACACAGTCAGAATTTCGCTGAGGTAACGGGTGGAGGGATGGAAGTGAGGGGTGAGGGGTCCTCAGTGAATGTCTGAGAACAGGCTCCTTCTGAGGCGAAATGATCTGACTTATCCCTGGTGAGAGGGGGTGAAGGAAGAAGGAGCAGGTCCTCCCGCAGTGCCCCAGATCTGGGGGCTTGAGGAGGAGGAGATTTGGCAAATGAAACTACTGGAAACCCGAACTCTCTCCTACTGAAGGGAACGCCTCAACTGCACAGACCTTGGAGGCAGCAGACAGATATTCATTCTTGAGCCTCAGGAACAGCACAGAGATGAGGACCTTCCGCTGGTTGAGGATTTTGGCAGGCCCCCCCATCACTCCAGTACGGCTCTCAGATCATAAATTAGTTTGCAGATGACAGTGAAAACAGGGGCAAATGGTTGCCAGTAAATAATGTATGTTTCTGTTGGGAGGAAGAGGGCATATCTATTTAGCTGAATGTCTTATTGCAGCTTGAGACTGTAAGTCCCCGAATCGCACAAGAGCCGCAGGGTCACCCTAACAAGTGATCCTTGTTGATCCCTATCAGAAGTGATCCAAGGACCAATGATGATCCCCATCAGCAGTGATCCAAGGACCAAAAACAACCTAAAAATGAGATGATCAAACCATATCATGAAGCTAGAGTCATCAAAACAGTATGGTACCGGCATAAAAATGGATACACAGATCAAGGGAACAAAATAGAGAGCCCAGAAATAAGCCCATGTATACAGGGTCAATTAATTTACTGGGAAGGAGCCAAAAATACACAATGGCGAAAGGAGAGTGTCTTCAATAAATGGGTGTTGGGAAAACTGTACAGCTACATGCAAAAGAATGGAACTGGATCACAATCTTACACCACACACAAAAATTAATTCAAAATAGATTAGAGGCTTGAATATAAGACTTGAAACCATAAAACTTCTAGAAGAAAACACAGAAGAAAACAAGCTCCTTGACTCAGCCTTGGTGATGATGTTTTGGATTTGACACCAAAAGCAAAGGCAGAAATAAGCAAGTGGGATTACATCAAAATAACAAGCTTCTGCAGAGCAAAGGAAACCATTGAGGAAACAAAAAGGCAACCCCCTGAATGGCAGAAAGTATTTATAAATCATATTATCTAATATGGCGATAATATCCAAAATGCATAAAGAAGTCTACAACTCAAAAGCAAAACCCTCCAAATAATTCAATTAAAAAATGGGCAGAGGATCTGAATTTCTTCAAAGAAGACATACAGATGGCTAACAGACCGATGAAAAGATGCATTCACTATCAGGGAGATGCAAAGCAAACCACCAAGAGAAACCATCTGACTCTTGTCAGAAGGGCTAAAACCAAAACGACACGCAGTAAGTGTTGATGAGGATGTGGAGAAACGAGAACCCTTGTGCCCTGCGAGGGGGAATGCAAATTGGTGCAGCCACGATGGAAAAGAGTATGGAGGTTCCTCAAAAAGTTCAACACAGAATGACTCTATGATTCAGTAATTCCACTTCTGGGTATTATCTGAAGGAAACAAAAATACAAATTCAAAAAGATGTATGCTTCCCATGTTCACTACATCATTATTTACAAATGGCCAAGATGCGGAAGTAAGTTAGATGTCCATCGATGGATGAATGGATGAAGAAATGTGCTGTGCACACACACACACACACACACACACACGAATATTACCCAGCCCTAAATAAGAATGAGATCTTGCCATTTGCAACAACATGGATGGATCTTGAGGGCACTACATTAAGTGAAATAAGTCAGACAGAGAAAGACAAATACTGTGTGATCTCACATGTGGAATTTAAAAACAACAAGGAAATGAGCCAAAAAACTGAAGCTCACAGATACAGAGAGCAAATTGGTGGCTGTTGGGGGTGGGGTGGGGAGGGGAGGTGGGGCACGATGGGGAAAGAGAGTCAAAAGGTATAGGCTTCTAGTTATCAAACAGATCATAGGACTCTAGCGTACAGCACTGGTGCCTAAAGGTAATAATACTATATGGCATATTTGAAAGTTGCTAAGAGAGTAGATTTTCAAAGTTGTCATCACAAGTAAGAAAATTCTGTTCAGTGTGATGGTGATGGATGTTAACTAGACTTATTGTGGCGATCATTTCACAATAGGGACAGATACTGAATAATTAGGTTGTAACTTGAAACTAATGTATGTCAATGTACCTCAAACAACAACAACAACAACAACAACAACAACAAAAACACAAAAGAAATGAGATGAACAGTTAAAAGCCCAGGAGAGAGCAATGAGAGAGAAAACAGGATGCCAGGGTAGGACAGTGAGGTGCCCTGGGGATGGCACAGGGTGAGGCTTCCAGAGAGGAGCTGAAGGAAAAGTGAATTCCGAGGGACAGATGGCAACAACGATCAGGTGGCGTATGGTCCCCGAAAGTGTTGGGACTGGGAGGCAGTGAGGGGCGCCCTTCGCAGCACGCGGCTCTGCAGATCCTCGAAGAATCTCCCTGATTTGAGTTTCTCTTGAAGCAGTGGTCAGACCAGCTGACTGGGGTCTGATCCTCCCTATTTCTTGAGGTCTAAGAAGAATCTACCCTTATCTTACAGACCAAAAGAAGAACCCACAGACCAGTTAGCCATGATAACAGTGGCGCTGATTTTAAAGATGTCCACGCTGGAGAAGTCAACATGTGGCATCTCAGAAGAAATGAAACACAGCAGGTCCATCAGAGGCTAGCTGGCCGCTTTGGGAGGGCTTCGCGGAGCCATGATACCACCTCACCCCTCCTCACCAGCACCAGCTGAAGAAGGGGTGCAGGAAAAGGGAAAAGCTGAACGGGGGTAAACGGCTGACAAAGGAGCCACAGAAGCAAACAGGCCAGGGACTGCAGGGCTCCCCGCAGATCTGCTTTACAAGGTCCCTGTGGAAGGCGGCTTCGCCGTGGGGCACAGGTCTCTGGCCACCCTTCTCTGCTCGCATGGCAAGCCCGATGCCAAGCTCACAGCCTCCGCAGGTGCGTTGGGCCTTTGGGGCCGCCTGCCAAGAGCTCGCCTCCCTCATGAATGAACGCCGCACCCGTGCATTCGCTCTCCATGGCGCAGGTCCTAAAAGCAGGAGTCGGGCTGCACAGGAAATGTTTTCGCAAAGAATGAACCAAGTCTTCTCCCTCGGAAAATAGCTCCCCTCCAACCTCCTTCGCGGGAGCTGGAAAGGAATGCTGCCCATTTGCAAATCAATAACTTACATTGGCTGCCTAGACAATAACAGCACGATATGTGATCCTAGAGGCCCATAATGGCTCAGTGTTCTAACATAATCCTGCCCTCCAAGCCGCAGACAAGAAAACGGCACAGGCCTCCTGGCTGTGTCTGCCCAGTGCCACACCGAGGGCTGGTGGTCTGTCGGCTTTTCTTTCTTTCTCTCTCTTTTTTTTTACGGTGGAAAATCAGAAGGCTTCGGCTGAGAACACGGCCAGGAGCCAGGAGCCGACGATACTCGACATTTTACCACTTCCTACTTTTCACAGCTATTTGCATAAGGGTTGTTAGGAAAACACCTATAGCAGAAGGGAGCCGGCTTAATGGAAAATGCGTTTCAATCATTCACTTTCAGCCAGAATTTCACACACTCGGAGGCACTTGACATTATCCTTGGAAATCAGGAGGGAAACAGCTCCCACGCTGGCCACACCCCCAGGGATTTCAGCCTTTTGCTACCGGGGGTGCCTCACCCTGTGCAGAGATTTGTTGGATTCTGTGAGATCCCCGCCAGGAGCAGGAGCTGGGAAGCCAGGTAAGAGAAGTGATCTCCGTCCCCCGGGGTCAGCCCCCTGTGCAACCTGCAGAGGTGATGGAGAGGGGCTCTGTGGGGCAACCTTCATTTCCCCCTGGACGGCTCACTGCCTTCTCCTGACTGTCGGAGTCCAGCACGAGGGCGAGAGCCCCAGGCACTGTAGAAATGACCCCAAGTCTTGGGTCCCTGGGAACCGAGACAGCCGGGTCTCTGGGAATCTAGGAGTGAGCCCTTCTCCACCCCCTGCCTCATGTGAAGGGCTGGCCAGGGCTCACCTCTGCTTCCTGTCCACTCGAGAGTCTCTCAGGAACTTTCCTTGCTGCAGCAAAAAAGCAAAGGAATCCATTCCCCCGTGAAGGGTGATTCCTGCTCAGACAGGCATTCTTCGGTTCAGACTACGTCGCTGAAGAACTCCTCGAATTGCCCCCTCAACTTGGGAAGCCGGCCCTAGCGGGAGGCACCCACAGCCAGCTACCAACCGAACGAGCCAACGACATCTGACACGCTTGGCTGTGGGTGTTCTAGATACGAGTGCAGAGGTGTGGCCTTTTACAAAGGCCAAATGCACGTGGTTAGGGGCAGTGGCGCAGCTGAGAGACGTTTTAGGAAGCTGTTGCTGCTGCATGCAGGGGAAGGGTGGGAAAAAAAAAAAAAAGCTTGTGGATTTTGTGCACTTACAATGAATATCAAAACCTGAACCTGGTAGGCGGTTGCCCGAGGGCCTGGCATCTCTTCCTGGCCTGAGTGCTCCGAACCCAACGTGGGGATTTCTGCGCCTCAGCCCAGCACTACTTTACTGGACCTCACTCTCCATTTGTCGGGCACACGGGTGTAACTGCTGGCAGCTTCCCCCTTTGGACGGGGTTCCAGATGGTACCTGATTAGCACGTACGAGTCTGTTTGGGCCACTTGGCCTATATTGGACAGTCCATCTGGGCCATCTGGACGGCAGCTGTTCGTCAGTTTGGGCACAGGGCAGAGCGAGATGAGTCGTCCTTCCCTTCTCCTGCAGCTCAGGGCACCCAGGAGATAGGGAAGAGCTTCAGTAGCCCATGAGGACCGGTAGCCTCGGGTCCAGCCCTGCATGCAGGACAGAGAATGCTGGTGAGTCGGTATGTCTGCCTCAGACTCAGATGGGCCATGAACGCAGATAGGAAAATACATCTATAAAGCACCTACTACGCGCCGGGCACAGGGAAAAAACCAGTATGTATGAGACATGGGTCCTGTCTTCAAGGAACCCTGAGCCCACCAGGAAAAAAGAAGTGATGTAAGAAACAATAATAAGATAGGACAGATGCTATAACAGAGGCACGTGCGATAAGGCAAGAACCAGGCGAGGACTCGGTTAACTGTGCCCAGGGTGGAGGGCGGGGTGAGGTCAGGGAGACTTCACTTGAACTGGGTCTTTGTGGGTGCGTAGGAAGTCGCCGGGTGGACTGAGTCAGAAGTGAGAAACAGGAATAACAGGGGAAGGTGAGTGGGAGCTGGGGCTGGGGATGTGTGATGGCCATATGCCCAGCGTCACTCACTAGAGCCCAGGGGGCCACTAACGTGATTTAAGAAGCAGAGTAACAATCAGATGTGAGTTTTGGGAAAAAAACCCCTCCGGAGATGGTAAGACCGGATTGGAGAGGCAATAGGCAGGAGAGAGGTCAGTCAGCAGGCTGCTGTGAGGCTCTGTAGAATGAGGGCATGTAAAAAGCCGGCCCCTGTCGGGGAGAGGACGAGGAGCCGGCGCAGAAATACTTCGGGGCTGCAGGCAGCTGGGGAGAGAGGCCTGCCTGGGGCCGGCCTGTGCGCTGCTAGGTTAAAAAGCCTCGTGCATTTCATGTCTCCATCCGGCCTGCCAACGCACCAGCTCTCCGGGCCACGTTTACTGGAATTTCCCAATCCCCAGACTCACCCGTGCCAGAATCCGGGCAGCATTCTGGCTTCCACTGCTACCTTTTATATCTTCTCTAGATCATGCAAACCCCCCCACCCCCCGACAGCTTCCCAAACCTCTCACCCACCTAACTGTCAAGCGCTGGGCCAGGGAGCCTTCACGTCCTCCTCTGCATCTCCGTGGGCTCCCAGACCAGAAGCCCCAAGAAGAAATGGGGGTATGCACCCTGCTTGACCTTATGCCCGGGCCCTTTCCAAAAACAAACTGCAAATGACTTATCGGAGGTGAGCTCACCCTTCTAGGTTTATTCGCCCTAGCTGGCATGAGGAGTTCCAGGATCTATCTGGTCGCCTATACCCCCAAGTCCTGGCCCCACAATGTAAGGCAATCCTGGAGTCTTCCCAGGAACCTTTCTGGGACATTTTTCTGCCAAAAGAATTATGGACTTAAGATGATAATCCTAATTCCTTCGGTGAAGTCCACAAGGAATACATTCAGGGTGGGACCAGGAGAGATCGCTGGGGCACATGAGCCCCAGGTGTCTTTCCTGTAAATCTAATTGCTAACATCGAGGGCAGGAGGAACACCGGACCTTGGGTGCGGGGCACAGCGTTCGTGTTTGGAAGAGGGTTTTGTGGTGTATCCTTGCATTTGATCTCTACAACGACACGGGACATAGGGGAGTTACGGACTCCTGTGGGGACAACTTGGGAGCATAAAGTCTGCAGCCAGAGGGCCTGGGTTAGAACCCTGCGCTGCCATTCACTGGCTGGCTGACCTTGGACAAGTACTCTGCTTCCTTATGCCTCAGTGTCTTCAGCTGGAACCTGGGACTAATACTAAGGCCTAGCATATAATGAGCACTTTATAAGTGCTTCTGAAAGGAAGATCTCCAATCCGGAGATGACTTCAACGCCGTGCTGACGGGCCAAGCAACTTGCCTGGGGTTGTCTGCCGGCATGCGAGGCAGAGAACTAGAATTCCTTGCTCCCAGGCCCGTGCTCTTCGTGCCGTGTCAGGCTCCGCTGGGAAGCACCTACTCTCTGGCAAGTTCCTCATGCTTCCTGGGAAAGGGCCTTGTGGGGAAAACAAGGTCCATCATCATTCCACAGCAAGGACCACTAAAAGTGGAACACATCTTTTTCTGAAAATTTTGGTTAAGCTAAAATTTATATAACATCAAATTTATATTTAGCCACTTTAAATTGTACAGTTCAGTAGTTTTTGGTATATTCACAATATTATGCAACCATTACCATTATCTGATTCCAGAATATTCACCACCTCCCCAAAGGAAAACCCTGTACTTCCCAATTCCCCCTCCTTCCTTAGCCCAGGGAAACCGCTATTTACTTTCTTTCCGGCTATTCTGGACATTTCATATAAATGGAGCCATAAATAGGGGACCCTTCGGGTCTGGCTTCTTTCTCTGAGCCTAATGTTTTCAAGGCTCGTCCATGTTATAACATGTATCAACACTTCATTCCTTTTGATGGTTGAATAGTATTCCATTGTATGGATATACCACATTCTGTTTCTCCATTCATCAGCTGACGGACATTTGTGTTATTTCCACCTCTGACTGTTAAGAACAGTGCTTCTATGAATACTGGTGTTCTCTTTGTGAGAACTTGGGTATATACCTAGGAGTGGAAGAGCTGGGTCATACAGTAACTTTATGTCTGACCACTGAGGAACTGTCAAACCGCTTTCCACAGTGGCTATGCCATTGTGCATTCCTACCAACAACGTGTACCAACAACATGTAAGTGTTTCCGTTTCTCCACATCCTCACCCACACCTGTGATTTCCCCTTTTCCCCTACACATATAAATAGATAATAGCCATCTTAGTAGATGTGAAGCAATCTCTCACTGCAGTTTTGATTTGCATTTCCTTAGTGATGAATGATGCTGAACATTTTTTTCATGTGTAGTACATCTTTATGTTCTTGATATTATGGAAGCTGAGATAAAAGAGACCTTGGGCCCCTTTTCTGAGACGCAGCATCGCCTGGTATATGGGCATAGAACTGAGCCACTTACAGACGGCAGCGGCAAACATGACACCTGACAGACAGGTGAGTTGGTCGGTACATATGTGTAGCAAGCACGTGGTGGCCTTTAGCAGTAGGTTGGGATTTGGGGGCACTGCACAGGCTCACAAAAGCCTTCACATCCACCTGGGATCCACCTTGTGCTGTTCCTCTTGCTGGTTATTAGGCCACATCTGTTTTTGTGGGCCTTCTTGGGTACCTCCACCTTTAGGATAGCAGCCCAACTTTGTCCAAGGGCTTGAAGGTGGGATTAGCAAGAGGCTCTGAGACGCTCTACTGGTGAACCAATTGCAGACCTGAGAAAAAAGGTGGGAGTTAGGGGGAAATGCCATGTGACCGATCCATCTCATATGTGCAGGGAGCAGACGGCCTGAAATGCCAGCCAATGCCAGGGCTGGCCACTCACTGAAGTCCAACCCTCCTGGAGTAGAGGGGCAGCAAAATGGCCCCGGGGTGACTGGCGTGTGAGCACCGGGAGCTTTGAGCCACTCTGCCAAAAGCAAGGGCGGAGTACGACTGGGCGAGAACCTTTTCTCAAAACAGGCCACTGGCTACCTCGGTGAAGAACGTACCCCAAATATGGGTGTCCCAGGCCCCATACTGTCTCTTCTTTTCATTGCTGCCTTTTGGCTGTTTTGTCACTTTTCAGAGCCTTCTCGAAAACCGGGGAGAGGGAAAAGACCACTGTGTACTCCCATAATTCTTACAGAAAGGTCCTGCTGAGAGAGGCAGGTGGAAGCAATGGACTCCTGATCTATCATCGTGCCATAAGCTGCCCCCCCAAATCTGTGGCTCAAAAACCACAATTTGTTATTATGTCTCACGGTTCTGCGGATTGACGAGACTCAGCCGGGCAGTTTTCTCTTCGGATGAGATGTCAGCTGAAGCCATAGTCACAGATCTACTGGGCTGTGCATCTGAGGCGGCTCTTTCCCGTGGTTGGTGTTTGATGCTGCTGGGGCAGGAATCCACTGGGCACCCCCGGGGCTTGGGCTTCATACAGCCTGGCAGCTGGGTTCCAAAAGGGAGTTCCCAACAGTGACTGTTCCCCAAATGCAGGCAGAAGTCACAAGGCTCCTATGTCCTAGCCTCATATGTCATACAGTGACATCTGTCATACTCTACCGGTTAAAAGTGAGTCAAAGGGAATCCTTCCCGACTCTACGAGGCCATTATTACCCTATTGGACAAAGGTATCATAAGAAAAGAAAATGACTGATCAAATCCCTTATGAATTACATGTAAAAATCTTCCCCCAAATACCTGCAAGCTAAATTCTGCAACATATAAAAAGAATCATACATCTTAAACAAGTGGGCATATCCCAGGAATACAAGGGAGGTTCAACATATGAACATTAATTCATGTAATACACCCTATTAATAGAATAAAGGATAAAACCACATGGTCACCTCAGCGGATGCAGAAACAGCACTTGGCAAGATGCAACATCCTTTCATGACAAAGACTCTCAACAAACTGAGGAATAAAAGGGAACTTCCTCAACTTGTTAAGGGGTATTTATGAAAAGCCCACAACCTAATATCACACTTAATGGTATGCCTTCTTCTGAAGATGAGGAACAAGACGTGATGTCTTGCCATGCCACTTCTATCCAATATTGTACTAGAGGTTCTAGCCAGGGCAATCAGGAGGAGAGGAGAGGGGAGGGGAGGGGTAGGGAAAGGAGGGTAGGGAAGGGAAGGGGAGGGAAGGGATAAAAGGCATTCAGATTGGAAAGGAAAAAGTAAAACTATCTCCACTTGCAGACAACATGGTCTTACATACAGAAAATCCTAAAGAATACACACCCACCCACACCCACACATACACACAGAACTATTAGATGTAACAAACAAGTTTAGCAAGTTGCAGGATAATAGCCCTGTATACAAGAATCAGTAGCAACGAACAACCTGAAAATGAAATTAAGAAAATAATTCAATTTGTAATAGCACTGAAAAAATATGAATAAATTTAGCCAAAGAGGGACAAAACTTGGAAACCAAAAACCACAAACAATACAGTTAAGAGAAATTAAGGAATTATTTACATAAATGGAAAGACCTCTCGTGTTCGTGTACTGGACTACGTAACATTGTACAGACAGCTGTCCTCCCAAACGGACCTACAGATTCAACACAATCTCTATAATAATTCTAGCTTTTCTCTTTTTTTTTTTTTTGCAGAAATTGACAAGCTGATCCTAAAGTTCATATGGAAATTCAAGGGGCCCATATTGTTTCAAGCAGAAACAATCTGAAAAAAGAGAACGGTTGGAGGATTCCTATTTCCTGGTTTCAAACATACTATGAAGCTACGGGGGTGTCTAGGTGACTCAGCCGGTTAAGCATCTGCCACATTTGGCTCAGGTCGTGATCCTAGGGTCCTGGGATGGAGCCCCGAGTCAGGATCACTGCTCAGTGGGGAGTCTGCTTCTCCCTCTCTCCCCTGCTTGTGTGCTCTCGCTCTCCCTCTCTCTAATACATAAATATAATCTTAAGAAAAAAATACTACAAAGCTACAGTAATCAAGACAGTGGGGTAGTGGCATAAGGATAGACATACATACCAATGAGATAGAATTGACAGCCCAGAAATAAGTCCTTACATATATGGCCCCTTGATTTTCTTTTTTCTTTTTTTTTTTTTAAAGATTTTATTTATTTATTTGACAGAGAGAGAGATCACAAGCAGGCAGAGAGTTAGGCAGAGAGAGAGGGGGAAGCAGGCTCCCTGCTGAGCAGAGAGCCCGATGCGGGGCTCGATCCCAGGACCCTGAGATCATGACCTGAGCCGAAGGCAGAGGCTTTAACCCACTGAGCCACCCAGGCACCCCGATTTTCTTTTTTTTTAAAAAGGTTTTATTTATCTATTTGAGAGAGAGTGAGCGAGACCATGAGGGCGGGGAGGGGCAGGGGGAGGGGCAGAGGGAGAGGGAGAAGCAGACTCACCCCTGAGCAGGGAGCCTGATGCGGGGCTTGATCCCAGGACTCATGACCTGAGCCGAAGGCAGCTGCTTAACCGACTGAGCCACCCAGGTGCCCCAGTTTATTGATTTTCAATAGAAGTTCCAAGATAGTTCAAAGGGACAAAGAACAGTCTTTTCAACGAATCATGCTGGGACAACTGGATAACCACATAAGAAAAGAATGAATTTGGGCCCCTACTTCACACCATATACAAAAATAACTCAGAACAGAATCGAGGATCACAATGTAGGAGCTAAAACTATAAAACTCTTAGAAGAAAACACAGAAGTAAATCTCTGTGACCTGAGATGAGACAGTGGTTTCTTAGATGTGACACCTAAAAGCACAAGCAACAATAACTGATAAACAGGACGTGATAAAAACTAAAAGCTATTGTGCTTCCAAAACACCATTAAGAAAGCAAAAAGACAACTCACGGAATGGGAAAAAATATTTGCAAATCACATCTCTGACGAGGGACTTACATCCAGAATATATAAAGAACTCTCACAACTTAATTAAAAAAAAAAACAAAACCTAATTAAAAACCGGGCAAAGAATTTTCAGAACATTTCTCCAAAAAAAGATTGTCATATATGCCAATAAACACACGTGCCACATTAAGAGATGCTCAAAATTCTTAGTCCTCAGGCAAATGCAAATCAAAACCACAATGCAATAGCTTCACACCCACTGGGGTGGCTATGATGAGAAAGATGGACAATAACAAGTGTTGGCAACGATGTGGAGGAATTGGAAGCCTCAGACACTGCTGGTGGGGAGATACAGTGATGCAGCTGCTTTGGAAGATAGTTTGGCAGTTTTTCAAAAAATGAAGCATAGCGATACCATTATAGTCCAGCAATTCCACTCCTAGATATAGGCCCAAGAGAGCTGAAACAAAAATCCATCCACACAAAAACTTGTATACAAATATTCGTAACAGTGTAATTCACAACCGCCCAAAGGTGGAAACAGCCCAAATGTCAACTGATGAATGGACAAACAGAATGGGGTACATTCATACAACGGAATACTATTCAGCCAAACAAGGAATGAAGTCCCGATTCAGGCTACATGAATGAACCTTGAAAACATGCTGAGTGAAGGGGGCCAGACACAAGAGGCCACGTATTGTAGGATTTCATTTACATGTAATGTCTAGAATTGGTGAATCCATAGAGACAGAAAGCAGAGTAGTCGCTGCCAAGGACTGAGAGGAGGAGGGACTGGTGAGTGACTTCTAATGGATATGAAGCTTCTTTTGGGGGTTATTAAAACGTTCCGGAATTAGATAGTTGTGTTGTTTGCACGGTTTTGTGAGTATGCCAAGAACATAGAATGATATACTTTAAAGGAGTGAATTTTATGGCATAGGAATTAAATTTCAATAAAGCTATTATAAAACATGCACATCTGCACTCGTGAATCATGTGGTCGGCCAAGGGTCCCAGGGAGGGAACTATATTGGGAGGTGTGTTCACTGCGAGGGCCTCTTTGGAGATCAGTTATCCCGTGTTCTCCAACTAGCTGCTCTCTCTCTGGAGGTTGCTGAGGAAAATTTGACTTGTAAGACTGTGATTAACGCTGAGAATGAGAGTCAGCTCACGTGGTTGGTAGAGATGGGCAGATCCAAGTTCAAATCCTGACTCTGCCACTTACTAGCTGTGTGAGCTCAGGTGAGAAGCTTCCTTCTTCTCTGCCCCACTTTGCTCAGCTTTTTACAGGGTTAAAGGATTAAAAGGCTAATATATATGTAAAGTGCCTGGTAAATAACAATTGTTCAGTAAATGCTAT
The DNA here is from genome assembly GCA_028646535.1 of Procyon lotor. Taxonomy (NCBI): domain Eukaryota; kingdom Metazoa; phylum Chordata; class Mammalia; order Carnivora; family Procyonidae; genus Procyon; species Procyon lotor. The sequence continues at coordinate 75,081,399 of CM053614.1, forward strand.
CTCTTATTCTTAGTTCTGTCTTGTCAGCGTAATTAATATATTTTTAAAGATTTTATTTATTTATTTGACAGAGAGAGAGAGATCACAAGTAGGCAGAGAGGCAGGCAGAGAGAGAGAGAGGGAAGCAGGGAGCAGAGAGATGAGCAGAGAGCCTGATGTGGGGCTCGATCCCAGGACTCTGAGATCATGACCTGAGCCGAAGGCAGAGGCTTTAACCCACTGAGCCACCCAGGCACCCCCAGCATAACACGTACCACATGGCTGGGGAATTATCTGGAATTTCTGTTTTCCTAGCTACTTTTGTCCTTCAGGCTAGATCAAAGAGTCAAAGTTTTTGAACTACAGGATTTTCTAAAAATCATGTGATCCCCATATAAATACAGACACGGTAAATTAGCTTTAATATATAGAAAGCTTTTGGAAATCAGTGAGAAAAAGACTAAGAGGCCAGTAGAAAACTAAGCAAAAACCATGAAAAAAAGCAACTCACACCAAACATACACAAGTGGGTAATAAATACATACAAAATGGTCACCCTCATTAGTAATCAGGAGAGGGCTAATTAAAGGAAGGAAACATTTAAACTTATTAAATCACCAAATATTTGAAGATCCTTACTGAGGTATTGGCCAAAGTTCAGGGAATAGTCATTCTTATATACTCCTAACAGGAGTATTAATTGGTACAATATTTCTAGAGGACAATTTAACAATGCTATCAGAAGCCACAAAAATATCGTACTCCTGGGCTCAGCATTCCTCTTCAAAAAAATATACCTATGGAAATAATCAGGAACATGCACAAAAATTTAGCTACAAGGATATTCATTCATTAATTTACTTATTTATCTTGAAAAAGAGAGAGAGAGATCGATCAAGTGTGCGTGTGCAGGGATGGGGTGAAGGGGCAGAGGGAGAGGCAGAGAGAGAATCTCAAGTAGACTCCTTGCTGAATGTGGAGGCCAATGTGGGGCCCATTCTCACCACCCGTAGATCACGACATGAGCCAAAATCGAGAGTCAGATGCTTAACCGACTGAGCCACCCAGGTGCCCCTAGGATATTCATTTATTAATTGCAATATTTTTAGTAATGAAACACTGATAATAGCCAATATAGCCAGTGTCAGGAAACTGGTTAAATAAATTATGGAACACACATGCAATGGACGATCCAAGAACTTGAAAAGATGCTCACGGCAATCCAAACAATACCAGATTATCTCATTTTTGTAAATTGTTACCTAGAAATAACCAAAGCCATCATTGGTTAATTTTAGCTGACAGGACGAGGCTACTTTTTCTTTTTGTCTTTTGTCGATACGTATTTTCCACGTCACTTCTGTATTAATGAAAAAATATATTTTTTAATAACTTGACTCACGGAGGCCCCAAGCCTCCAGGAAGGCCCGCTCAGCGTGCTCCGTCCGCTCACTGAATATCCACTCTCCCACCTCCAAGCCCCTTCTTCCTCCAGCGAGGGCCGTCTCTCAGGGCCGGGGACTGCTCTCTGCTCTTGTCTGGATCCTCCCCCCGCACTCACTATCCCCCCAGGGGGATCACAAGGTCTCTCAGCACCTCCATCCCGCCATCTGCATGCCCTTCGAGGTAACGCCTGCCCCCCCAGCACCCGTAGGACCCAGCACTCCGACAAACAGGACACACGCTCCACAGAAGGTGGCTGACACCATCATTATGAGTCAACGGCTCAGTCTCCACAGGAGGAGCCCTTCTGCTTCAAGGTGGCAGAAGGTCCCTGGCCACACCGAGACTCCCCAGACACCGGTCCCCAACATGGCTATACACAGGGGGGAACAGAAGGGCCCCCCAGGAAGAAGCTTAATCAGACCCCTTCTGAGCCACCTGAGAGTTGCCACAGTTTAAGGGCAAGAGGGCAAAGCTGAGTGTCCCCCCAAATCTCCACCTTTTGAGATATCAAAACACCAGTGCTGGGAGCCCGCAGGAAGGTGTGCTGGTCTGTGGGTCCCAGCAAGCAGCTTTTCTCACTTGGCGGGGGGCAGGGATCTGTGGTTTCCACCCTTTCCCACCTGTGGGCTGGACCTGTTAGCTTGGTTTTAGGACCCTTGTCTCCTCAAAGTGCCGTGTGAGGATTTTCCTCCTAAACGAAGTTAACGCAAGTGACCGCTGCCTGAGGATTCTCGGGCCCTAAGATGACTTTGAGTGGTCTACGGTCTGGGGTCGCTTCCTTGACCTCCCCGCCCCCCGCGACCCAACTAAACTCACAGGGAGACCAAACCCGGGCGCTCCTCCTCCCCACACAATCCCCGAAACAGAGTCACCCTGACAGTGGAGGCAAATGCATACATACTTCCGCAGTGTGGGGCTCTATCTGGGGCTCTCAGTGTTTCTGAAACTCTCATGCTTTATCTTAAAAACTCATGTAAATTTTGCTCGAGGCTCTGTTTTTGCCCCACTGTATTTCCTCAGTTCTAAGCTGTATCCCCCCCGACCCCACACGCACACTGTAACGTCTT
>CM053614.1:75083990-75112928 GCA_028646535.1 Procyon lotor
TTATGGGCCATTCCTAGCTGAAGTTTCCTTCTGAGCTGTTAAGTCCAGCGGCATCCAGAACACAGCCCGGGCCAAGGCACCGAGTCTCATTGTGAACAACGCCCCCCTGCCTTCCGGGGACACTCAGCGGCACTCAGTGAGCACTGAGCCTGGTGCTAAGTGCTCTAGGTCCCCTTCACTTCCTCTTCCCAACAACCCGATGAGGTGCCTGTGACCATCCCATCTTACAGACGGGAAAAATGAAGCTGGGCGGGGTGATGGGACTCCCGGGATGGAAAGTGGCCGGGCTCTGCCCCTGAGGAGCAGGCATGGCACCAGCGCAGGATGTCTGCTATCAAACATCTCAGACCCCTCTCTGTTCACAGGAGCCCTGGGGTCTGTCTGTTGCAGGAGGGCGAGCTGCCCGGCCTCTCCTGGCTCCACAGGCCCTGGGCACGCCCTCACTGGGAGCCCGGGATGCAGGGCGAGCTGTGGGCCCAGATCAAGTGGGAGCTCAGAGAATGATAGTTGCTGCCAAAGGAGGCCGAAGGCACTGCGGTTGGAATGAACAAGCGGAGGGAGGCCCAGAGCAGTGAGGGTGCTTGCCTGGAGTCATACAGCCTTTGGGCGGCAGGGCCAAGATGTTGGGTTAAGATCTGACTGCAAAGCCCGCGTTCTTCCTTCTCCACCAATAGGCTCCACTGTGGGCAACTCGACACAGACACGAGATTCACAGGCGGCTTCCTTCTCTGGCAGCTGTGTCACCTGTCTCTGTAGCTCTGTGTCTTCAGGGAAAAGCTTGAATACCATCATGTCAGCAGAGCTAGACTTTTTAAAAAATTATTATTATTTTTTAAAGATTTTATTTATTTATTTGACACAGAGAGAGAGATCACAAGTAGGCAGAAGCAGGCAGAGGAAAAGGGGGAAGCAGGCTTCCTGCTGAGCCGAGAGCCTGACGCGGGGCTCGATCCCAGGACCCTGAGATCATGACCTGAGCTGAAGGCAGAGGCTTTAACCCACTGAGCCACCCAGGTGCCCAGAGCTAGACTTTTAAAGTGATTCCATTACCAAGACTCCTCCCTAGCTCTCTACCCCAATCCACGGAGGACTCTTCCTCAAAGGAGATTTAAAAGTGGCATGAAACCCTAACTCTGAAATCCACCCTTAAGCCAAGGCCCACATTCCCTGCTTGCTTGGATCCCCAGTCTGTGTAGCTTGCCCGTGGTTGTATCTGGGCACAGGTGTGTCTCCCCCAGGAGCTGTAAATCTCCTTAAGCACCCTTTTTTTGGAAAGGGGGAGGGCAGGCCATACCGTTGAGGATCTTGGGAAAGCCATAAAACCATTCCCCAGAAAAAATGTGTGCACACAAAACAAGCCCTCCAAGAGACTTCACGAAATTGGAGGGCTTCACACATCACAAGCCCAGTGTCACTGCTCTGTGACCCTCCTACGCCTGGCAGAGGGCTCTGTATGGGTGCTGCTAAATAATTTTATTAAGGAGGGGGGTGCCTGGCTGGGTCGGTTGGTTGAGCGTCTGCCTTCGGCTCAGGTCATGATCCCAGGGTCCTGGGATGGAGCCCCGCATCGGGCTCCCAACTCAGCGGGGAGCCTGCTTCTCCCTCTCCCTCTACCCCTCCCCCTCTGCTTATGCTCTGTCTCTTTCTCTCTCAAATACATAAAATCTTTAAAACTTTTTTAAAGTATAAAAATATTAATTTTATGAAGGAAAATTCATAAATTTTCTCCTCCTCCTGCTGCCATCTTTGGTCAGAAAGAACATAGCCATTCATTTTATGACACTTTCTGTGAAGCACATTCCCTGTTTCTCCCTCCTGGGGTCTCTGTACCATCCATCTTCCCTCATCCTCTGTGAAGTTGCACCACCATCTTGTTCTAGGCCCAGAGCCTTCCAGCCTGGTCTCTGGCCGCATGCCACCCGCACCCCATTCCCAGAAGGCCTGCCTGCTCTGGTCTGAATGTCTGTGTCCCCCTGACTGCACATGTTGAATCCTAATGTCTGATGGGATGGTGTTAGCAGGTGGGGCCTCCGGGGGTTAATCCAGTCATGAGCCAAGAGCCCTCAGGATTGGGATTAGGGCTCTTATGAAAAAAGAGGAACCACCCCCCACCAAAGCTCCCACACCCCTTCTGCCATGTGGGGACACGATGAGAGGTCTGTGACCCAGAAAGGATTCTCACCAGAATCCGACCATGCTGGTGCCCTGATCTTGGACTTCTGGCCTCCGGAACTGTGGGAAACGAGTTTGTTGTTTACAAAGCAACCATTCTGGAGTATTTCATGACAGAATCCAAATGCACTCGGACCCAGCCCTGTACCTCTCCTCTCCCTGATGGATTTTGCTGGCTCTGTGCACCGGGAGCTTATGGCCCTCCTCTCTCTCACAGATGAGTGCAACAGACATTGCCCTTACAACTGCCCACGGTGGCCTTGTTTTCCGGCAGGGGGAGACCCCAGAGTCCTGATGCGGTTAGTCCAGCCCTCTGCCCCAGCCTCAGCCCAGCAAGGCCTCCTCTTGCCCAGGACGCAAAAGCACCGTGTGAACTCGGGCCTTTCAGATTTTCAGTCGCAGGGGCTCTTCTGGGTAGTGAGGCATCCCTGTGCCAATTAGGAAAAGGTGCCTCCTCTGGGCAGATGCAGCCAGGAAGACGCACAATCCCTTGGACCCCTGGGCTGGGGTCCCTGAACGGGGCCTTCTTGCACACGTATTCCTGGCAGCTTTGACAGAGAGATGCGCCTGAAGCGAGTTACGATGGAAGGGCCCAGAAATCATCCTGGACAAACCGATTCCTCCATCCGACCCCATCTCATACCAGGGTCTGCAGCAGCGAGATTCACAACGGCCGAAGGGGGCCCACAGCCCAAACATCCATCGGTGGGAAAACGCATAAACAAAACGGAGTAGATACACACCATGGAATATTATCCATTCGTGGAAAGGAAAGAAATTCTGATACGTGCCACGATATGGATGAACTTGGAGGACGTCATGCTATGGGAAATAAGCCAGTCACAAAAGGACGAATGCCGTATGCTTCCATTTGTCTGAGACCCTGGATTAGGTAAATTCACAGAGGCAGAGTAGAGGTTACCAGGGCTGAGGGGAGGGAGGGATGCGGAGCCATTGCTTAATGGGTGCAGAGTTTCTGTTTGGGATGATGGAAAACCTCTGGAGATGGCCGGTGGTGACAGACGCACGACCCTGCGCACGTGCTCAGTGCCACTGAATCCAACACTTTCAAATGGTTACAGTAGTAAATACTACATATGTCTTTAAAAATTTAACAATTAAATCTGCTTTTATTGTGGCTTAAAAAAAAAAAAGGAAATAGCCCATCTGCCTTTACCTCACTTTGAAAAGCTAGGCGGATTTATTCTCCTTCCCCAAAGAGCTTGCCACAACCAGAACTTTCACTCAGTACCTAATTCCCAGGCGCTCCCACCTCCACAGGAGCCTGACACACTTGGACACGCGGCAGTTTGAGACCCCGCCGGACGAATGGCGCCACATGAAGGGAGACACGCCGTCCCTCCGGCCGGTCCCCTCCACCCACAGACCCTGTCCCCAAGGGCAGCTGGTTTTTTCAGGAAGGCCTCGGCCACCGGGCCCGTTCTGGGTAGGCCTAAACTGCCATCCTGTTATAAATCCTTCCCCACAAAGCACTAGAGACCGGTCCTCGAGCTGTGCCAAGAAGTCTTTCTCTGACCATCTGTAATCCATTCAGAGGCAACTGGCAGGAAATGGCAGCAAGGAAAACCCCAGCGCCACGCAACTGGTGGGACCACCTCTCCTCGCGCTCATGGCCGGCAACAGGAAGTCGGCCCTTCTCGGGACACAGAACATCTGTGGCAGTTCTGGGAGCTGCTAGGCGGCTGTCAGGGGCTCCATGGGCTCGAGACAGATGCTCACAAAATTTGGTAAGGAACGCATGCTGCACTGAGTTTTTAAATCAGCTCTGAAGGCAACTCATTTGAAAAACCAAAACAAACCCAGACCCTAAGAGGGGAAAAAAAAAATTTATGTGAAAACTAACCTCAAAAATGCTGTCTTCTAAAAAAAAAAAAAAAAAAAAAAAAATGCTGTCTTCTGATTTCTAGGGACAATGAGACCACAATTTCAAGTAGTTCAAATCCTCTCTCTCGCTTGTCGCTCCCCCTCCAATCTGGCATTGTCAGCTGCTTCTTCCTGTTAGTGACAGTCTCATTTTTTTGGCACTAAAAACAGAGGCCCTCCGCGCGTTGCGGTGGTGAGCTGGTTGCAGCCTGGACGCGTGCAGGAGCCCACTGGTAAATTTTCAGGACTATGGTGAGCCTATTATTATATTGTTAAAAATTACACGAGCCTACAGTCAAATGGATCATATATCTCAAAAAGAATACTCGAAGCTTATCAGCTCCTATGTATCTTGCTGCCTTTTACTATCATTCTGCTTCTCAGCGTGTGTTGGCTCTTTTTTCTAGAAGGGGCCAGGAATATTCTAGGTTTTCAGTGTCTTGTCTCTCAGTCACTCCACTCTGCTGCCATTAAAGGCAAAAGGGACCAGGACAATATGTAAAGGAAAGAGCGTGGCTCCAATAAAACTTTATTAACAAAAACAGGTGGCGGGTTTGATTTCAGTGACGGGCCATAGGTTGCGAGCTGCTGCTCTCAAAGTTATTTACACTTGTTGTATCTGTGTGGGGGCAAATCCTGTATCGCGGCGTTTGGATGTGTATCTCTTCCCAACTCTGAGTTCAGTGATGGCATGCTAGCTTATAATATGGTGGTGGGAATTTATACCAGGGAAATTACCAAGTGCTACAAATCAGGACTTGATAAATTATTATTAGGAGTATTATTATTTTGGTGATTAAATTTGAGAAAATGATGGAGAAAATTATTCAAAAGTATACCAGGCCCATAGCTGTATTGTGAATAGCACCAAGAAATGAGGACGTGTTCTCTTAGTACTTGAAAACTATTCTCCAGTTCAGCAAGGAAGTCACTCTTGTCACCAACAATCAAGTGAAGTTCCAACACACGTCTTTGTTCTTTCACTTTCATTTTACCCGCTGACTTACATGAAAATATCAACCAACACTTATGTTGCAGCTACCCTTGTTTGTCAAGTTCGATCTCAGGTTGGCCGGGGATCCCAGAGTTTGGCAAAAATCAACGAACGAAAGCATTCTGTGAGAATCAACGGACTATATGAATTTTACAATAGAGAGTATCAAATATTTCATTTGTAAATTGTACGCGAAACAGCCTCTCATGGATAAAATGTATCCTACACATAATGTATCCCTGCCCATTTATTCAGAGGGCAAGTTGTAAAACATTTAATAGCAGGACGTGGATTGTGATGGGAAAGAACTGCCAGATGAAGTAGGCAGCAAGAACTAATGGTGTGTGTGTGTGTGTGTGTGTGTGTGTGTGTGTGTGTGTGTGTGTGAAAGAGAGAGAGAACTACCCTCCCCCAGCACACTGAATGGAAAAAGCAAAAGACACAAACCTGACCAAACCAAAAAGGAGCATGCTTCCTGAAAATTCTACATCATAAGAAACCAATCAGTGTTGGATATGGAGGCAGTATACAAGTGGAATAGATGACGAGCTGCCTCACCTTGGTGCTGATGGCAGGCCCAGGGCTCTCCATAACTCCTTTTCCTAAAAGTGACTCTCTGGGGGAACTCACAGCCCTCACCAGGGCTCTCCTTGTGCTGGTCTGTCCCTGTAGAGTTCCCCAATGTCCAAATCCTATCCCTGATGAAGCACCCATTATTCATTCATCCTTCAAACATTAACATGGCTCCCATGGCATACCTTCACTGGGCTCCAGATCGAGCCCGCAAACCTCCACAAACCAAACAGCCCCTGCAGGTCAAAGGTTGTGCAGAGAGCAGACTGGAATTTTCCTTCCCGGAGTCCCTGGGCACTCAGGCCACGTTTCGCCCTCTAGGTGGTCAGTGTTTCCAGCTTGCTGCCTGGCAAGTCCGAGTTCCTGGGAGGCAGGACCCAGGGCTTTTCCACCATTACGTCCTGTGCAGAGCCCAGTCCAGTGCCTGGGCATTTGGTCACCCTCTAGGGAATCGCTGGTCCACGATGCACTGCTCTAGCTTCATAGCCTCATCCCTCATCCTGGTTTACAATTTAACTTTAGCAGGTTGCCAGACCCAGGCTAAATGCTGGGCTCCAGCTGAAAGGTGGGAGAAAGATTATTTTAGGTGTAATCATCTCCTTCCTTCTCCACATTGAAAAAGAGAAAGTCCAAATTAAAAGAGAAGAGGGTCTCTTGAGTGTGTGGCATTATATTACTCAATGTTTGTAAACTCATGCTCCACCAAGCAAGATGTGGTCACGCTTGACTTCTGAGGTTTGCACTACAAAGCTCGCTCTCTCTAGATTTCCTATTGATTATGGGTTTTCTCACTATGCATGCATCCTATTGAAATGCTGGTGTGCGCAGTCCTTGGCCTTGCTCCTCCTTACCTTAAAGCATGGGTGTTCAACTCCTTACTCTGAAAATTGGTCATTAGAGGGAAAGACTTGACTTTGCCTTTTTAGGGGGAATTGAAAATTTCACCCCTGCTGATGAGAAACAGATCTTCTTTATAGGTGAACGTCAGCCAATAAATGTAGATAAAATGACAGAATTTGAAAATGATCGTTCTACAACCCCCCAAAGAAGTAAGTGATCCAAGCGAGGATTATCGACGGATGCCAAGGCGATTCTGTGAAATTTCTTATCGGGGAACTGGGCATTTACTTGGTGCCAAAGGAACCATCCACAGAATGACATGCCAATTGCAGAAGGAAAATGACTTTGCTGTGGAGAGAAGTGGGTACCCCCTTATCAAGTGACCAATACCTAATAATGGGGTGCCCTGACATGGCGAGATGCTTAATGAAGCACTCAGAATCACTTGGGATGTGTTCTGGCCAAACTGTAGAGCCTAACTTGGAGACTTTAGCTCTAACTTCAGCTAAGATGGAAAAACAAGGCCTAGAAAAACAAGATACTTGACACCATGAGCAGAATGTGAAGCATTTTAAATGGCAATGTTTTATAGATGATACACAAAAATATATACATAAACATCCATACAGATATACACACACATATGGGGGGCACTATTCTAGATCAAAACTGATTAAAGAGACATAACAGCCAAATGTAATGCATGAACCTTGACAGAATCTGGCTATGTACATTAAAAAAAAAAAAAGCAGCTGAGAAAAAAGTAGCTATAAAGGTTTTTGGGAGGATAACAGGGGAAGGATGAATATGGACTGGGTAAGAGATGCTATTAGGGATTACCATTAGTTTTCTAAATGTGATACTGGCATTACGATGATGTAGGAGAATGTCTTTGTTTTTAGGGGATGCAGGATATAGTATTTACAGGTGAAGTGTCATGCTGTCTGCGACATATTTCCAAATGTTCGGCAAAAGCACACATACATATTTATAGTAAGACTAGGCCTGGGAACTTAAGTGAGTAGTGGCCCAAGGTTACACACCAAGATGTGTCGAGATGATAAATATTTCGAGGTGAAGTGTCATGCTGTCTACAACTTATTTCCAAATGGTACAGAAATATCTGTCTTTATAAGAAAGCACGAAAAAGTGTGCACTAATTTTTCACTCTAAGTGGAGCTTAGATGAAGGACCACAGTACTGTTGTTTTGGCTTTTTTGGGTATGTGTGAGAATTTCAATATTAACATGAGATGGAGGGGCAGAGAATGGAGAGTGCCGGGTGGGGTTACATCAAATCTGAACCGGGAAACTTTAGGCTGTTGCAGGGGCCCAAATTATAGCACTTTTCCACTGAACTTCCACTGTTGGCAGAGGGACCCACAGGGGCCCCAAAGCTAAGCTGGGTCTCTTTGCATTCTTGGTCCAAAGAGCCACCTGAATGGAAACATCAGGAGTCCCACCAATGCTTAGAATCTCAACAACCTTAAAATACCAGGCGGATAAATCAAAGACTCTCATCAGTCATCCATCCCCAGACTGCGTTTAAAAATGAAAACGTAAGTGTGGAATTGTTTAAAGGACAGAGAGTTCCGGGTTTCTAAGATAATGAGGGGTCTGGAGATGCGACGCACCACGTGAATGTACTTAACACTGCTGAATGGGGATCCTTAAAAATGAAGATGGTTAAATTCTTTGTTATTTGTATGTAAGTGCCGTTAAGAAAACAAAAAGGAAGGAAGAAAAGAAATCAAGATACAGGTACATCAAGACAGGGACCTGAAAAACAAATTGGATGTGTAGCTGAGACGCAGCACTCGGTTGAAAATACCTGAGGAAGGAAAAAGTGGGTACGGTCCCTCCTCCCTCATCAGGTCCACAATGGAATGGCCCTCAAGCAGAAGACTTTAAGGCTGAGGTACATGGTGGGTACAGCCCGCGGGGGTCTGGGCTGTGCAGTCTGAGAGGCTGGGGGAGGCTTCCTCAGAGAGGGAATGCAGCCCGGGCCCCGCAGAATGAGAAGCATTCACTTGTGGGGAAGGTTCTAGAAGCGGAGCACCCGACCGAGGCAGAGACTGGGACCAAGAAGGAGCATGGCTCGTCTAAGGTGGTGAGGGGCAAACTGCCTGTGGCGTTTGGAGGGGAGAGGCCGGCAGGACCCGGGATACAGCATTAGCTGTGGTTGCTGGGGAAGTGATGAGAGGTTTTCACTTGAGGAACAACCTGATAAAATGCGACTTTTCGGGAGATTAATTTTGAAGTGGTGTGCAGGAAGATGGAGTCAGGGAGACCAATTAAGCAGCTATTATAAAAAATCTAGGTAGGCTACGAGGCAGACTAGCCTGGAGGTGGGGGCAGGGAGAGCGGAAAGAAACGGAGAGGTGCGGAGAATCACTCTAGAGACAAGAGAGGGAGGGTAGGGGGTGGGGACTGCTTTCTCAAGACAGTAGAGAAGGGAAGATACAGAGAAGGCTCGGCGCCTGCCTAGGACATCTCGGGGTGCGGTCAGGACCCCCGTGGGGGGCTGTCCAATGCAGCACACAGGGGGCCTGAGCTGAGCACTCTGCGGGGAAGAGGCCAGGGGTGGAGGCCGACACGCCAGAGTCACCACCCAGAGGGAATGGGTTCGCCCGACACAGAGCAAACTCTGGAGGGAGGAGCGGACAAGACACCAGGAGCTGGCCGAAGAGGCATAAAAGCGGGTGTCGCCAAAACTTTGGTAAAGAAAGTATAATTTCCAAAACGCACCAAGACAGTCTACTATTTAATGAAATCTCTTGTAATTCCATTTGGAAAACAAAGAGCTCCCTAGGCTGTTAAAGGCTGGATTACTATCTATCGGGCTTGCATGAAACTGAACATATCTCTATTTTCCATTGTTTCCCGCCATTCAGTGTTTGGCCTGAGCCTCTGAAAGGGGCAGGACTCAAGTGAATTCCATGTTCTCATTCAGCCTTGCCCTGCCTCTCAGAGGATGGTGAGGAAGGCCACGATGGTCAAGGTCAAGGATACAATGCAAGGGAACAGAAGAAGCCTGGAGTTTGGGGACAGGGCTCCGTCCCTCGTGGATGGGCCAAATGGAGTCAACCTCACCCAAATGTGACCGATTTCACTTCCCAGAGTTTCTCTCTCTCTTCTAGCCAGTCCGGGGCAGATTCTGTCGCTTGTGGAGGGTGCTCCAACCCACACACTCTCCGCCCCCTGTCAGAGGGGACAAATCACCGGCCGGCAGACCAAGGGGTCTGGGGCCTGTCAAAGGTCACCGGAAACACCACACTGAGGAGTGACGGAGCAGGAGCGGGGACAACACTGAAGAGGAAACACATGTCAAGAGCTCTTCTGATCTGTGAAACCACTGAGAGTGAGCGAGAGAGACGGAGACAGAGAGAAGCAGAGAGAAACGCCTGGTTTCCTTCGGGACCAGCCGGGTCATCAGGCACAAAAGGCTAAGGGCCCAGGTTGACGAAGAGTAGGTGAACCCAAGTCACAGAACCAAACGTCACCACATCGCCCTCGCCCTGGCCTCCTGTGGGAGACGCATTCTGTGCCTTTCTCGGCTGCTCCAGTCCCCTCGGAGCTGGTGACAAGGAAGGTATCAGCATGGCTGAGGAAGCAAAGGTCTTTCACACCCACTTAGCAGGCGCATCACCCATCAAAAGGACACCTCTAAGGCGGCGGGTATTGAAAAGCTATCTTCCTCCCATCATCCAAAGGAGTGCACCCTTCCTGAAAACACTAACAACAGAGAACCTGAAAAGCGGCCTAGGAGATGTTCACAAGGGGGGGAAAGAGAGAAATCGTCACTGGAGATAGATGCCCCTGGAGTTGCTTGGCAACCACCGTTGCTAACACCTTCTCCCAAAAAGGAACAGTTTGAGTCAGCTTCTGAGATTTCCCTGAGGCCAGGACTCCAACCACAGAGGCCCCAGAGCTGGGGCTCTGGGATGGGGGGCAGCTGTGGGGCCCTCTCGGCAGGCTTACTTACCTCCATGAGGGGGGAAGGAAACTGGAACCGTTTTTGCTTAAAGGACACGCACTCCGTCACAGGGCTGGTCCTGGGGTGAGGCTAGGGAGGCGCCCAGGGTGCGACAGTTAAGGATGTGCCTCCTCACGTGTGGGTCCCGCCTGCCTCACCTTAGTCCTAAATCTGCTCCTGGGGCAATACTGGGACCCAATGCTTAAAAATACGGCCTCTGCAATCAGCCTGCCTCTGGGTTCGAATCCCAGCTCTACTACTTCCCAGCTGTATAACTTTGGGTAAATCCTGAAATGTCTCTGAGCCCCAGTTTCCAGTCTTTAATATGGGGCTGATAATAGGAATTGCCTCATAGGGTGGTCATAAGGTTTATTAAATGAAAAAACGCATACTCAGCTCTGTGTCTGGCACTGGTCAGTGCCCAGTAAGTGACAGCTGGGATTGTTATTTTTAAAGATACGTAAGCAGCGACCTAGAACCCCTTAAACCAGCCCTGTGGAGTCACGATCTCCGGGAGTGGTCCTGTGTTTTTGTTCTTAAAGAGCTTTGCAAGTGATTCTCAAGGTGGGCAGAGCTGAGAGCCGCTTCTCAGAGCCCATAAAGAGCGGTTCAGAAAGTTGGGTGAACAGCAAAGCCCCCCAGAGAGCCTGTTTAAAATGCCCCTTCCTGTGCTCCACTCCTGGTCCTCCTGATTCAGTAGGACCACAGGCTGGGATGCTCAGGGCCTAGAGATATCAATGCACGGTCCCCAGAACAACCACACTCTGAAAAAGCAAAACTAATAATCACTCTTGAACACTAATAGCACAGGGACACTGGTCCAACTCCTTGTGATTTGATTCCTGGCATCCTCAAAGAACCAGGGATGAAGTGCTGACCCGAAGATGCCTAGTAAACCCCAGGCACACCCCTGGAGGAGTAAGGATGCCGCCTGGCCCGTGCAAGTGGCAGTTCTGCCAAGGCCAAGAAGAGGACCCGCACGCCTGGTAAAAATAACGATCATCGTGATGAGAGCTTACAGTATTGAGCACCTGCTGTATGCCAGAGAGTATCTCATTTGTTTTCACAACAACCCCGAAAGCTTATCCCCATTCTGAGAAGGAGAAAATTGAGGCTCAGAGAAGTATCGTACTCCACAGCTAGGAAGGAGCACAGGCGAGATTTAAAGAACCCTCCACGAAACTTACTGGTCTGCAATGCCAGGGCACTGCTTGTGCTAAAATATACAGGGCATAAAACCTGCCACTCGAACCATTTTTAAGCGTACAGTTCAGTGGCGTTCAGTGTATTCACATGGTCTTGTAGCTGTCACCACCATCCTTCTCCAGAACTTAGTCATCTCTCCCAACTGGAACTCGGTGCCCATTAGACACCAAGTCTCCCTTTCCCCGCACCCCCCATCCCTGGCAGCCAGCACTCTACTCTCGATGAATTTAACTACTCTTAGAACCTTCTAAGTGCAACATACGGTCTCAGCCCCTCTGTGCCCAATATACACTTTCTCTCTCTCTCTTTTTTTAAGATTTTATTTATTAGAGAGAGAGAAAGCATGCATATGCAAGGGGAGGGGCAGAGGGAGAGGGAGAAGCAGGCTTCCTGCTGAGCAGGGAGCCCAGTGCAGGGCTCGATCCCAGGACCCTGGGATCATGAGCTGAGTTGAAGGCAGGTGCTTACCAACTGAGCCCCCCAGGCACCCCATGTCCAATATACTCTTAAAAAGGAGCCAGGTTCCACTTTGGTCTGATAGGACCAAGCTGGGAACATGTCTCAATCATCTTTGTACCCTGGTTCGTGGCATCGGTTTGCATGCCCTGTGTCCCCACGCCACTCCCGGTATGCACGACCTGCTGGTGCACAGGTGCACTCCCCCACTCCAGCCAGAGAAGTACATCTAGCACCACAGACTAGACAAACTGACCTCTACTTCCATCAAGAAGTCACTTTTATCTTCCCCACTCTGGTGACCTGGTGCCACTTTGTCCTGCTCTCGTGAGTACTTACTGGGCTTCCTTTTTTCTTTAAGCACCTGATCCTTTAAACCTGGCAAGTGGGACTGTGTTATGAACCACAGGTAGGAGGATAAAGCATCTACCTAAAAACAAAAGCGTTCCACACAGTGGGACTCCAGCTTTGCTGAGAGGCGACCGGGCGAGCCAAGTCTAGCCCCTGAATGGTAAGGCTCCTCGGGCTCAGCCCACTGGCAGGAAGGGATTTCCCAGCCTCTCCTCATTAGTTCAAGTGCCTCAGGGTCCCAAGCCAGGTCCATTTGGCTGAAGTGGCCGATCTGAGTTCTGCCACAGGAGAGAATGAGAGAATGCCAGCCAAACAGCACTGGCTGGAGCACGTCATCGACACAACACTGCACCAGGAGTTTCAGGAGAGAGAGAGATGTGGAAGTCAGTCTTTGACATTCGGTTTCCACAATATGGAAAGAGGCCAACCCACTGGCTAACTGTCTTCCTCTCCATCACGGCTACATTGGATTATTACAGTCACAGTTGGACTCCTAGGAGTCAAGCCCCACAGACTCCCCCTGTGAGGGGAGACAAGAGAGGGCACGCCCAAGAGCTGGATCTTTCCCCCACCCAGGGCTCTCTTCTCCTGGAAGGAGCCCGGGCTCAAGGCTCCCTCTCCGTGCGGTGCTGGGCTGGCCTCAGGGAGGGACAGTGCGGGCAGTGAGCAGTGCTCCTCCCACCCTCCCGTGCTGCCTGTCTTGCTCTCTGTGGCACAGGGGGCACGCCAGCCTCCCCCCTCCACGTTTCCAGATTGTCCCTGTGGTGTTTTGTCCACAAACAGTTGTTACCTGTTCTTGTGAGGAGGAGTGGATTCAGGAACGCCCTGAGTCTCCATCTTGGTGACATCACTCCCACTGCGGTCACTAAACAACCCTAGTCTGGAGATGCAAGCACTGGGCCACCTCAGCCTATGGGGCCCGTGGGTAAAAGGGGATTTGACTAGAACAGGGTTTCTCTGGGTCTGCCGCCACTTTGGGTCTACTTCTGAAGGACGTCCTGAGTGACATGAAGTGTCACGAAGGGCAGGTTAGCCCAAAGGACAGAAACACGACGTACACAGAAGAGCACGCAGGGACCGAATCGGCCGCCCTCTTCTACATCACTCCGGGAGCAGAGCCGGCGGGCCCCCGAGCACCACGGACTGCAGTGAACATGGTCTTCCAGTTCTAAATAACGTCACAGACCACTTGGTACCCAGGTCAGAAGCCCTCAGGAACGAGGCTTCCTGGGCCCACCCTATCTCCTCACCTTGAACACGGCAACCCTGAAGCCAGACGCTTTGCTCTCTGTCATGTGCATCCCCATTTCAGACAAATCCCACGGGTAATCACACTGCACGGAAAGCCAGCTGTATTTCCAGCACGACTTTAAACATACACTGAAATCCTTAACGCTTCACCATTATCGGAACCGGTGCCTTGGGGTCTTCTCTCCTCACAGCAAGGCAGGGCTGGGCCACCCAGAATTAGAATTTATGACAGAATGGAACCGAAGGTTTGGAGGAGCCATCCCGGAAACCTTTGGAGGAGAGTTCCTGGAGGAAGCGAGTCCGCTCTCTTTAGCTCCTCCTAAACGCAGCCCAAAGCCAGGGGACAGTCACGGCGGCACAGACACCTGTCCACTGGGATGTAGGCCCAAGACACAGGCAGGTGGGAGCAGAGTATTTCTGTGGAAATCTTAGTCTATTTTTCTTGGTCCTCTTTCCCAGCATTCCCTGGCCCCAGTGATTCTCTATCTGGGTGATTCTGCCACCAACCCCCCCGCCCCGCACTCCCCGCCAGTGGAACTTGGGTAATGTCTGGAGACGATTTGGGGACAGGAGCCACTGGACGCCGCTAAGCAGCCTGCACCACAAAGAAGGAGTGCCACTGTTGGGAAACTTCGTTATTACTGTCTGCTCTGCCGTCGTCACTCTAGGGACAGACTTCTTTGTTTCTAGAACATTCTATACTCTCTCACACTTTGGGCCTTCGCACCTGTTGTTTCCTTTGACTCTGTCCTGGCCAGCCCCGCACTCAGAGACTTCCATTTGTCCTCCAGATCTGGGCACACATAAAATGTCCCTGGGGGAGGCCTTCATTGAGCCCCTAACGTAAGTGAGGTCCCTCCAACATGCCTCTCAATGGCACCCCAATGTTCCCTTTCAGAGCACGCACCACAGTCACCACGACTTCATAAATGTCTGCCTTCACGGTCAGGACGGAAGCGCCGTGAGGCAGAGGCTGTGCTATTTCACACCTGTCTCCCCAGGCCCGGCCCAGGGCTGGCGCGGTGCGAGAGCTCGCTCAGTCTCCAACGCACGGCTGAGGCCAAGAACGCAGGAAGGCGTATTAGGGACCAAGCAAGACACTCAGAGGCTTCGGTGAGCCTCCCACTGCGCAAGCACCAAAAGGCAAAAGTGGCAGCTCCTGGCAAAAGGGCACGGACCACTCATCTCACAGAGCGAGACCCTGGGCGGCACCTCCCGGGGACGCCAACATCCACGCAGGGGGGAGCAAGAAGGAAAAACTGTGCGACTCTACTGGAAACCAAGGTGGGGAGATGGGGGGTGGGGGGAGGGAGACTTCCTTCCCTTTTGGGTTTCATAACCTGTGAACATTATTAAAGAAAATAAGAAGCATTTGAATGGCTGGATGTGTATATAAGTTGACATCTTCTGGAGATTATTAAAAAAAAAAATGATTCGTGTAGAATGACATATGATGAGAGCCCAACACAGCGAACTGTGCTTGGAAGCTGAATTCACATACAGTGTTTCGAAGTGTGCCCACCCTCACTTCCTGTTTTGGAAGGAGCCAGAGCCATATTTTCTCCACATGAAGAAGACCCGGGCACATGGAAGTGCTTTTGTGGATAAAGAGACACTCATTTTAGAAGCTTTATGTTTTCCAAACTAGATGGCTTTGAAAACACACCAGCGTGCAGGTTCTCTCTCCCTCTCCCTCCCTCTCTCTCTCTCTCTCTCCCTCTCTCAGCTTTGCGGTCTGGGTCCTGGCGCCCCCTCCCTGCCCCATCAGTTGGAGGCAAATACAAAGCTTATTCATTCTCCAGCCCTTTCTCCTCCTTTCCAGCCGGCCACTCCATCTCTCCTCTCCTTTCATCCTAAACGCCGGGCGAGACGAGAGAGACGATGACGAAACGCCAAAGCGAACAAATGTTGCTGCTTGTTAACCAAAGGGGAGGCAGGTAGGCTTCGTGGGCAAGGAAGTTGAAATTAATGGCAAAAATGAGGTTTATCCGTGTAATCTGTGGACTTGGTGTCTTCCCATCTCCTATTAGCATAGATACCGAGTTGTCTGTGTAATGACAAAGGCAAGCCGCCCGCCGATTCCCATAAATCTCCACCACTTGTCGCTGGCTTCCCTGGCTTGCCTTCTAAGAACGCCTCACTCTTCTCCCGTCAGTGGCCACCTTTGCCTCCAATTTGCTCCCATCCTGCCACAACAGCAAGACTCCTAAACCTAAGTGTTCTCACGTCCCCGGCTTCCTCCTGTGTTCCAGCCCAACTCCGCCAGCATCTCAGGGGAGAGGGGCAAACTCTCGCAGTCGTGGCGGGACCTTACTGGCCCAGCACCGTTTCCAAATCGGAAGCATTCCACAAGTTTACCTCCATCAAATCAGAACATCTGGGAACATTAAAACACAGGCAAATGCCCAGAGAAACCAGTGTCGGCTTCCAAAAGACCCGAACAAGGATCTCCGGAGGACTTTCTTGTCTCAGTGACCAGATAAAACAACTTATCGATCATTTTTTAAATTATTCTTTACATCTCACCAGTCCCCAGAGAGAGCTCTGTAAACTCTCCTTAGCCATAGGCCCGAAACTGCCTAAGTATATTTTCTAACTCCTGATAAAAGTTATCAATTAATGAATGTATTAGCATATTATTATTTAATTAATTATTAACATATTAATTGCACGCCACGAAACACACAGATGTCACAGAAATCAGTTTTTTAAAAAATCACTCGCTTTATAAAATTATAACACGGTTTACTCTAAAAATGAAATTTCTGACATAGGATCTCTTCCATTTGTCACTGGGTAGTTCAAGGTCCTAGTTAATTATAATAATAAAGTGTTCTGGACCTGGTTTCATTAATAAATGATAATCATAATAACAGTTTAAAAAAAGAATAAGGGCAAACATTATGTGCTTACTGTTTGCTCGGTCCTTTTGGATTATCTCAGTCAATCCCCACAACCCTGTTAGCATCTGCATTTTATGTAGATCTGGGCACTCATGAGCCATATACACCCTGTTCCCGATTTACGAACTGAAATCCTTAAAAAAAAAGTTCAGGTGAGCCAATAAGAAAAGAAGACCATCCTTCTAAATCACAGAGCTTTTTCCCAATTAGCTGGGAAAAAAAGTCTTCAGATAAATCTACGAAGCTAGAGAGAGAAAATTATTTTAAAAGGTTAGCTAGATGAATGGCCTTCCTTGGAATTTTCTATCACAGATGAATTTCACATCTTAGATCAGACTAATAAGGTTTCTGGGACCCCTCTTCCCCTCAAGGAATCTCAGTGCCTCACTGGTCCAGGATGACTGAGGTCCACTTACTCTCCACTTTGGGGCAATACATGTACCTGGGTTTTGAAACTCAGACCCTCAGTGTTCTCAGACTCCTAAAGGCCACATACTCCTTACAGACTATTTGCTTGTGTAGGAGATGCACTAATGTTTGCCACCAGGAGATTATAAAATGAGAAAACAGACTCAGTTAGCTGAGATATTTTTAAGGCGAGGGCTGTTGTTTCTTTGAAAACAGCCTGGGTGGTATGACTGGATCTCAAAAAGAGGTACATTCCGTAGACAGAGTCAGGGCCAGCCATCCCAAAGGGACCCTGGGGGACGTGTCACCCCACTCCCTTATTTCACAAGTGAGAGGAGAGGCCCGGGAAGGGAGCCGATGTTCTCAAGGTCACACGGGGGACTTCGGGAAGCTGCCCCAGAGCCCTGTCTCCTGCTCTGTTGGCGCTCCAGGCCGCCCTCAGAGTCAGCCCACGTCACCACATCCAAGCATGGAGTTCACAACACCTTCTGAACCCAGGGGCCGAGCCGGCAAGGTTCCAAGGTGTGTTCCAAGGTGCCAAACTCCTCTTGTCAATGATTTTCGCTAACTTTGGATGAAAGTCGTAACGCGAATGCAAAGAACCCACTACGAAAATTCTGAAGCATTCGGTTAACCTTTCCTACTGATGCAGGTGGAGAACTGAAGCCCCAAAAGATGAAAGGAAGGAGGAATGAAGGATGAAGCACATTGCAGTAATCAGGCTAGTCCAGACCCCAGCAAGTCCTTCCTGGGTCTTCGGAGGCTGTGGCCAGATGCAGGCAGAAGGCAAAATGTTTCTTCTTTTGCATTTCCAGCCTAACTTTCCTCCCTGAGCTTCATCTATAAAATACATCACATCACAACAACAGTGTTATTTGCTATAGCCATAAGGCGGAAACAAGCCAAATGCCCATCAACAGATGGCTAGATAAGGAAACCAGGGTCTATATACGCCACGGAGTATTATTTAGCTGTAAAAAGGGAAAAAAATTCTGACACCTGCTACGGTGTGGATGAACGATGTAAATGTTATGCTAAGTGAAATAAGCCAGAAACAAAGGGACAAATATTGCATTTCAGAGAGAGAGAGAGAAAGAGAGGGGGTGGGGGAGAGATAGGAGTGGGGGAGGGGGAGAGAGAGAATTCAAAATAGGCATCTTCCTAGAGGCGGAAGATAGAACAGAGGTTTCCAGGGCTGAGAGAAGGCGCAATGGAGAGTTAGTGTATAATGGCTACAGGGTTCCCAGCTGGGATGATGAAAAAGTTCAGGAAATGTACAGAGATGACGGCTGTACAACACTGTAAATGAACCTAGCGCTACTGAATTATACTCTTTAAAATGGTCAAAATGGTAAATTTCGTGCTATATTTCTTTCACCACGATTTAAAATATATTCAGCTGTGGAGCACATCCCTTGAGTTCTCACTTGGAGCTCCTCACCCACCCGCCGCCATCAAAGCCCAAACTTCTTTTCAAGACCTGCTTCCTCCCAACAGCGTCACGGCCAATCTGGGCGCTTCCCGCACGTGGGTAAACAACGATCACACCTAGGTCACTTTGCATCCCGGAGAGCCGTCCACAAACACATATCCATCTGGAGGTCACCCATGCGGTGACTCCGACAAGAAGGCCCGTGGCGAGACTAATGCAACCAGTGTTTCTGGAGGTCCTGGCAACCAAGCATACCGACACAGAGTCCCAGCTCGACCCTTCGAGTCCTCACCATGGTGGTGGGGGGGACAGAGGTTTACTCCGCTGTCCCCTACCTCTGAAGACAACCGCATGCACGTACCAGAGAGACCTGCAGGGATCGCTAAGCCAAGCTTGCTCCACCAGGCCCACGAACAAAGAGATTTCAGCCCATGCGTGGCTATTTGGTGAACTCAGCAATCGCATGTTACACTGAACAGTGGGGGTCCTTAGTGCAAATGCATATAATTAGGAGCTAAATCTTTGTACCTTTACAGGACAAAGGCTATAATAAGCAGGATGTACCACTTGTGACTTCTGAGGAAAGGAGAGCTTTTCATTTTTCCTTAAAAGAATCTGTTTCTCAAGAGGCAAAGAGAATCTGAGAACAAGAGGCTTTTGAGACGGATGCGGGGAGGAGGGGGCAGAATACGAGTTTTGGGTGGTATGGTCAGAATATACTGCCCAGGCCCGAGAGGCACCCATCGGTGGCACACCATGACCTCTACTCAACTTACTTAAAGGTTTTCACAAACTCGTGTTCTTCTGTGGAAACCCTTTTCCTGGCTGGTGGTCTGACAACAGAGCCCCATGAGCTCTTAAAGATCTCAAGAGTTTATAAAGAAACCCAATTTCGAGTGATAGTTCCCATTGCCAACACACATGGACGTTTAGCGCCAATAAGCTGCCACTTGTAAGATTTCCACTTGACATCGTTCCCTCGTGCATCCTGGAGACACATGGCAGGGATCACACTAAGATATTTAGAGGCAAACATCTTTAGAATAAGGTTTCGTTCCTGAAGTGATTAATTAGCAGGAACACTATGCTAGAGAACTGTCCTTGAATATTTTAACCTCCATGCTCTTTTTTCTAAAGCACAGATTCTCCACTCGCTGGATGGTCAGGAAATCCCTGGGCCCAGAAAACCGACCATCTTACATGCTGATCCACAAAAACGTTTCCAAGTAGGTTTTAACTGCCTTAAGGGGTGATATCCTGTTTTAGGAGGGAGACCACTCTTGGGAGTGTGACTGGCCTTTCCTCCATTCATTTTGGATGAGCAATGCTCCCACGGCCTAGTGATGGCTGAACTCTGTCAACACTTCCCACCAACCTCTTCTGCCCCCTCATACCTTCCTCCCACCCCAATTTCAGCCAGCCATGTTTACAAGACACCAGAGAGTAAATCGCAATTCAAATGCACCCATCCATTTGTTCAGCAGAAAGTGGCCACTGGAGTTGCTCCACGTGAAGCCCAGAGGCCGGCGTGACACACGGCAGGTCTGCAAACGCAACCGGGATATGATTTATTTATGATGACCGTGTGTGTTTGACACCCAGTTCCAGAAGGCTGTGGCTTCCCTCCCCTGTCTCAGTCTGGGATGACCCATCTCCTCACTGGGTCCCCTTTCAGGGACTGTATTTCCGGGCTGGGGAAACAGAGATGTGCGACTGGCTTGGGGGGCTGCACACACACAGACGCCCCCAGCCCTGCCCGCCACACAACTATCTGAGACCAAACACAAAGTGGGCCGCACATAACTTGCCGTGAAGGTCTGCCATGTATAATGGTTCTCAGTGGAGAGCGGAGAAGTAGCTGCTGGAATGACTGACCATGTGGGGCTCGTTAAACTGTTGTGTATTCGCCCACAAGGAAGGCTGGGATGCTGGTGAAGGGAGCCCCGCACCTCATTTCAGAGGTTTCGAAACCCCCCCACCACCACCATTTGGCAATGATGCTCCAAAGGTGAATGGCAGATACACATCAGAAGGTCCAAACGGTGGACTCCAGCTTAAGCGCTGTAAACTTCTGCCTTCCACAGTCACCCCCCTTCCCCCCACCCCAGTTGTATTTACACTTTGAAAGAAGTTAACATGAAGCAGTAGTCACCTGGGCGTGCTCGATTTTTGACAACCCTTAGTCACTCTGTACCCAGCAGAACAATTCACATTATAGTCGAAATCCTGTGAAGATTCTACCACACATGCTAACACTAAAATGCCAGTAGCTCCACTTACCTTCTTTATTAAGCCTCATAACCTCCCTGCTTTTTCCACCCTCTTTTCCAGCCTCTTCTAAATCTACATCTGCAGATGAAAAAGAGAAGGAGAAAAGAAAATGAGGGGAAAAAAGATCAAAAAGGGGGGAAAAGCCAAAGTCAAGGGGGGGGGAGGGAGAGTGTTTATTTGCAAACAGATCGATATAAATACTGAACATGAAAATCTTTCGAAAATTGACAATGCAACATTTTCTCCCAAGTCCGGATTGCCATCTACCTGGCCCAGATAGGTACCAAAAAAACTATGCAAGCAGCAACAGAGTAGCCTTTTAAACAGATACACCGTGGGGCTGTGAAAGCCCACCCCGCGGGCTGCCACGGGGAGCCGGGCACAGACAGACAGACAGCCAGCCCTGGCAGCCGGGCCTCTCTCTGTGCATTGATGATCTGTCTCTGTGTGTATTTATTTAGAGAGAGAGGGAGAAGCATGGAGGACACCGGGGGCCACTCTCTCTCTCACACACACACTTTTTCCCAGTGGCTCTAGGTGAATGGAAAGGTTACAGGATAATAAAAGGAGGAGGAGGCGGTGGGGTTCTTACTGTCGGAGCAGTGTAATTTGGCGGCGTCGATCCAGGAGGACCAGGGTTTGCCCAGAAACGCCTCCGGACTGGGCACTTTGCGATCCAGTGTCGCCATTGCTCTTCCTTCTTGTTGCTTTTTCCCTGTTCCTTCGGCAGCAGCAGCCGAGAGACACGGGATTCGAGAACGCTCCGACGTCATCTTCGGAACGTTCCGACATTGAGTGCTCTGAAAGGGGGAGGGAGGGAGGGACGGGAGGAGGGCGCGGGGAGGCGGCGGAGGAGGGGAGAGGGAGAGAGAGGAGGAGGAGCCGGAGCCGGCTCTCGGCGCCCGGGGCCGGCTGGGCTCGCTGGGCGGTGCGCGGCCGCCAGAGGCAGCAGAGAGGCGCCCGCGGCTCGCCGCGCGCCCGTCCGCCCGCCCGCCGGCCTGCACGCCGGGGGCGGGGCCGCGCGCCGGGGGCGGGGCCGTCCGCCGGGGGAGGGGCCGCCCGCCGGGGGAGGGGCCGCGCGCCGAGGGAGGGGCCGCGCGCCGGGCCAGCGCCGCGTGCCGGGGCCGGGAGGCTGCGGCGCGCGCGGGCGCTGAGGTGCTGCGGCGTTGCCGCCACCGCGGCGGCCGGAGCCCGCGTCCGAAGGGCCAGGCCGTGCGGGGCCTGCAGGGTAGGGGGGCCGGCGGGCCGGCCGGGGAGAGGCACGACCCCGGGTCGGAGGCGGGCAGGTCTTTCCCACAGAGTGGCCGCCAGACGACGGAAAGTTTTTTGCATGCAGCCCTTCCAGCGTGTCCTTCCCTCGCCGGCTCCCTGTCGTCCACGGTGAGGCGCCCCCCGGCGGAGACCACCCCCCAACCCCTGCCGCGGCCCAGTGGGGAGGAGCCGCGCAGGGTTTTCCCCCTCGGAGCATCCCAAGCCGGGGAGCGACCCCAGTGATGACCCCTCCTCCCAGCCACCACTCCCTTCTCCGTTTCTTCCCTGTCACGGTGGACCTCGGCACTGTGGAGGATTCCGCGGATGCCTTTGGGAGCTGAGACCCGTGGGTAGATGGAAGTGGTTCTAAAAAGCAGGTGAGTTTGGGGCGAGGGCAGTTACCTACTCAGCTCAGTCAGGCAGCGGGACATTGCAAATCTCAAAACTCAGGGTCGCGATGCCCCCCCCCCCCCCCATGCTCCGCGCGATGCGTGTCTCGGGTTCTCCGCGAACCACTGCGCAGATCTTGCTCCAGGATCACGCTAGCGGGAGAGCCCATTCGCCGCTCGGAAGATGCTGCTTACTGGGACAAGCCCCTGGAGCAGTTTCCAGCGCTCCCTACCGTGATTCCAGGGTGGCCCGGATTAGAGCCTGCAACCTAAGGCCAGGAATCTGACTCCTGGGAGCATACACTCCAGGCGTAACTGCTCTAGCCAGCTAGAAAGGAAGCGTTAGATTTCCTCTGAATTTTGGGTGTTTGATGCTCTAATTGAGATTTCTCCTCCTTTCCCTAGGGCTAGGCAACAAAGGCCTTAAAAGGTCTTCTGGTATTGTTTTCTCTCTCTTTGAATCCTTTCGTTTACTAGGAATCACCTAAAATACATGGACACTCCCCCACCATCGATCTATTTTTCATTTTCCTCCGCACCCTTTTAGTTCTTACCACTTTTGTTTCTGCTCCATGGCTGAAACACAACGATCTGAGGTTTTTCCGTACTGAGTTCTGTCCTGGCTGTGCCATCTAATGTCCCTGCACTTGGCATGCTGCACCTCAAAGCCAGGTTTAGGATGGGCAGTGAAGGAGGAGCTATGGGTTGGTCTTGGTTGTGATATTTATTGGAATGGACTTGTGTTTTGTCAGACCCAGACAAGTTTGATTTGCATCTGCTGTCTTTGGAAGGGTTTCTACAAAGGAACCACTAAGTGGCTGAGATGCCGGTTGAGTGGAGAATTCTCATTTTAAGAATTGGTGGGTATTAACAAAGATGTATTACTTTTGACCTCTTAGGATATGCTAGACACTGTGCTTGACGTTTCCTTCCAAATATCCATCCATCCATCCATCCATCCATCCATCCATCCATCCATCCATCCATCTTTTCAACAAATATTGCCTGTCATGGACAACTGCCTTCCACAGAGAGAGATAAATGAGACCCAGGCCCTTGTAGAGATGCAATCTAGTGGTCTCTATGGAAGAAGGAAAGGGTGAAACTTATCAACTCCTTGGAAAAACAAGACAAGTGCCCAGTGACTGGCCAGGGCAGTGAACGGTATGGTCTCTGAGAGCTGTGCCTGTTCATAAAAGGAACTGAACTCTAGTTTGGAATGACCAGAAATTGTGTCACAGAGAAGGTAGGATTTGCTCTGCACTAGAGACTGGGGAGGATTTATCATGGTAGGGTAAGACTGGTCTTGCCAAGGGAAGGGGATCGTTGGTATTAATGGAGGTTTCAAGCTGAGCACAAGCATGGTGTGTTTGGGGATTGAATCGGATTTACCTGGGATGATGGGTTATTAGTGGGGGTTTGGAAGTATAGTCAGGCCTGGGTCAAATTATGGAAGGCACTGAAAGGCAACCTAAAGAGTTTGGGTTTTGTTTGACAGTGGGGAGCCCCTAAAGGGGCTTTCTGGTGCATAAGGGTGAATAGAAAGTGAGATTTAGAAAGGCTGTGGTGCCCAGGACTTCTTGGATATGGAAGCAGGTTAGGTGTAGTGCTGCAGTATTCATGGTGTGAAGAAATGAAGGCCAAATGAACTTTGGTGGTCCTGTGCAGGTAGAGGAGGGGACAGGTATAAAAGACTCTGTGAAGAGAGCCCCTCATTGAAGGGTATGTGGTATGGCTAGATTTGGGGAGAGAGAGAGCTCAGAGGCCTAGGTAGTTAGATCCTGGAACATCTTCCCTTCCCTTACTGCTTTCTGGTTTTTCCTTCCACTTTTTTTGTGTGCTTATTTCTCTATTGTGTGTACAAGGGAAGATGTGGCAGGCAGCCTCTAAGGTGATGCCAGTGACTCCCACATCCTGGTATTCACGCACTTAGGTGATTCCCCTCCCCTTCAGGACAGGCTGGACCTGGGGACTTGTCACTAACAAACAGAACACAGCAAAATGAATGGGATGTCACTTCTGAGGTTAGGTTACAAAAAGACTGTGGCTTCTACCTTGTTCACTCTTGCTCTCCCTGGAAGCCCCCTGCCGTCTCGTGAGCCGCCCTAAGGAGAGGCACAGGTGGCAAGGAACTGGGGGAGGCCTCTGGCCAACGATCAGTGAGGAACCAACCGAGCCCTTGGTCCAGCAGCCCACGAAGTGCTAAATCTTGTCAGTAGCCATGTGAGTGGGTTTAGAAACATACTTTTCTCTAGCCAAGCCTTGAGATGAGATAACAGCCCTAGCCCATGCGTGTGAGAGACCTCCGGGGCAGAGGCACCCAGTTAAGTCATGCCTGGATTCCTGACCCCCCTAAACTATGAGATAATTAGCGTTTGCTAACTTGTTACATAAGAATGCATAACTAATACAGAACACTTTGCATATAAAATGATGAGACAACAAAGCAACCTTGTCTGAGCAACCTTGCTTGGTCCTCGTTTGAGCCTCCTGTGAGTTGTGTGTCATCTTTGCCAGTTTGGTGGGACTGGTTTAGTCAAGTATCTCCTACATGCTGAGTTTTGTAGTTTATGTTTATCTCTGAGTACTCCAGGTTTTTGCTTTTTAAACTCAATCACTACTCTATGGAAAGAACTCACCAATGACAAGGTCATGATGTCACTGTTGGAAACAAGTCTTTACGGATCGCGATGCTATCACACTGGTGCCCTTACAACCCTGTGGTGTGTGCAGAGTAAAGTGATGAAGGGACTCAAGCCCAGTGGTCCGGAGCTTCTAGAAAATCCTTCTCTCTCAGGGGCCATTTTGAACCACCCAAAAAACCAAAGGTGGCTTATCATCTGGAGGGAGTCAGGTCACCTCAGTCTCTGAGAAACAAGGCCGTGGTCCAGTATTTTAATATTAGTTGATGCCCAGCCAAGTCTCTCAAGTAGAAGTTATATCTACACAGCACCCCGAAGTTGGCATGACAGCCTAAATATTATTCCCTTCTAGCTGGGAGCATTCGGGTTTGTAACGTAGTAAAGTAGGGGCTGGAACCTAAAAGTGATTTAGCATCTCTGTGAAATTGACGTTGGCTACATTGCCTGTTTCACTGATAATCAGAAGGCGTATACATTACTGCAGTTTGATTTCTGGAGTATAATTGCGGTTTCTACCCTCAGCCTTGCCCAGCATCTCCACCAACTATAGAGATAATAATACCAACTTGGTGAAATTCTAACCCACCTATGACTTAGTAACTGCAGAACATGGCTGTCAATTAAATTCTACCACTGGGAGCCAGAGAAGGAAGGAGGCATTGCTTATCAGACCACTAGACTTTTACACTTGACTTTAGATGAAAACTGAGGTCAATCGGGAGTAGTATTTGGGTCACCACGGTGCATATATAGTGTTATATACACGTCTATACTTATATATCAGCTATACGTATGGTAACTTTATGGCAGACTTGAATTCCTTCCGGTAATAAAGAGTTACAAATATCGGTAGTGGCAACAAGACTCTTACACATTCTTTTTTTTTTTTTTAAGATTCTATTTACTTGACAGAGAGAAACACAGCGAGAGGGAACACAAGCAGAGGGAATGGTAGCGGGAGAAGCAGGCCTCCCGCAGAGCAGGGAGCCCGATGCGGGGCTCGATCCCAGGTCCCCAGGATCCGACCTGGGCCGAAGGCAGACGCTTAACAACTGAGCCACCCAGGCGCCCAAGACTCTTACACATTCTTAATAATTGACCCTCAAAACAGTCATTTAAGGCATATTAGCATAATGTCTCTGTGACAAAACTGTCTAGCAAAGGTAGAACACCTTCTTCCCTTCATGATCAATGTTTGGGAAGGTAAAAGGGGTGTAAATAGTTTTATTGTTATCTTTCTTAGAAAAATAACAGTGGCTGATTTAACTAAAAAGGACACTCTTCCCTTGACCAAATAAAGAAATCCGTTCCACAAAGACCGCGGTGGAAAATACCTGTGTAATTTGAATAACACCTGGTTCTGGAGAGCTGTGCATCTAATACACAGGCTGCATTCACTTAGTCTGATTCATGTGCTATTTTAGCTCATCATTGAAAAGAAGAGAAGAGGTAATATTAGCTCGCTCAGGTGAGGATATTAAGCCCCTGCTGGGGTTGAGGTGCTCGCTGTGCGTGCACCCTACTTCCTACCTAGACCGTTGTGGGGAGCTCCCTGGAGGCGAGGAGGAGAAAATGACATTCCATTAGCATGAGGCATCCCTGGAATTGTTTGATGTTCTTTGTCTTAATTGAATCCATCTATTCCATCTGCCATTCTTCTCTCTAAATTTATTCCCCGAACCCACTCTCTCTGAGCGTTGTAATTGGGGGGGGGGGACTTTGTTACATACGTTGTTACCTTTTATAAGAGCTCGCTGCAGCTGGAGAGCAGGTGTGCTGTCTGTCGCTTTGTTAGACAAGGTCGCCTGCCTCTTCCCCGCCCGTCACCTGTCTCAGGATCAAAGAGGACGGGAGAAAAGACCCTAGTAGCAACAGGAGTAGGAAAGAAAATAGGAATTCCAGGCTTCGGGTTACTGGTTTCCGTATAAGGCCCTAGCATGTGTCTGGTCTAAATAAACAGGGACTCTAGTGATAAACAGAACTACAAAAACATGCAATTTGCATTCTGACTCTGGCAGAAAGGGCCAAAACGGGAATGCGTGGTGTTGAGGGACAGCTGCCTGGACGTCCCTGGCAGACTCGTCTGGGGCTTTGATCTCTCAGGGCTCCCCAGAACCCCTCAGCTGCGGCAGGCTGAGGAGACCTCTGCTCCCCTGAGTGTCCCTTGCTCTTCCTCAGGGATCAGACGGGAGAAAAGATAGCATTGTCATAGAATCACTTTTGGCCCTTCACCTACGTAACGTGAGACTCATGTGCACTTATTAATTGGAGCAAAGCCCCCCCACCTCCTACCCCTCCAAATCCACCCATTCATATGGCTGGGGAGGTGGAGCCGGGTGGAGGCCAGAGCAAGGGCTTGAGATCGGCAGGTGGTAAATGAGAATTGCTCTTTAGTCATTTGCTTGAGAACCCTTCTTCATCCAGCCCAACCTCAGTTTTGCAATCTGTTAAATGGGTACCAAGGCTCTGCTCTTCAGATGGTTGTGAGGATGAAGTGAGATCCTGGCTACGGAGCCCCCAGCCTACGGCCTGGCGCACCGTGGACCACTGTAAATGTTTGCTATGATTATTACTTTAGCTGCAAAGCGTAGTGTAGACAACAGTGGCCAGTCTGACACAGGCTGATCCTCTGAGGCTGGGCAGGCTCCTGCGATTGCTTCTGACCATCTTTCTACTTAGGAAACCAAAGCTCCTGTTCCTTTTTATGGGCCTGCTTCCATCGGTGGAGACTTCTGTCAGCAGTCTTCTGCTTGAAACTTCATTTGACGTGGACTTCAGGGCTGGGTGCACACCCCTTTGTTCTGGGGAAGGCCCTGTAAGACTTTTCTGTTCTGCCCCAAACCCATGTACTTACACTGTTTTTGCATGGCAGTGTAAATAGTTATCGTAATGGTAAGCCAAGTGGGGTCTCTGCAGATTCCTTCCTCCCTCCAAAAACAATTTATTGTCAATATGATATTCTAAAGGTCACGTATGGATGTGTTCCCATGAGGCAGTGAAATGGTAATGATAAGGGGAAAATTCCCTTTGAGTATTTCCCTCCAACGTGGATACATCCCTGCCCCCAGATCACTTCCATCCCCCCCGCCCCAAATCTGAAGTTGGTTTTCCAAGCCATTCTCTAGACATCTACCTACTGTCTGTATTTATCATTACAGGCATAGATGATATTGCTGCATATGTGTTCCCATTTTCTTTTGAACACGAACAGCATCATTTTGTAGCGAGACGGGTTTTATCCCTGGCTGAGAAAGAAGACTTGCATGAGCTTATAAAACAAGATCGACAAGTGCAACAGACCATCTTGGATATTTTTTTGTAGCAGTTTTCTCTGGTCACACATACGAGTGCATGTCATCATATGCAGAAATACCTCCTTTCAAACTGCTGCATACTATTCCATAAAATGTTCCAGAGTCTGTCTCTTCCCCTAGTGATAGACATTGAGGTTTCTGGTTTTACAAAAAATAGCGGTCAACATCTTTATTTTTAGATCTGCTTCCTGGGCACACGAGGGAGTATTTCTACCTAAAAGTAGAACAGCTGGGTATGTGCGTTTTAAATTTTCGTAGGTCTGCCAAATTGTCTTCTGAAGTAGCTGATTGATTCATGCTCCCACTAGCAGCGTAGGAATGGGCTGCCCAACGTTTTCAAACATTTTAATTTTGCCAACATTAGGGTCAAAACATATCTTGCTCCCCTCATTTCTGGTATATTTTTGAGCATTCATTCTTATGTCCATTGTAGTTTCACTCTGTAAATTGCTGTTAGTACCTTTTGATGATTTCTTATTGGCATTTTCAGATCTTTTTATTGATGCTTGGGAATTCTCTGAGAGCTTTTGTCTGTTTGAAAATAATGTAATTTTCCAGCTTGATGCTCGTCTTCTTTTAACCTTGTGTGTGGCATATTTTCTATACGCATTTTTTTTTTTCATTTA
>CM053614.1:75119046-75159199 GCA_028646535.1 Procyon lotor
AATCCTCTTCCACTTACAGACCTCTGAGAAGTCCTCTTGATTGTCCTCAACCCTCAAGGGAGGACAGAGTCTCCCTTTCGCCCAGAGTCTTTCCCGCAGGGTGATGGAGGGGAAGTCTTGAGCTCCACTGAGGGTTGAGTGTGACATCGATGATCACCATCACCATGATAATGACATAGGGTGACATGCCTCCATTCTCAGCTATCAGAGCATTTGCCCTGCTGCTTAGCCGTGGGGACTCCAGGGACCAGCCCGGATGCAATCTCAGGATACCAGACCCCACCAACTGACACCACCTCCAGAGAACCCTATCATGGTGGGAGTGTGGGCATGGGCACCAGCCCTATACCAGCAGGTCTTTGTTCTCTGGTTTTTGCCAAGGAGTTATTAAAACATAATCCCTGCAGGGCGCCTGGGTGGCTCAGTTGTTGGGCGTCTGCCTTCAGCTCAGGTCATGGTCCCGGGATCCTGGGATCAAGCCCCACATTGGGCTTCCTGCTCAATGGGGAGTCTGCTTCTCCCTCTCCCTCTGCCTGCTGCTCCCCCAGCTTGTGCGGGCTCTGTCAAATAAATAAAATCTTAAGAAAAAAACAGCCTATAATACATGCAATTACTGTAGACTAACCTGCTCCTATCTGCAGGGAATCGGGTGCTTCTCTGGGAATCGGGTGCTCCTGGGAGCCAGACCAGGGACTTGAAAATAGTTTTTACTATGGAATGACCCTATTATGGACAGGAACAACACCTTCCCCAGAGGCTACTCTTTTAGATGAAGTCCATCAGGGGTCCCCTCTGTGTTTGGGAAAGACACACTCACTTCCCTCCTGCCTCATCAGTGCCCTTTGGTCTCTTCCAATTCTCTTATCCAACATCACAAGAGCCAAAGAACTACTTTGGCCGCAACACAACCCTCTTGGAGTGCTGGAGAGGGAGAGCAACCAAATGTGAGCACAGCCCCAACCCTCTGTAGTGGGCAAGGCTCACTCGTAAATAATTTTAGTCTTGTTACCCATTCATTAATCGTATATCCTTCCCGATGGGTATTGGCAGCATGTCAGAGGGAACTCACTTAGGAAAAGACACCGCAGTTTCCAAATTCATTCTGGCTTCTCGAGAATCTGGGAATTGGGGAAATCAGCTCTACTAAAGGAACTATAGGCCAATTTCCTCCTTCCTTCCTCCCTCCCTTCCTTCCTTCCTTCCTTCCTTCCTTCCTTCCTTCCTTCCTTCCTTCCTTCCTTCCTTCCCTCCCTCCCTCCCTCCCTTCCTTTCTTTCTTTCTTTTTCCTGCTTTTGCAGGCCAGGGCAGGGCGTGGGAGAGCAGAACAACATCTATATGCTTATTCATTCAGGAAACATTTACTGAACCTTCCTCCAGCAGGCACAACCAGAGGAGCGGGAGAGAGGAATCCTGGACATGTGATGGGTCCCCATTTTGCAAAGGCATTTCTCAGAGTCACTAATGACACCAGCACGGGGGCTGAATGGTGGCCCCCAAAGATATGAGGCGCTAATCCCTGAGACTGACGCATGTGCTACGGATGGGAGCATGTGGTCAAGTCTTACAGATGTGATTGAGCGAAGCCTCTTGGGTTGGAGAGATTATCCTGGCTTATCCAGCTGGGCCCTAAATGCCATCTCCTGTATCCTTTCAAGAGGGAGGCAGGGGGAGATTTTACAAGCACACAAAGGGGAGAAAGTGATGTGAAGATGGAACAGGTAAAGATTTGAAGGTGCTGGCCTTGAAGATCGGGGTGGCAAGACTGTCTCCTAGAGCCTCTGGAGGGAGCGCAGCCCTTTTGACACCTCAATTTTGGACTTCTGGCCTCTGGAATTATGAGAGAATAAATTGTGGTTGTTTAAGCTCCCAAACATGTGGTAATTTGTTACACAGCCCCAAGAAACTAATAAAACATCCTCGCAGATAAAACAGGGACAAGTGTCTAGAGGACAGTTTTCAGGCAGGTGGAGTCACCGGCATCTGACCAAGTCTGTTTATTCATTCCCTCGGCAAATATTTATCGAGTGAGTACAGTTGTTCCAAGCATAGGAGATAGAGAATAAGACTGACGGTGTCCACACTGACACTGGGATGGAGGGAGGGAGCGGGTACTAAAGAGGTAAATGAGAAATGTGAACCAGGCAGCTTTAGTTATCGGTAAGTGCTTTAAAGAACACAAAACAAGGTGATGTGGAATTGGGGAGGGAATTATTTTAGATTGGGCAGTAGGAGGGCCTTTCTGATGAGATAATCTCAGAGCTGAGCCCTGAATATCAAGGACTTACCATCTTGATAAAGCTTTCCAACTGGCGAGAGTTGTAAGTGCAAAGGTCCTGAGGTACGTTTGAGCTTAATGTGCTTGAGGTTAATTGTGCCCAGAAAGACCAGATCCCTCCATGTCATCGTGGAGAGCCACCCCTCACAGAGGGCTGCAGGGTTCTGTTGGAGGCCCTGTCCTGTGCAGTTTTCTTTGTTTGTAACTAAATTGGAAGTAAACATATGAGTCATATAAATCAAGTGTGGGTAACATAAGCTAGTAGGACTTCTATTTAATTATATGTCAGGGACTGGCTTTTAAAATACCTTGGCAGGTGTGAACAAAACTCTAAAGATAAAATTTGACAGGGACAAAATATAAAATTATTTGCCTGAATCAGTACTTGTGCTCAATATCAGCAAGCAACCTGATGTGAAACTCTGTTACGACTTTTTGCAGCATGGAGGACAGCTCAAGCAAGGAGGCAGCCGCGGGTCTGTTTCTGGAGCACTGAGTGGGCACCACATTTTGCAGGACCACAGAAACAGTTCATTCATTCATTCATTCATTCAAGCAATGAATAAATGTTCATTGGACACCTTCTGTGTACCTGCCACTGGCGAGGTTGTGGGGAAGTAACACTGAATGGGATAAAGCATTTGCTGACCTCAGGGGAGAAGAGAGACACCCTAGATTTGATTCTGTTAACTGCAAAGCCGCTGTCTCCTCCCGATCTTCACTTTTCTGGCTGATCCTCGCCTGCTCCTTTCACATCATCCCAAGAACAGCTCCCAATCAGTCTGTCCAACACGCCTGGGCGCCTTCCAGGATGCCGCACTCCCCCACCCACGCCCACCAAGCCTCAGTTCCCATCAATTCCTATCTTTCTTTCTGCATTACATTTTTTTTTTCAGATTTAGTAATAAAAGAGCAAAGTCAAACATCACAGAACTATGTGACATAGACAAGAAAAATCCCCTGTTAACTCATCTTGCTTCCCGAGAGATAGCCAGCATCAAGAAGAGGTTTGTGCATTTTCTCCAACTTTTAAAAATCTTTTATTTTAAAAACATAAAAATGGAACCATAGTCTTTTAAATTTTTTTTTAGCTTGATATATCTCAGACATCCGCGTGAATACAAAGAGATTTCCTCTGTTCTTTTAGATGGCTGAGTCATACTCCATTTTATGAATGTACCACAGTTTAGTGTCTTATTGATATGTATACTGTTTCCACTTTTCACTATTATAAACAATGTTACGAGAGAACTTGTTCTGCAAAACCTTTCCAATGAACCGGTGAGAGTATTTCTTCCTAAAGGATAAGTCCCTGGAGGTGGGAACCCTGGGGCATAGGGTCTGAAACATTTAAATGACAGTTGTTGCCATACTTGTTACTGTTCAGGTGGTACCTGAATGACAGTGCAAATTGGAGTGCATGTTTTCTTGCAGCCTCAACACAGAATTTTATCAATAATCATAATATTTGCCTGTCTGACAAGCAGGAGACAATCCTGTGCAGGTCAGAGAGGCCACAACTGCTGAGGCCTGAAATTAACCAGGCAGGGTGTGGTGACAGGTGACCACAGCGTGCGGGGCAGTTCACACCGCAAGTGCAAAGGTCCTGTGGTGAGAGTGTGCCTCACCTGTCAATGGCACTGGAAAGGTTCTCAGGGTAGCCAACAGCAGGGAGCAAGGGGAAGAGTGAAGAGGAAGCAAGGGCTAAACTTTGCAGGGTCTTGAGGTTCATCATATAGGTTTTGGTTTTTATGCCAAGAGAAACGGAAGCCAACAGAAAGTTTTGAACAATCTGACATGACGGGACTGGCATTTTGAATGGATTCCTCTGGCTGCTGTGTGGAGAACAGACTGGAGAGACTAGAAGCGAAGAGAACATGAGGTAGCTTTTGGCTTCCAGGTAGGAGATGGTGGTAGTGTGTCCAGTGTGGAGCCTGGACTAGCGGGGAGGGCCAACGGGCGGACCCTTGAGGGAGTGGGTGGACTTAGAGATGGAGACCGGATAGGCCTGGATAGGAGGCTTGGGCGGGCTTGGGTGGGGGAGTGTGGCTTCCTGGAAGGCGCCCAGGCGTGTTGGACAGACTGATTGGGAGCTGTTCTTGGGATGATGTGAAAGGAGCAGGCGAGGATCAGCCAGAAAAGTGAAGATCGGGAGGAGACAGCGGCTTTACAGGGCAGTCTCTCTGCAGAGCTTCCCGGATGCCCAGGCTCTCCCCGAGGCAGGCGGACCCTGAGATTCCACCATGCTGGCCACAGGTGGACTGGGAGAGCCCCGGAGCCCTGGCTGTGATGCGGTCTGGGGTGAAGCCTGCCCGTGACGGGCACGGTGCCTGGTGGAGCTGACGACATCCTTTGGGGGGTGACGACTTCCGGAACCAGGGCCATGGGAAAGGTCACACAAGGAGAGGGCAGAAAGTGGGAGTCCTCAGGAAGGAAGAAGGAACAAAGAGAAGGGCAGGGGCCGATGGGGTGGAGGGACCGCAGGTGACGAGAGAGGACCGACGGCCCCCCTGCACGTGGCCAGGCCATAGATCCAGGCTTGCTTGCCCAGCTGTGAGGCTGATTTGCTGCGGGACTCCGACCAAGGCAGGGACCTTCTCGAGAGCTCTGTTCTGTGTCCCGAACCATGAAACAGATACTGCAATATCTTTTTGTTCAGCTCGAGAGGATTAAAAGGCACATGAGAGAGTGAAAGAAGGTATTTACAACACGGAACACCACTAGAGAACCAGTATCTAGAATTGAACTGGGAAAAATCAACAAATCAATATGAAAAAAACAGCCAAACCCATGGGCAAACAAGCAAAAGATTTGAACAAGCACTTACTGAAAGAAAATAGAACACGGCTCAAAAATACATGGAAATACAATCAACCTCCTTAATGAGGGAAATACAGTGAGGTTCCATATGCAAGAACACAGACGAGTCCTATATACACAGCATTGAGCACAAGTAACAAGATCAAGATGAATGTATGAAGTGGGCACCTGGGTGGCTCAGCCATTAAGCATCTGCCTTCGGCTCAGGTCACGATCCCAGGGTCCTGCGATCGAGCCCCCCATCGGGCTCCCTGCTCGGCGGGAGGCCTGCTTATCCCTCTCCCACTCCCCCCCTTGTGTTCCCTCTCTTGCTGTGTGTGTGTGTCTCTCTCTCTGTCAATTAAATAAAAAAAAAAAAAAGATGAATGTATGAAGTAGGAGTAAATGTATTTAAAGTTAAAAAACAACTATCATTAAAACTATAATTAAATACTACACGTGCACATCAGATTGGCAAAATTTGAAAAATCTGTTAATACCAAGTGCTAGTGAAGAGCATGTGGAGAACCAGAAATCTCAATGCTGCTGGTGGGAATGTAGAGGAGTATAAGCATTTTGGAAAACCCTTTAGCATTATCTAGAAACCCGAAGGCAGATGCATCGTGCAACCCAGTAATTCCATTCTTGGACATACACCTCTAAGAAGAACTTCTCATATACTGTGGAATGTACAAACAAGCTTCTCTATAACTTTGTTTGTTGCCTCATGCTAGAAACAACACAAAGATCCATCAGCTGTTGAATGAATAGATAGATTGTGATACATTCACATGGTGGAGTACTATACAGCACGAAAAAATGAATGAGCTGTGCTATGGGGAACAACACAGATGAATTTTACAAACACAATATTGAACAAAAGAAATAATATGTACTATACAATTCTACTTAAAATTTAAAATGGGAACACTGAACTCTATATAAAGGAGTTTATATTGTGTAACATATATTGTTGAGCACACTATCAAGAAAAGCAAGAGGGTGATGATCACAAAAATTGGAAGGCTTGTTGCTTCTGAGGAGCAGAGGGTTCTGGGATAGATAGGGACACTTCGGGCCAGGGGGTCCTGCAGTGTTTGAAGGTATTCTATTTCTTGACTGAGGGGGTCGTTACCCTAGTGTTTGCTTTGTGATGGTTCATTACGCTGTACATTTGTTTTGAACACTTTAATCTAAGAGTATTTTATTTCACAATTTAAACAAGTTTTTTTTTTTGTTTTTTTGTTTTTTTTTAAAAAGATAGCTAACACTTGTAAAATGCTTGGCACAGTGCCTGGCCCATATTAAGAGCTCAACAGATGGCAATTTTATTTACTGTTATAAGCCAGTCGTTAGCGCCGCACTGTATCCTAAGCAACCTTCCGGCTCCTGGATTGAGCGCAAGTCTCCATGGGGCCTGGCTTTGAGGTGGGGATTTCGGACTCCTCCGTTTCCCAGGGCGGCCTCCCAGTAAGTCTCGTGGCTTCAGACAGCACTTCTCACTTGATGCGTGCTGGTTTACTGCATTGCCTCAAACTCTACCAAAGTGTGCTGCTGAATTTTGGCAAGATGTAAAACTTACTTTCTTTCTTTTTTTTTAGTGTCTCTGTTGCTAGGCAGTTCCAGAAAGTGAGATTGCTGAACGGAGCACCACGTGACAGAGCCGATGGCCAGAGTCCTGCCTGCTGGCTGGTGGGAGGTCAGGGGTCAAAGGCGGCCCCTGGTGGTAAGCTGGTGCCAAAGAAATGAGGACTTGACCTGCTGAGAGTCCTTCCGGGAAGAGGAGCCACACCCAAACAGGGCTGATTCGGGTGACCCCAGGATAACTATGGGTGTCGTTTAAACCCTTCAAGCACGTGGCCCCCAAATCTAGTGTTCCCCAGGAAGGCTGACGGTTCCTGATTTAAAGGAATCTAAGAATGTCTCTGCTCCTTGAAGGCCGAATAATGGAATCCCATTCCATGGTTACGGGAGGGGTGATTGTATCTAATAGCGAATTATATTAACAGCTAATAATCATGGGGTGTCCACCATACACCAGGCACGGGGCTCACATTTCAATTTAGCACTGTGCCTGCACTTTGCTGTAGGTCACGCAGCTGCTGAGGGCTGGGGCCAGGAAGAAAGGTCATTCTTATTCTCTGGTTCTAGAAGGAAGACATAGCCCAGGGTTTAGAAGTTACATGGGAGTGAGTTTCGGTACCCAGAAGCCAAAAATGTCCTAATAGCGAAATGGGGAGTTTTAGGGCCCCCAAAATTCTCTCTCTCTAAGCAGAGGCAGCAAATATGTTCGAAAAGAGGTTCCTGCGTTAGATGGCAGGTTGGCCTAAATGCCTTTCAAGGTCCTTTCAAAGAAGCCCTAATTGGAAGTTTGGGTCTTGGTAGAGCTTCCCATAGGGGGTTGCGCTCTACGCTCATTTTCATTTAAAATAGAGGAACCTGCAAAGTTCAGTGCATGCCCTGATGTGTGAGCTTTCTGAGTACACTTTCATGTGGATGTTCGTGAACTTCCTTGGAGCTGTTGAGGCATGGGGAAGATGATTTTCCCTCTGGGGTTGTTTCCTTCTAGTCTTTTAGCTAATAGCGATTGTAAAGAGGCTTCCTGACTGGCCACGAAGTAGCTTTCTTAGCTTTAGAAGCAAAAGAATTTGCATTCAAGGCTCTCCCACACTTACTGCTTTAATTCCAGACCTGAGGTGCTGATCTTTCCCCCACAGGCTCTCCTGCCCCCCCTTCTACAATCCTCGTGTGTTATGTGAGGACGGCATGTGTGACGTTGGAGATCATTGGGGCTGTTTAGAAACTACTGCCCTTCGGAACAGACATGATATGTCCGGCTTTGTTTCCAGGGTCACAGAAACTTTTTTGGTCTATTTCCATGACTGTCCAGTGGAAATGCATTACTTTCTGCTTTTCAGACTGCACTACACTCACCCCCCAGGATAATGGAGGCTTACGGTGCCATCTCCAGCTGGGAGTGGCTTGCATGGAGGCTTTGCCGTTACCTGACAAAACCAGCTTTATTTTCTAAAACAGTTTTAGGTTCATAGAAAATTTAGTCGTAGAAAGTATGGTGTTCCCTGCTCCCCACTGCCCCCCACGCGTGCACAGCCTGTCCCAACCATTGTCAACATCCTGGACCGAAGCGGTGCATTTCTTACAATCCATGAACCTGTGTGGACACCTTATTGTCACCCCGAGTCCATAGTTTGTCACCAAAAGCCATAGTGAGCTCTGGCTCACTCCTAGTGTTGTGCCTTCTCTGGGTTTGGATGAAGCCATAATGAAATGTATCCACCGTACAGAATAATTTCATTCGCTTAAAGGTCCTCTGTGCTCTATTTATCCCTCCCTCTCCCCAACCCCTGGCAACCACAAATCTTTTTGCTGTCTCTGTGCTTTTGCTTTTCCCCAGTGTCACAGAGCTGGGATCCTATGGTACATGGCCTTTTCTGAGGGACTTCTTTCATGTAGTAATATGCTTTTCAGGTTCCACCATGGCCTTTTGTATCTTAATAACTCATTTCTTTTTAGCGCTGAAGAACCCTCTGTTGTCGGGCTGTACCACAGTTTATTATTTATCCATTCACCTACTAAAGGACATTTTGGTTGCTTCCAAGTCTTGGCAGTTGTGAATAAAGCTGCTATAAGCATCCATGTGCAGGTTTCTGTAGAAATGAGTTTTTAATTCGTTTGGGGAAACACGAAGGAGCATGATTGTTGGATATATGGAGAGAGTATATTGCATTTTGTAAGAAAGTGCTGTGCTGTTTTCCAGCATGGCTCTACCATTTTGCTTTCCCATCAGCAATGAATGAGAGTTGCCATTCTTTGACATCCTTGCCAGGATCTGGTGACGTCATGTTCTGGATTTTGGTGATTCTAATAGGTATGTAGTAGTTTCTCATTGTTGTTTTAATTTGTAATCCCCTCATGACAGAAGATGTTGAGAATCTTTTCATGTGCTTCTTTGCCATCTGTAGAACTTCTTTGGTGAGAGATCTCTCCCTATCTTTGGCCCATTTGAAAAATCAGGTTGTTTGATTTCTTATTGCTGGATTTTAGGAGTTCTTTGTATATGTTGGCTAACAGTCTTTTATCGGACGTGTCTTTTGCAAGTATTTTCTCCCAGTCTGTGGCTTGTGTGCTTATGCTCTTAAACATATACTATTTTAACAGTGCTCTGCTAGATGTTGTATGAGCATATAAGATATATTTAAGATAGAATTTCATGCTTTTAAGTTGCTTATTGGGAAGTATCTATTTCCTGGATATAGAAGGATCCCCGTTGCTTCTTTTATTGGCTACTACTGACACTCTTGAGTGGAAAATGCTCCAGAGAAGCAGTATATTTGGGAAACTTGCTTGGATATTATTTTATGTGATGAGAGTTCCGTGATAAATTGTACTGCGGTGGCTTATGTATAGAGAAGCTTGAGACTCGGACTTGTCTGGGCAGACACAATGTTATTAGCATTCTAGGAAATGTCAGTGACTGATATTTGTATATTCCTGTACAGGCTCCTTTGACAATATTACCTCACTGATGTTGCACAGTGACTTATCCAAGGAAGAAAGGTGGCCATTGGGTCCAGGGAAAGAAACGGTACTCTATTTATCTGACCTTTTTAAAAATTTTGAATTATTTGAAAATACTTAACCAAAGGGGATCATTTCTGCAGAGTATAGAGTCACAGGTAGTACACCTTGCATGACTTTCCATTTGGAATTGGCATTTGCTTCTATGAATTACATAACATCAACAAATGAACAGTACATGCTCTAACTTCAATCAATATTACACAAAACTCTTCAGTGTAGTCATTCATAGACCAACAAACCAACAGAACAAAACAGGGCCTGAAAACCCAGTGTGGACAGATGTTGGG
This sequence comes from Procyon lotor, assembly GCA_028646535.1. NCBI lineage: Eukaryota > Metazoa > Chordata > Mammalia > Carnivora > Procyonidae > Procyon > Procyon lotor. The sequence continues at coordinate 75,129,010 of CM053614.1, forward strand.
TGGGCTCAATCTGGACGTACCGTATCAGCACTAATTCACTGGTCCCAATGCCATCTTGGAGCATAATGTTCAACTCTAAATTATAAGTGAAAAAGAGATTTAAACATTTAGCAGAGAGTGGAACAAACGCTAGGGAGACAGAGTTATTTGTTAAGGCAGACCATGAGCTGGATCCAATATCCAGGACAGATAACTAGTCCAGTCCCAAAGAGGAAGAAAGAGGCCAAGTGTCCACATGCGCCATTCCTCGGAGAAAGCCAGAGACTGAGAGAGGGCAGGGCAAGGCAAGGCAAGAAAGAGAGGGGACAGTCGTATCTCTGACCAGGAAGATATGCTGGGTCACCCAATTGCAGGCCCCTCTTTGTGGTCTAGGACAAGTCTACTTCAATATTGCCCAAGCTGCGAGGTTCCCAAAGGCAAAGATTAAAAAACAAGAGCTGCAGAACGTTAATGAGGACGTGTGGGGTCTGCGGCCAGGGCTCAGGGCAGTGCAAAGTTTGTGGGTGTGGGGTCTCCACAGGCCTGGCTCCCAATCTCTGTGTCCTTATTAGTTACATGACCTTGGGCAACTTATTTAAATTTCTGGGCCTTGATTTCTGCCATTTGCAAAACCAGAATGATAATTTCTTCCATTCGATTCCATCGCAGGGATGAAGAATAATTTATATCAAATAACTGGCTCATAGCAGGGGCTCACTAAACGTTAGGTGATTAAAAAAAAATCAGTCAGGCCTTATTCCATGTGTTTAATGAGTCCACTGTAAGGAAAGCCCAGAGGCGCTTTAAACACATTTCTGTTTGTACGGCTTCCTTTGGAAATGAAATACTAATGTATTACGTCATTAAGAGTGTTGGTAAGTATATAGCTACTAAGATGCTTTTGGTTGCAAGAAGCAAAACCCTCAATTTAAATAAGCTTTAAAAATAAAGCAATTGTGTTTGTTCATGTAATTGCAAAGTCCCGTGAGAAATGTCAGATTCAGGAGAAGCTTGGTCCAGCAGCTCCATGATATACTGAAAGATTTGGTTTCTTTTGTTTCTGCTCTGCTGCCATGGTATCAGCTTTAATCCAAGTCTCCCTTATAGCTACAAGATGTTCATCAGCAGATGTCTGGATCCATCTATCAGAACTGAGTTTACTCCATGTGATGGAAAATCCTCTATTACAGTGGTTATAACAGGAGAGATGCATATTTCTCCCCCATGGCAGAGAACTCCAGAGGCAGGCAATCCAGGGCTGCAAGTGTGGCTTCAACCCGTCACGGGCCCAGATGTCTAACTTGAAGTTCCTCGTCATAGGGCATGGCTCCCTTTCTCAAGGTCACCTCAAGGTCCAAACTGATTGCTGAAACTCTCACCGTTATCTTTGAGATCTAGGCAAGAGGAAGGAACCTGAGAAAGTCTTGCCCCCTCACTTGTAAGGAGACTCATTGAAAGTACCGCCACACAACCTTTTTGCTTATATTTCATTGGCTGGATCACAGTCACATGAGGGGGAGCTTCCATAAAAGGGAATAGATTTTTTTTTTCTTCTCAGAAGACCCCAGGAGACAATGAGTTTTGGTACTTATATCTCACTGGCTCAGAGTGGGTCTCATGTCCAAACCCACACCACTCACTGCATGGGAGCAAGTGTGGGAGATGGTCCATGCTGACCAGCTTGAGCACATTAGCACCCCATCCTGAAACTGAGGGTGCAGCGAGCTCCCCCAGCCAGGGCCCTGGGACCCTCAAGGACCCATTCAGAAAAGGGAACGGGGGGGGGGCAACGAATGTCACTACAATTTTTCCTACCCTCGACACCGGCTCCCCAGCCCTGTTTTCACTTCGCTAAACAATGCTAGCATTTCTAGCCTCCTGGTGAAAGCCATGAACTTCGGATTCCTCTTTATCTTTATGGATCTTTTGTGAATCTTCTGCAGTCTTTCCTGACTCACACTGGGCACAGCAATGAGCAGGCAAACCTCCACGCCCCTCTAAACCTCAGTTTCCCCATCTATAAAGTGATGAGCACCAGAGCACCTGTCTTCAAAGATCAAATGAAAGAATGCACGTAGGCTTGGTGCATGGTGACCATTTAAGAAAAGTTAGATAATAAACATATATTTCCTGATTCTTGGACCCTATTCTCCTATGTTTTTCTCTGTCATGCTTGTGTTTCTTTACCTTTTGCTCCACTCCAGCTTCTGTTTCTGTAGCTGCTTTTCTCTCCTTGAGAATTCTTCTCACTAACTGTGTCTGTTTCTGACCTCATCTCTGTGTTGCGAAGGTAGCTTTCTGTGCCTGGAGGTATGACAATAAGAGAAAATGATTCGGGAGTGCAGAGAGGAGGCCGGGAGCTGTGAGGAGCAGGTGGTGGGAAGCCTGGGATGGCCCCCACCTGGGCCACAGCCTCACCCCTGCTTAGCCAGATGTTGACTTCTTGTTCCCAGGCTGGGTTATTTGGAAAAGGAAGAAGAATGTGTTCTATTTGTTTTATATATGGATTTACATAAGAAACACATTCTCCATCTTCCCACCGTGGAGCCCCTTTGCGGACAGGCTTGCTGAGGAGTTGAACTGGTGGGTTTATTTAGTTTGGAAATTCAAAGGCCAAGGCTCTCTCTGCCTTGAGAAAGGCCTTCCTCCTGGCCTTCCCTCCTGGCTTCAGCAAGGCCAGAGGGCTTGGGGTGAGGGTGCCCATTCGCGTTTCCCACGCAAAGAGCTGCTCCTGCCCCTGCCCACACCAGAGGAGACCAAAGTTTCCCAGAGTCCTTTTCTGCTCAGTCTCCATAATCAGGGATGGATGGCAGCTAGCGGCTGTTGGCGGCCACTCTAAGCACTTCGCCCATATAATAGCAATGCGAATAGCTGACAGTTAATATGGTGCTTACCATGCACCAAGCGTAGTTGAAATCATTCAACTGTATATTAATTTATGTTATTTCCCCTCGGAGGGAGTAGCTACCAGCATCCGTATTCTATAGAGGAGGACCTAGGATCGGAAAGGTTAAAAAACTTGCTCAGGGTCATTCAGCTCGTGTCAAAGTCTGGATTTGAAGACGGCTGGGCTCTGTGTTCTTAACCAGTAGACCGCACTACCTCCCCATGAGGAGGTTTCCGTATCCTTAGCATACCCATCTTATAGATAAGGAGAGTGAGGCACGGTGAGAAGGCCGGAGACTCCAGAGCCTGGGTCTTACCCACTATGTCCCTCCAGGGACGTGTGGGAAATGTCTCTCGATCGCACACTTCACGTGGGGAGTGAGCTGAAGACATCACGAGGCTGAAGCGAGCAGAGGCAAGGCCACGGATGCAGAGCCCACCAGCCCTGGTATTGCTTCGGAGGCCCCTTGTGATCGACAAATTGTGTCCTGAGCCTCAGGGGCCGCATTCACCTGTGCTTGTGCTGCTTCCTGATCTTTATTTCCTCCCGGGCAGTTAGTCGGGGTGTCCTGGGACCCTCAGGGGACTTAGGAGCATCCGACACCACACTCCTAGTCCCACCAGTTCAATAAGGGGACCAGCGAGAGAAGGCATCATTTAAAATGTGATTCATTTATTTATCCCACGACTCGTTCCCTCAAGGACTTGGGACAGCACACGGAAATGCCTCACCTTCTAGGGAAGAACATCAGTTAGGGCTGTGTGACAGTGTGGCTGGAATCCCAGCGCTCCCCTTCCCCTCCTCGGGGACCTGAATGGATCCCACCGTCCTCCTGCCCCGGGGTTTGGAGACTGGCAATCATGGCTCCCTGGTGGATTCGGGCAAACATCAAGGACATTTCCCAGCACTGGCCTGGCCTACTGAAGGTGCTCCGTGGCTCCGTGGGAGATAATGTGGATGGTGATGAAGAATTATTATTCCCAGGTGGACAATGATGCTGCATAAGGAAAACAAGCCACAAACAGAAGCCAGCCACAAGGCCCGTACAAAGACACCTACTGCAAAGTTGTACTCGCTTTCTCAGGACCCCCGTGAGGCCAGAAACCTGCTCGTTTAATCACTCATGGCACTCCTAAGATGAAAAGAGCGCTCAAGAGAGGCAAACTTCCCAAACTAAGGTGGAAAGGAAGATCTCTAGAGCCCTTCGAAGGAGGACACCGCAATGTTGTAAACAGTGTCCTCAACAACTTCTTTAGAGGCAATGCCGCAACAAGTGCTGTGTCTTAAGAGAGGCCAGTGGTAACAAGCCTCAGCATAATCCGATAGAAAGCATTCCACTGAGAGCCAACATGATGGAGTCCTGAGCTGTAGGGCCCTATCCAGGGGCCGTAATCACTACTGCTGACTGAGCACGACCAGGGGCCAGGGAGGGCGCCGAGCCTCACTCAAGTCTCACTGCCACCATGAGTTCCCTGAGTCTCACTCTCTCCACTATGAAAGTCCTGTTTTGCAGATCAGTAAACCGAGGCCCAGAAAAAAATGTTAAGGGTGCTCCCCAGGGTCGCAGAGCTCACGATCTCTAGCCAGGCTTCACACCTAAGCAGGCAGGCTTCAGGGCCTGTGCCACTGCCCCTCTCGATCTGGAAAACTGGTTGGACTAGACATCCTCGTCATGGTCCTTGTCAGCTGAGGCTTGCACAGATCCTGGACTGCAGTGAGTTCAAGAGACCGTCTACACCTTGAGAAGTTCCAGAGGAGCAGACATCCTGTGGGTTCAGTTCTGGCGGTACGGTGTCGTTTCTCCGTCGGCCAAGAGGGGACAGAACCAACAGATCATCGAAGGGCTTGAACCTGTCGAAGGTTCTCTGGAAAGGAGAGAGCGAACCGGGGGATATAGGTCCAAGACCCACCTCAGAAAGGGATCTTCAGGGGCGCTCTGTCGTTTGAGCGTCTGACTCTTGGTTTTGGCTCAGGTCATGATCTCGGGGTGGGGGTGGGGTGGGGCTGAGTGCCCAGCGGCGAGTCTGCTTCTCTCCCTCTGCCCCTCCCCCATGCTCGTGCTCTCTCCCTCTCTTTCTAAAATAAATAAACCTCAAAAAAAGAAAGAGATCTTCAGTCCCCTTGAAGGCGCGGACATGTGGATGACGAAGGACCTAAAATGCTCTGAGTGTCATGGCTGCAGTAATTTTAGTCTGAAAAAGTGTCAAGGCAGTGAATTTCATTTTGGCTATTTCAAACAAATGAGTATGTGGCCCCTGTAGGGTACTCAATGCGCATTCCTTTAATTGTGATGTTTGCCTAAGATATTGGCCCCCTAAACTCTCTGGCAGGAAACACTCCTAAAGCCCCCCTGGCTCAACCATCATCACAACAGAATGATCCAGAAAGGCCAAATATAGCCTTGTGCTGTTTCCGCGCCGTAGTCATTGCGTGATCATAATTGTAAAACGATTCTCAGCGGTCCAGCCTTCTGGCCTCATCCTCTTCTTGTGATCCAGAGTAATTGGCAGAGTCCCATCTCGCCTTCTGTGCAATGCAGGCTCTCCTTGGGATTTCCAGAGACTGTCCCTGAGGGCTCGTGGTCTCCTGCTCAGCCCATCAGGGCTTGTCGGGCCCAGGGGGTGACTGCCTTTTTCCCTGCCCACATCACCCTCTGCTGTACAAAGCCCTGATTCCCTTGTCCCTGGTGCCTCAGGCTTTGTGCTTGGTCTAAGCAGAGGAAATGGGGCACAGCAGAGGAGAGAGGCAATAGCAGAAAGCCAAATGTCCTTTCCCTTATCAGGATTACTGACCATGTTCCCTTAAGGCCCTGGCTTGGCCTTATCTTCACGGGTTTGCTCTTCCTCAGGAGCTGCTGTCTGCACAGCTTAGTTCCTCCAACCCCTAAATTCCAGTTGAGTTTAGCTCATTCTTCATTTTCCCTTTTACTTCCCGGCCACGCCCAGAGCTTGATTTTCTCACCCATAAAGTCTCATCAAAGCTCATATAGCATGTTTCTTTCTTTTTTTTTTTAAGATTTTATTTATTTATTTGAGAGAGAAAGACAGAGAGAGAGAGGGGAGGGAGGAAGCGCACAGAGGGAAAATGAGAGGGAGAAGCAGGACTTGATCCCATGACCCTGAGATCATGACCTGAGCAGAAGGCAGACATTTAACTGACTGAGCCACCCAGGTGCCCCCACAGTCAAGGTTTTAAATAACATTTCCCCCCTGCTAGATCTTACACATCAGACTTTACAGAATCATTGGGAATTAAATCCTTACAAAGTAAAGGCAAAATAATAATGTAATAAAAATGATCAGGAATGAGTTTGCAAGCCATGAAAAGACACAGCAGGATCTTAAATGCATACTCCCAAGTGAAAGAAGGCAATCTGAAAAGGCTATGTACTGTAGGATTCCAACTCCGTGACATTCTAGAAAAGACAAGACTACAGAGACAGTAAAAGGATCTGGGCTCGCCAGGGGTTGTGGGAACGGAGAAACGAATAGGCAGAGTGCAGGATTTTGAGGTCAGTGAGTCTACTCTCTGGGTTGCTGTATTGGTGGGCCCACGGCATTATACTCTTGTCCAAACCCATGAAATGTACAAGAGTGAACTCTAATGTAAGGGGTGGGCCCTGGGTGATACTGATGTGTCACTGGGGGTCCCCAACAAACGTATCACTCTGGTGGGGGATGCTGGTCATGGGGGTGGCGGTGTGTGTGGGGGGGCAACGCGTGGAGGAGAAATCTCTGAACTGTCTCCTCAGGTTTGCTATGAACTTAAAACTGCTCTAATAAGGGTGTTTAGTTAAAAATAGAGCTACCCTATGACCCAGTAATTGCACTACTAGGTATTCACCCCAAAGATACAGATGTAGTGAAAAGAAGGGGCACCTGCACCCCAATGTTCATAGCAGCAGTGTCCACAATAGCCAAACTATGGAAGGTGCTGCAATGTCCTTCAACAGATGACTGGATAAAGATGTGCTTCATATATACAATGGAATACCACTCAGCCATCAAAAAGGACGAATACCTACCATTTGCACTGACATGGATGGAACTGGAAGGAATTAGGCTAAGTGAAAATAGTCAAGCAGAGAAAGACAATTATCACATGGTTTCACTCATATGTGGAACATAAGGAAGCGTGCAGAGGACCATAGCGGGAGGGAGGGAAAACTGAATGGGAAGAAATCAGAGAGGGAGACAAACTAAGGGTTCCAGAAAGGAGTGGGGTCGGGGGGATGGGGGTAACTGGGTGATGGGCATTAGGGAGGGCACGTGTTGGGATGAGCGCTGGGTGGTATACACAACTACTGAATCGTTCAACACTATAGCAAAAACTAACGATGTACTATATGTTGGCTAACTGAACATAATAAAAAAATTAAAAGGGTGTCTATTTTTAAATTTATTTTTCATTTTTAAAAGATTTTATTTACTTGTCAGAGAGAGAGGGAGTGAGAGACCACAAGCAGGGGGAGCAGCAGGCACAGAGAGAAGCAGGCTCCCTGCTGAGCAGGGACACCCCCACCCCCCGACGCGGAACTCAATCCCCGAACCCTGGGAACGACCTGAGCCAAAGGCAGACGCTTAACCGACTGAGCCCCCCCTCAGGTGTCCTGGCATCTATTTTTTTAAAAAATGACCCCAAACAGAAGATGGCCATATGATATGACTAAGTAAGGGGTGGTGGCACCAGAAACAGGGGGAGGAGATAGATGGCTGTGGGCAGGCATGACCCACCTTGGCTTCCAGGAGAGAAGGTGGGAGAGGGGCTGAATAACAGGGGACGGATGGGATCAGATGAGTGGGGGTGAGGGGGGGTCAGAGGGAGGAGAAACAGGCGGATCCAAGGTGTGGAGCTGCCACGGCCCCTGGCCCCGGGGGATGTACAGACAGGTGAGCGCCTGGCGGGAAGAGCAGGGGCCCTCCCAGGCGGGAAGGAGAAGCAGAAAGCCGAGGACTATGGAGCCCCTGCCGATTGTTTTCTGGTAGCTTCTCTGAAGGGAGCATGTTGATTGCGGTTCCTTGTGCACGAGACACTCAACAATGTAAACTGCTAGGATGTGGGTCTCTAATGAAGTTGATTTTCTTACAACATGTGTTTGTTGATTCCAGAGAGCTGTGATAACACAAGGCAGTCGTGTCAACCTTGTCTCATGCACCAGCTGAACTTGGTGACACTGGCACCTCGGATCCCAACAGATGGGGTGTTGTGAGTGCAGCACCAGGGAGGCTGCCCAGGGCCGGACCGCACGGCTCTGAAGGGGCCTCGTGTGCAGCCTGGGGCAGCCTGACCTGAGCCAAGGCAGCCCACACGCCTCGAGTTGGAACCCCCGCCGGAGTCAGTAGCAGCGGTTCTCAAACTTCAGCCTGTGTCTGAGTCACCTGCGAGACGTGTTGAAACATAGAGTTTTACAACCTCCTACCCCCAGAGACTCTGATTCAGTCGGTCTGGGGCAGGGACGGTGGTTTTGCATTTCTAGCAAGTTCCTAAGGGCTGCGGTTGGGAGATCGCACTTGGAAAACGACAAGCCTACTCCAGAGCCTTGACTTCGAAAGCGCTCCTCTCCAGGTCTTCTGTGCCCGAAGGTACTTCAGAGCTGGGGAGAAAAGTGAGTGGAAGCCCAAAGATGGAAACAACCCAGATACCCATCAACGGGTGAGTGGATGGGCAGAGGGTGGTATAGTGGAATTCCATTACAGTGGAATACTATTCTGCCAGGAAAAGGAGTGAGAGAGACTGACACAGGCTACAACCTCGATGAACCGGGAAACATGCAGAGTGGAAGCAGCCAGTTGCTGAGGCCACACGGTGCACGCTTCCATGGATAAGAGATGCCCAGAAGAAGCAAATTCGTAGAGACAGAAAGCAGACTGGTGGTTGCCAGGAGGCAGGAGGGAATGGGGAGCCACTGCTTACTGGGTTTCCATTTGGGATGATGCAAACATTCTGGAACTAGACAAAGGTGATGGCTGGACAACACCGTGAATAGACCTAATGCAACCGAACTGAACACTTTAAAATGATTCACATGGTCGATTTTATGTTGTGTGTATTTTACAGCAATGAAAAATAAAAAGTAGTAAGATAATACTCTATAAGTAAGTAAGATAATAAATAAATAAATAATAATAATTTATAATCAAATAATAAGCAATATAAAATCATTAAAAATAATTATTTAAATATTTTTTAATATTTTAAAAATATTATTATTTAATTAATAATTAAATAATTATTTAATTTTATAAATGAAATAATTTGGTTTTTTAAATTTTAAATTTTATAAATTAAATAATTTATTTGTTTAATTTAATTTTTAAAAAAAATTAAAAATTTAATTTTAAATTAATTATTTAATTAATGAACAGTTTTAAATTTTTAATTTAAATAATAAATTATTTAAAATAATTTTTTAAAATTATTATAATTTATTTTAAAATAAAGTAATATTTAAGTATTTATAAATATTTAATAAATAATTAAATAATAAGTAAGATAATAATTAAAATTATCTTTTAATAAAAATAAAAAGAGTGAACGGGGTGTTCTTTCGATTCACATTGTGGGACCAGCGGCAAGCCTTCCAGGGTAAAGTCTGGAAATGCAAAAGACCTAAACCAGTGGTTCTCAGCCTGTGTGCTGTGAAGAATGAGCTGGGGAGTTTTGATAGCCCACCCTTGTCTTAGGTCCACGTAAGACCAATTAAATCAGAATCTCTGGAGGAGAGGTCCGGGCACCAAAAATTTTAAAATTCACCCCCAGACCATTGTAACGTACAAGCAGGACTGAGAACACTGGCTAAAAAATCTCAAGGGCAAAGTGGGCTGACAGCCTGTGGGCACGCAGACTTGGGCTTGATCCCACGTGCACCCCCATCCTCTCCTGGTCTGGAGAGCAGAGCGAGCAGGCTTTGGACTCGGTTTGAAAATCAGCCCCACTAACAACTCGCTGTGTGGTCTTGGACAAACCAGATTGCTTCTCTGAGATTTATTTTTGCCTATGGAAGTCAGGAGTCTCTTTCCTTCTTTATTTTATTTTTTAAGATTTTCTTATTTATTTGTCAGATTGAGCACGCGCATATGCGCGCACAAACAGGGGGAACAGCAGGCAGAGGGAGAGGGGGAAGCAGGCTCCTCACTGAGCAGAGAGCCCAACACGGGACTCCATCCCAAGACCCTGGGATCATTACCAGAGCGGAAGGCAGACGCTTAAATGACTGAGCCACCCAGGTGCCCCCTTTTCTCCTTTGGAAAGAACGCATTCCAGAGGGTTTTTGTGTGGTTTCCCAGTTATAACAAGTGTTTTGTGTCCCTTTCTGGACTGGAAGGGGGCCACAGTGCCATATTTGTGTGAGAACCCCAGCACCGCAGTGTCTGTCCTGTACCGTGGGTTCAATCTTCTCCCTCCACCTCCACGGGGAGAGGGACATGCTTAGATTGAGAATTCGTGATAATGGCCTCACAAATCCATAATATGCAAGTGGAGGAGGAAATCCTTTCTGTGATCACGTTCGGACTTTCTTTTGTGTACCGAGCTTTATCATGACGTAAACATACTCTAGCATAAAAACAGATAAACTCACCCAAAAATGCCTAACAATGAAAAAGTCATTTGGATTTTTTCCCGTGTTTCTGTTCAGCCCTTATTCGTAGGTAATATAGGTAATATATTTTTATTCCACTATAATTATGGCATTGATACACTCTTATTTTATGGGCTTCTTTCACTCAGTCCTTTACCTTCTGCATTCGTCGTGTTTCTATAGTTTTTTATTATTGACATTTTATAGGCTACCTAATATTTTGTTGAGTAGCCTTACTATGGTGTACTTTTGTATTCCTCTATTGATAAAGCCTTTTGATTGCTTCTAAAGTTTCGATATTAGAAATTGTGCGTAATGAAATTATTTCTGCATATAATTTTAACTTCCTTTGGTTTATTTACTCAAAATAAAATTCCCATAAATGTTTGGATCAAGGGGCCTGAACATTTTAAGGCTCTTGAATGCACATTTAAATGCTTCGATAAAGGACTCTAACAATTTAGGCTGTCAGCCTGAGGTGGGTGGGGAGGGTGCCCCATTTTTAGCAATGTGTCGGCATTGAATTCCATCATTCAAAAAAGGTTTACGAATTGTACAGCTATAATCTAATTTAATAGAAGCTAATGAGTTCCTGGGTCCGACTTTTGGGCATGCATAACCTTTCTTCTTCCATCCCTACTCTTTTGTAAACTCCTAGAGGGCAGTTTACAAACCTCGCACATGGTAAAAGAATCAATGATTACTTTTTGAAGTGATGAAGGATTTAGGCAATCCTCTTCCCAATAATTCTTTGGTTTTCCAATAGCAGTCTTCTTTATTTTTATTTTTAAGACTTTATTTATTTGTTCGACACAGAGAGAGAAAGACAGCGAGAGCAGGAACACAAGCAAGGGGAGTGGGAGAGGGAGAAGCAGGCTCCCTGCCGAGCAAGGAGTCTAATGCGGGGCTGGATCCCAGGACCCTGGGATCATGACCTGAGCCGAAGGCAGATAGATTCTTAATGACTGAGCCACCCAGGCACCCCAGCAGTCTTTTTAAAAAATAAAGTAAATTAGGGCGCCTGGGTGGCTCAGTGGGTTAAAGCTCTGCCTTCGGCTCGGGTCATGATCTCAGGGTCCTGGGATGGAGCCCCGCATCCAGCTCTCTGCTTGGCAGGGAGCCTGCTTCCCACCCTCTCTGCCTGCCTCTTTGCCTACTTGTGATCTCTCCCTCTGTGTCAAATAAATAAATAAAATCTTCAAAAAAAATAAAAATAAATAAAGTAAATTACACTATTTCACTTATGTTGGAAATTGTATGAAGATTTTTACTTGGTGGGAAGCACACCTCCCCACCACAAAAGAAAGGCAGCTTTCCTCCAGCCCCTGTCTGTCTCCCATCTCTCAACACCTGAAGGGCCAGCTCCACGAGAAGCCAGGGAAAGAATTTGCAGGGTGTATGGGAAGAAAATGAACACAGACAGGCCCCTCCTAAGCTGTGAAACTCAATTTCGACTCCTGCAAGCAGGAGAAGGTTAGTGCATACCCAGATGTACTTGTATTTGATCCCACCGATTAGGACAGATCTTGGGATGAAAACCTACTGTGAGTTCAGTGATGTTTGTAGGTGACTACGTATGTATTCTATTGATTACAATAGGGTCCACGGAAAGTTCAAAAATAGCAGTGAAAATATGCAGGAGACCAATGTATGCAGCCACGCACACAACGTTTGGGTACATTTGCATTCTTGAATTCTTTAGGGGTCCTTCTTTGCCCAAAGTTGGGAAATGCAGCTCCGAGAATAAGCCAATATCTCAATATTAAAACAGAGAGGTGCTTACGGAGTTCAGATGACCTGTAATGACAGTAATTGACTAGTATTTAATACTCTAAGCCACACACCCCAGGCTGAGGAGCTCCTTCTTACTTTTTAATATTTATTTATTTGAGAGAGAGAGAGAGCACATGTGCGGGCAGGGGGCGGGGCAGAGAGAGACAGAACCCCAAGGAGACTCCCCACTGAGCACAGAGCCCATTGCCGGGCTCGATCCCATGACCCTGAGACCATGAACTGAGCAGAAACCAAGAGTCAGACACTTAACCGACTGAGCCACCCAGGTGCCCCCTCCTTACTTTTTAACGATGGCTGATTTTTTTTTAAAGATTTTATTTATTTATTTGACAGAGAGAGAGAGAGATCACAAGTAGGCAGAGAGGCAGGCAGAGAGAGAGGGGAAGCCGGCTCCCTGCTGAGCAGAGAGCCCGATGGGGGGCTCCATCCCAGGACCCTGAGACCATGACCTGGGCCAAAGGCAGAGGCTTTAACCCCCTGAGCCACCCAGGTGCCCCACAATGGCTAATTTTAAAAAGTCCATTCCCTGCCTGTCCATTTCCTTCTCATCAGTGACAGCAACAATTAATGGCATTCCTTAACTGTGTTGTTGCCTGAAATAACATCTTCTTCCAATTAAAAAGCACCAGAGGCTGCACCTGTCCTCTGCTCCCTTCATTAGCCTAGCATCTTCACATCTCCCCTTCCCTTCAGTTTTGTCTAAGACCTAGCTTACTGCTCAAAATGGAATATGTCCTATGATTCCACCAGGGAGGGATTGTTTGTGATGATGGTTTTCTTTTCTTTTTTTAAGATTTTTTAAAAAAATTATTTATTAGAGAGAGAGAGAGAGAGAGAGATCACAAGTAGGTAGAGAGGCAGGCAGAGAGAGAGGGGGAAGCAGGCTCCCCACCAAGCACAGAGCCCAATGCGGGGCTCAATTCCAGGACTCCAAGATCATGACCTAAGCCAAAGGCAGAGGATTAACACACTGAGCCACCCAGGCACACCTGTGATGATGGTTTTCAAAGAAAATGCATGCTGGCAATTTGTAGGAACTTGACACGTCCCCTTGTAGGAGGCCAGTAGGGCCCCCAGGGATCCTGGGCACACCCCTTCTGCAGTCCTTCAGAGACACTCTGGTCCTCATTTACACTAGCTTCCCTCTTCAAAATTCAACTCAGTATATATCTTTTTTTTTTTTTGAAGATTTTATTTATTTATTTATTTGAGAGAGAGAGAGAGAGAGAGAGAGAGAGAGTGAGTGCGAGCATGAGCCAGGGGAGGGGCAGAGAAGCAGACTCCCCACTGAGCAGGCAGCCCGACTTGGGGCTCGATCCCAGGACCCTGGAATCATGACCTGAGTTGAAGGCAGACACTTGACCACCTGAGCCACCTGGGCACCCAACTCAGCATACGTCATATTACAGATTCTTAAACTCAAGGCAACAGAGAAGTCATAATCCAGAGGTATCCAGGCCTGGCTTTTCATCAGTCTCTTGGCAAATTTACCGAAATACATATTCTGGCCCCCTGACTTGTCCAGATGCATCGGGACTAGATGCGGACGTGAAAGCTGCATGTGGGAAAGCTCTCTGTGCTGATCTGATGATCAGCCTGGGTTCAGAACCACTGACCCAGCCTAACGCCCCGGGCCAGCCTCCCCCGGCCATCTTCTCTGGCAGGTGGTTGTGCGTGACCTCCAGCCTGGGCACCCTCGTGGCTTTTCCCATGTGGTCTGAGTTGAACCAGGTCTTCCTTATGGCGAATTGAAAGACGTTTCCACCGCAAATGTTTCTACCAATTGGTCTCAACAGTATCTTTTAAAGCAACACAAAAAACATTTCTCCTATTTTCTCCCCAACACCTAAAGAAGGTACTGTTTTCCTTCTCAAGATCTGTGTTCTCATTCCTGGGCTCCTAGTCCTGGTAGTTCTGCCCTGGATATGGCTAAAGTGAGTCTAGGTAGGTGCTCGGATGATCTGATCATGAGCACTTGATGGAGGAGGTGTCTTCCAGGGTTGAGAGATGACTGAGGGCCGGTCAGGTTAAGCGACCCACCTGCCTGGTTCCTACAAACTAGTAAGTAGTTGAATTGAAATTTGAACCATTTGTCTGACTCCAGATCCTGAACTTTTTTTTTTAAAGGGTTTTATTTGTCCGCCTGAGAGTGAGAGAGAGAGAGAGAGAGAGAGAGAGAGGGAGGGTGAGAATATGAGAGAGGCTGGGAGGTTGGGGGGAGGGGCAGAGAGAGAGGGAGAAGCAGACTCCCTGGTGAGTGGGGAGCCTGAAATGGGGCTCGATCCCAGGACCCTGGGATCATGACCTGAGCCGAAGGCAGACACTTAACCGACTGAGCCACCCAGGTGCCCCCAGATTCTGCACTCTTAACTAACATGTCGTACTCCCAATTTTTCTTGTCTTTGGTTTAAAATGCAAATAGGTGCTAAGTGAGTATGAAACTGAAGCGTATCAGAGTACCCCCACCCCATTCTACTCCCCACAGGGAGACACTGTCAAACTGGCGAAGTCCCTCGTACGCACTACTAAAAGCCGGATGTTCCATTCAGAGCCGAGGGAAACCTGCCTCCTCTGCTCCAGCCTCCAACTGCCTTGTGGGCTTGGAGGAACGAGGAAGTCTTTGCTCCTTTTGCCCTTGGTGGCAAGAAAGCCCTTAGTTTTTTATTTGTCTTCATAAACTGTTGTCGATCACTTGTTTCTTATCTTTGCAAACGGAATTCTTTTTCTTTGAAGAGAGACCTCATTTCTATCTCCAGTATCTTTCTTCTTGGCTGTGATAACCTATCGTGCCAATGGATACAGACCCTGTAGCTTCCTGATGTGACAGCCCATGAAACTAACTAGCTCAACGTCATTCTTATGTTTTAATGACTAGAATGTTTCTTTGCATCCAAATCACTGATAAAAGTTTTGTTGAAGAGAAGACCAAGAACAGAGTCCTTGAGCCCATGTAGGGGAAGTAATCAATCATTTAATTAATCAATTAATTCACATTCCCAGGCTACAGTTATCCAACCAAAGGTGAAGACCCCTAATTGACCATTCAGTCTTGTCTATAAGGACAAGGGAAATTTGGTCGAACGCCCTTCTGTCCACAGCATTTTCCTTGTTAATTAATCCAGTAAGCCTATCTAAGAAGGGCAGTACTCAATTCTGTTCTTGGCAAACTCTATATGAGTTCCTAGTTGTCATCAGCCTTCCCCTTTCAGGTTCACAAAATATGTTTTATAGTCTGGTCGAGAGTTTTTGCTGTGGGTTGATATCAACTCACTTTTTTGCTGGGCTCTGAGTGGCTCTGAAAGGGGCTGGGTTCCAAGGAGCCTAGCATGGTAGGCAGGGTCAAGGGCAACAGGGTGATGAACGAAGGCAGTTTCAGCGACAACATGGGTGGTTGGTTAAATGCATAAGTTGGACTGGTTAATTAGAGGGGAGACTTGACTACTGCTACAGATGCATCAAAGGACCAGGAAAGGTCAAGAATGGGACAAGGGCAGATGTTCCTTCAGGGAGCAAAACAGCGGAGCAGGGGAAGACTGAGGCTGATGTTTGATTGAAACTAAGAAACCTAGAAAACCCAAGAGTCAGGGAGGTGAGGGTGACGTGAGTTAAGAGCAAGGGTGGATCTCAGAAGAATGAATTGCCTCCTTAGGTCTTATGATGGGACAGCTTCATTCCCTGTCTCAGCAAATGACACCAACTACCCAACTGTCCAAACCAGAAATTGGGGGAGGGTTCTCCTAGAGCGCCCCTGCTCCCTCAGCTTCCCATTGGCTAGTTTAATCACCAAGCCCTATTCTTTCTACCTCTAATATTTCCCCTAAGTGCCTGTTTCTCTCCAGGGCTCTGTCTTCACCCTGGCCACTGTCATCTCTGGGTTTGTTTTTATTTTTGTTTTAAGTACTCTCTACACCCAGTGTGGGGCTGGAACTCACGACCTCAAGGTGAAGAGTCCAGTGCTCTACTGACTGAGCCAGCCAGGTGCCCGTGTCATCTCACTCTTGAATCACTACCCAGCCACCTCTTCGGTCTTCTTGCCTCCAGATTTGGCTTCCCATTCAGACCCCGCACTGTGGACTCAGTCCTTATTCCGAAACACAAATTGATCACATCTCTTCCCTGCTTCAAAAGCCTTCAGTGGTTTTCTTATGACCTTCAGGATAAAATTGAGCCCTTCGGCATGAAATGGCAGCTCCTCCTTAAGGATGCGTCTCTTCCCACTCCCTCCTACCTTATGTTTCCTGCCTCGGGCTCTGATGGTCTGTGGTCTGGGTGGTCATTTCATAGATGCTCCCTTTTATGCTCCTGAACATACTGTTCTTGCTGCCAGAAATCCCTATCCCAACCCTACCCCCATCTGCCTGACTAATTGCTAGTCCACTCTGGTGTCTCCCCTGCCTACCACCTGCTCCCTCTCCCCATTATAATGAACGTGACCCCCAAGTTCCCTTACCTTATTTCTTCCACAGGATATACTTGCTCTGTACTGTAGTAACTAATTTATTTGCCTGCATCTCCTCTAGAATGTGAGCTTTGTAAGGCCAGAAAATATCTTGGAATCCCTAGTGCTTGGCACAGAGCTTGGCACAGAACTTTGCACATCAAGATAAACAAAAAATATTTATTGAATCCAGGTGTCCACACATTCAATACTAATGAGAGAACACCCCCCTTTTCAAGACTAGCCCTTTAAATGGTCTCTTTCTTGAGACATTATGTGCCCCTATCCAAGTGCAGTCTATTGGGTCTTGATACTTACTGGTGACAGAGGGCTTTGTTTTTTAGAGGTTATGTACATGGGAAGTATGATACCAGGTTACATCTCCTAGTTCACCAGGAACTAAAACTTTTTTGGAATCCTTTCATATCCTTACAGCAGAGGAGGCATCCCGGTGCTGTGGTCATGATTTGGAATCAAGCTTGGATGCAAAGAGGAGGGGATAATGAAGAAGAGGATAGATTTGAGGGGTAAGGGGGATGTATGGCCCCAGTTCTCCAGAGTAGATGACCCAGGCAATGGGAAATAGGACTAGAGAAGAGTTATTCATCATCTTAGAGTTTTACATACATAGCAGAAAAAGTAGAATTGGGGCATTTTGGTGGGTGTCTGTACTAGATTGCTAACATGGAGAATTTCTCCAGGGAGACAGTTTGTTCAACCTAATCTCATAGATAGACCTGATCTGGTGTAAGATTATGTATAAATTGGCCTGTCAATGGGGCATTTGGACTGGTAGTTATTTTTATCATGATGGCTTTAAGAGATCTGGGGGCTGGCAGAAACTGGCGTAAATGTAGCAGAACAAATGGGTATTAGAGGGGAAATTTAACTGCGAGGAGAAGTGAAAGCTTGGTGATGGTGGTAGCGGAGCATAGAGAAAAGCCATCTTTAATTTCTGCTTTGCAAAAATTGGGGTATAAACTGAGGCTGCAATACGGAGGCCATCCACTTGGGAGGATTTGTGAAAATGAAATACGTTTCAAATATGCATCCGGGCAGTCGTAGCCACCACGGGTTTCTTGTAGGCCTGATAGAAAATGAGCAATGTTAGCAGATGCAGTGGCGAATATGATGAATAGTAGTGAAAGGCTCTGCCTTGGGGAGCTTAGGAAAACACTGGTTATGCTCACAGCCTAGTTACTGGGTTAAATTTTGAGGAATGTGGCGGGAACTAAATGAAGAGTTGACTCAAGAACACTCCTTGAATGTGTCTATCTTCTGTTGGCACCTCCTTCTAGAACCACTAGAAGGTCCAATTTATAAAATATAATGGTGGTGCCAACTGAGAAGTGACACAGCCACGGTGTCTCGGATAGAAAGTGTACTCTGGGGGTGCCCGGGTGGCTCAGTCGATTAAGTGCCTGCCTTCAGCTCAGGTCATGATCCCAGGGTCCTGCGATCGAGCCCCTGTTCAGCGGGCAGTCTGCTCCTCCCTCTGCCCCTCCCCCACTCATGTGCACCCTCTCTCTCAAGTCATTAAATGAAATCTTAAAAAAAAAAAAAAGAAAGTGTACCCTATGGTTGCCTCAGTGGCCAAGCAGTGGCCATGGTCTGTGCCTTGGGCTGCTACTCTCTACGGAAAAATGCAAAGACAACAAGGCTGAGTTGTGGCAAATTTCTGGGTACTCTTGTGCACTGAGCCTGCTGCCTTGAACTGGCCAGAACTCTGGTCCTCTAGGCCAGAACAGAAAACCTGTGGTTCTGGATGCTCAGGATGCTCTGTGTGTTGATGTTGAAACAGTTGGTTTGATGCTTGGTCTCAGCATCTTAGACTCTGGAAATGCTTGGGTTTGCAGTGGTCCACACACAGTATGACAGGGTGCCTGATTCCTATCCCTCTAGGTGGGATCTACAGGATCAAAAACATGACCTTGATGGTCAAGTTCTCCTTTTTCCCAGATGGTCTAGATCTGCCCTGTCCAGTATGGAAGCCAGTAGCCACATTGATATTAAATTGAAATGGATGAATCAAAATTAAAAATTTAGTTGCTCAGTCACACTGGCTACATTTTAAATGCTCTGTAGCCTCATGTGGCTATGGGCTACTCTACTGATCAGTCCCGATTACCAAACATTTTCATCATTAAAGAAAGTTCTGTGGGACAGCACTGGTCTAGATCTCTTTGAAGGAGAAGAATTTGTAGAAAGCTGTGCTCCCACAAGGTCACCAGGCTGGTGAATTTTAGACCAGGAAAGGATAGGAGATAGGGAAGAGGTTTTCCTTCCCCCAGAAAAGGTTGCTGTGAGTCAGAACAGAGGTGAGTAATTTCTTCGGGTCTTTAAAGATCCAGTGGATAATGCCTCAAAGTTATAAATTTTTGGTAGCTGTTTTTTGATCCATGCTTATATTTTAAGCATGGATCATCTTGGAGCTGAGTGGGTAGGTGTCTAGGCAGTGGTGTTGCTTCAACTGGATACCATACTTGAAGTTGATACGATCCAGAAATTTGACTCCCACCAGTTAAAAAAAAACAACGTAGTTTTGTATTTGACCTGTAAATCCAGAGGCGTGTCAGGGCTTTTTAGATAAGGGGTGAGAAATTAATAGTTACTGAAATCTTCTCCCTAAAAGACCATGCACTACTTGGCCCTCGATGATAGTCCTCCCCCATACTGTGGGCTCCAACATATACTCTTTTGACAAATAATTTTGTTCTGTAATGCTATTAAGTCTAAGAAATGAAGGATGGTCCTTCCCTTAAAAAATTGAGATAGGTGATACCAATCTCATCGACTCTAATTCACAAACCCAGGGATTATGAGAGACACTGAAAGCATGAACAGCATTAGGAGTACTCTTTATCTTTGTGGTACGCAGCACAGTGGCCCCCAAAGATAGCCACGTTCTAATTCCCAGAATCTGTGAATAGGTTACTTTACATGGAAAAGCAGACTTTGCAGGTGTGAACAAGTTAAGGATTTTGAGATTGGGAGACTTTCCTGGATTATCCAGGTGGGCTCAATGTCATCACATAAATCTTCAGGAGCAAAAGCAGAGAATGTTTCTGAACTGTGGTCTCTAAAGAAATGATCCCGACATGAGAAGAATCGGAGACTTGTGACACTGCTGACTTCGAAGACAGAGAAAGGGGCATGGGCCGAGGAATGCAGGTGGGTGGCCTTTGGCAGTGGGAAAAGACAAAGAAACAGACTCTGTCCCAGAGCCGTTGGCAAAAATACAGCCCTGCCCACCTTGATTTTAGACTTCCGATCTCCAAAACTCTAAGATGCTAACTTCATGTTGTCGAGCTTGCTACGTTCGTGATTAATTGTTAATAGTGGCAGTAGGAAACGAATTCGTTTTGTATAGAGTGGAAGATTATTAAATAATTTCTTTTGAAAAATGTAACTGTTAAGAAGATAGAATATTCATGTTCACTAATTAGTGCATTCTTAGCTTGTAACAATTCTGTATGAAGCCAAATTATAATAAAATCATCGCTTAGTGAACACAGAAAGCTTGCTCAGTGATTAGGCTGAGCCCAGAGGCTATTGTGTCTGCTTCTACCCTTTGCTTCTCTGGGGTGTGAGGCCTTGGAGAGTGTAATCCGGTAGAGAACAAGACTGCCAAGACCTGGCCTGGCGAATTAGGGAGCAGCCACGCATGACTGTGGTGTTGAAAGCCTTCTACCCGTTTCATAGCCTTCGCTCCCTGGTGTTATTTTTTTCAGAGAGATGATCAAAGAAGATAGATGGCAAAACTTGGTTTTGAGGAACTCTTTGTGGGGGGCAGCGGGGGGTCCCACGGGATCTGTACCCCAGTGCACACCCACGGGAGCCTGGTAGTAATCAGCAAAGTCAGGATCACGGCTGCTGAGGACTGCACACGTTTCAGTTCTCTCACACAAAATAATTAATGGAATTGACATTCGTTCTTAGCCTTGGCTCAGATGAGAGTACCCTGGAGCCTCCTAGGCTCTCCGTGTTCCCTCGGTAGACCACGGCTACGGCTCAGGGAGATGGAGCTCAGCTAATGAGCCCTTATTTTGCTATGGCACAGCCCCTGCTTGACTTCCAGAAGGCATTGCTTCACCTTCGTGGAGAAAAGACGTGACAGTTGCCACGAGGGACTCAGGAATTCCACGCACCGATTCCAACTCTCACTGACAGGCTGACCATTTGCCCGCTTTCCCCCCTATTATAACAGCTTTATCATGAACTTGACCTCACACACCAAGTTGGAATGGGAATTACGCTTAAAGTGAACTCATTAAAAAGTTGAAATATCATCTTAGAGATATGTACTCTCCCAAATTCCAGAAGGTGTTTAAACAGGTAACAGATACTGCTGCTCATCTTTGGACAGAGACAGCAGCAGCATTACTTTAACTGGCTCCCAGACAAGTACGGGCCATCTGCTGCCGAGTCTTGGAAAGAGACGAGGTCAACATACAGGCATTGTCGGTACAGTAATTCACGGAGAGTGGTTCCTTATAACAATACAAAATTGGGTTCCCATCATTTTTTTTTTAACTTCGCGAGGCAGCTAATGACTATTGTCCTTCTTGTGTTTCTTGGGATCTACCACTCAGAGTATTGACATTATCGCCGTTTATTCCAAAAGGCACCAGAGGTGGGAGTGAATATAAGCCTCTTCACAAAGCAAAGCACCTCAAGTTCATAGATGGTGTCCAACGTCGGTCTCTGACTGATCTTAGATAATATGTGACGTCACTTTCTGGAAGTGACGAAGATTGGTCTCCTTTCGCTGTGGCAGAGGGTGGCATGAGTCCTTCCATCTTATGCCTCAGTCTGCTATGCCTGGGGCTGATTCTTGCTGCCGGGGTGGGCTGGGCTGGGCACGGCTGGGTATACAGGGGAGAGGAAGGGCAGAATTGAGGCTGCAGGTAGGGGCGGTGCTGGTTAAGGAGCTGGCGAGCTTAGAAGGAGGTTGGCAAGCATTCGGTCAGCAGGGCTGGGAATGAAGACTGAGGACTGGACTCAGGGAGGTCAGGGGTCCCGGCAGGCACACAGTCGGGACGAGGGGGGAAGCATGCAGGCAGAGCTAGGCTGAGGGAGGTCTGAGACAGAGCTGAGGTTGGCTAAGTAAGTACACAGCAGGTAAGCTGAGGAGGCAGGGGGAGGGGGTGGGGTGCCATGGTCCAGAGCATGGGTTTTTCATTTACGTAGAAGGCTCGAGGTTAATCTTGTCCTGCCAGTTACTACCAATGTGATTTGGGTCAACCTTACTTAAATCTGTCCCAGTTAAATCATCTCTAAAATTAGAACAATAATATGTATCCTGCTTGTGATTTTAAGAATTAGAAATAATGCGGGCTGCCTGGGTGGCTCGCTTGTTTAAGCGTCTAACTCCTGATTTTAGCTCAGGTCACCATCTCAGGGTTGTGAGATCGGGCTCCTCCCCCGCCCCCCATCAGGCTCTGATGGGCGTGGAGCCTGCTTGAGATTTTCTATCTCCGTCTCTGTCTGTCCCTCCTGCCTCCTCTCCCCACTCTCTTAGAAAAAAAAAAAATTAGAAATAATGAATACGAAGCCCCTTACAAGTACTATTTCTTCGACTGGGTTCACGGTTGTACTTCTAGGAGTCCAAATGTTCTCCACAAAATTTTTATCCTCTGGTCTTAGCTTGTTTTTTAAACACAGACTTTATTTTTTAGAGGACTTGTAGGTTCATAGCAAAATTGAGCAGAAAACCAAGTTCCCGTATACCCCTCACTCCATACGTGCATGACTTCCCCCACTATCAACACCCCCCACAGCCACAATGGTACATTTGTTAGAGTCAATGAACCTCCACTGACATAATTTTCATCCAAAGTCCCTAGTTTACATAAGGGCTCACTCTTGGAGTTGTGTGTTCTTTGGGTTTGGACAAGCATACAACACGTGTATCCACCGCCTAAGTATCATAGTCATTCCACTCCCCTAAAAATCCTTTGTGCTCTTCCTATTCATCCCCCCTTTCCTCCCCCGAACCCCCCCAGCAACCACTGATCTTTTTACTGTCTCTATAGTTTTGCTTTTTTCCAGAATGTCATATAGTTGGATTCATTTGGTATCTAGTCTTTTCAAATTGGCCTCTTTTTACTTAGTAACATGCATTTCACATTCCTTGATGTCTTTTTGTGTCTTGATAGCTCATTTCGTTTTCGTGCTGAATAATATTCTGTGGTCTGGCTGCAATTATCCATCCACTAGCTCTTAACGCACAACCCAGAGCTTTCCAAACAGGGATCTGTGGCTCTCTGCCTGGGCTAAGTGTGGATTCTTGAGGACTCAAGAGTTTCGAATTTGAGAAACATGAGCCTAGCATACAGTGGGTACTCAATAAATGCAAATAATTCACAGCAGGATTATTGCTCCTATAAGAGAAGCTAAAAGTAGAGTGAGAACGCGACCTGCATTCATAAGCTCTAGCCTGGCAAGGAGACTCTTATCAACAGGATTTGTAGTCAGACCCGCTTTTTTGTGGACAGGGCGGGTTTGGGCTTCCCTGGACAGCTGCCTCGGGCTGCCGGGTCTTCAAGGGGCCCACCCCGGGGCACATGCTGGACACGGCCACCACCAGACGGTTGCTGACAGCCCTCGCTTTGAAGCCTGGAGCATTTTTTCCTCATGGGTTTTCTGGCCATGTTCCCTCAGTCCATGATTTTCAGAGATCACAGCGTGATTCCTCAATTACCTCTGCGAGGTCTTCCAGTTCTCCAGACTGTAATTCACGAGGCCTGAGGACCTGAGCTCATTTAGAGCTGCTCGGGGCGGCTCTCTGCATCCCATCCATCTTCAGCCGCCGCTCCCTCTGCACCGTCTGTGTTCTGTTTTCCTGGTGCTGTACATTCTGCTTCCAGATGGCAGGGGACAGAAGGACAAGCGTGGCTGGGCAGATCCGTCATCTGCTCCTCATCTACTCGAGCCCTCGTCCTCCTTGTTCTTCTTCTTGTCCCGAACACCACGTTACGAGGTCCATTTTTTGCTCTCTGGGGGTTTTGGGGGCCTGAGACCGGAGCTGTCAAGCCCACAGTCTCATGTGCCCTGTCCTTCTTGTGTATCCCTCTCCCTGACAACTGACACGTCCCTGTACTGACACAGGGGGGTTTTTAGGTCCCTCCTCGATGTCCATGTGGATTATGCCTTGTTACATTTCCAGAATTTCATCTTTTACAGCGCTCTGTATTTCAAGTCGTGTTTCCTCTTAGTGCTACGGTTCTCGACCCTGACCGTACGTTAGAAGGACTCAAGCAACCTTTCAAAAGCACCGATGCTTGGCCCCAACCCAGACCCATTGAACCAGATCTCTCGGGCTCGGGCACGGGTATTTTTACTTTAAGTTTGCCCAGACAGTCACAGAAGGAAAAAAAAAGTGTAAAAATGGACTTGGTCAAAATTAAAAACTTCTACCCATCAAAAGAGACTGTTAAAGAAAAAGAGGGTAAGTCACAGACTGGATGAAAATATCTGCCACACATATATCTGAGAAAGAACTTGTATCCAGCATATCGTAGCAATTCCTATAATTCAGTAAAAAGACAACCGGCCCCATTAAAAAAAAATGGCCAAAAAGCTTGAATAGACTCTTCACAAAAGGAAAATATCTAAGGGGCCCATCAGCATGTGAAAATGTGTTCAACACCACTGGGCATCAGAGAAAGGCAAAGTAAAACCAAAATGAGATGCCCACAACGGTTAAAGTGAAAGATAAACCTGACAACGCCACGATGGAAAGTGCTAGAACTCTCCCAGGCTGGTGCTAGCGGACCAGGATGGCGTGACCACCGCGGACGTTGGTTTGGCGGGTTCTCACGGAGTGAAAACACACACCCGCCCCAGGCCAGAAACGCCACATCTTTTTTTATCCAAGAGAAACCGAACCACACTCACACTCACAGACCTCACAGCTACATTAATAACGGCCCCAAACTGGAAATGATCCAGATGCCCTTCAACCAGAGACGAAAGGAACACACTGTGGTATGTCCATACAATCAGATACCGCTGTTACAGAAAAGAGGTCCTGATGCACCTGACAACACGGATGGCCCTCGGAAACACGATGCCGAATGAAGAAGCCACACACAAAAGACTACCTATTCTGTGATTCCGTTTATGTGAAGCTCAAGGACAGTCGAAACCAAGATATGGAGAAGAGAACAGACCAGATGCTGCCTGTGGGAAGGCACAGCCTACGTGTGACCGAGAATTATGTGAGGGATCTTTCTGGGGTGACAGATAGATCCTATCTCTTGATGGCAAGGTGGGTGACAAAGCAAATGCATTTATATAACTCATATGAAGTGTGGGGGTCTTAAATGTTGTCATTTGGTTTATCTAAATTATACCTCAACCAAGGAAATTCGAGGAATACATATTCCCCACATGATCTTGCAGCTCAGGGAGGGTTGAGAGTCACCGCTAGGAGGCCTCAGCTCATAAAATGTCTTCTGTCTTTTCCCTACAGTGTGAAAACCTTCCTTCTCACATCAAGGCCCCTTGTTTGACAACGCCCTGCATTCCAATCTCTCGGGCTGGGGAACCCCGGACCACCATGAGCATCTGACCAGAGCCGGCTCTCATTTCCAACCCATCAACTACACTTCGATGTTGGTCGAGGTGAGATGGAAAATGGGGTCTCCTTGCTCAGAGAGGGAACTGTCAGTAAGATAACAGGGAAGGCGACCACCTGCTCTTCACGTGGGGGACCGAGGCTTGTCACGGATGTCTGGGGAGTCGAGGCCCTCTGGCCTTGCTCTCTGTCTTTATGCAAAGGTTCGTATTATGTTTTGGGAAAATATCTTTCATTCACTTCATCAAATGAGCGTCTTTTCCCTCCTAGACTTGCTGATTTTAATAGAGCTGAATGTGTTCTTATTTAAAGTTCTGCGTCTTTTTGTCAGGTATGCTTTTTTAGACTAAAACCTACTTTTTTTTTTTTAAAGATTTTTATTTATTTATTCAACAGAGAGAGAGATCACAAGTAGGCAGAGAGGCAGAGAGAGAGGGGCAAGCAGGCTCCCCGCTGAGCAGAGAGCCCGATGTGGGGCTTGATCCCAGGACCCTGAGATCATGACCTGAGCTGAAGGCAGAGGCTTTAACCCACTGAGCCACCCAGGCACCCTGGAATCTGTTTTTAAATAATCCATCAGGAGTGGGGGAAGGAAAGGCATAGCTGAAACAAGATAGCTATTGACACGGCCAGAGCTGGGTGCCATGGGAGCGTGTCATATCATGAGCTCTTTTGGTGTATATTAGGAAAGGCCTATCAAAAAATTTGCAGAAGAAAATATGTGATGGCATACAACCTAATTTAAAGTTCTTGTTCTCATTTTCGTGTGATGCTGGAGAGGGCACATATATTCACTTTACCATTAGCCCAAGATCATTCAAAATTGTTTCATCAATAACTTCATCCAGGAAGCAAAATACTAAAATTATTTTTAAGTTAAAAATATCATATTTATAACAATTTAAAAAATTTTTATTATGGACACTTTCCAACATAAAAATGTCTGTCTGACTAATGAAAGGAACCCCTTGTACCATCACCCAGTGTCAATGAATGTTCACATGTGACCTTTATCTGTCCCCCCACTCCACATTACATTAAAACAAGTTGAAGGCATCATATTGTTTCATCATGTAAATAAGTCAGTAGTATCTCTAAGAGATAAGACCTGTCTTTCCTTTTTTTAAACATGAACACAATACCATTATCACATCCAAAAAACAGCACTGATTTGTTAATATAAAATATCCAGGAAGTGCTCAAATTTCCCTGCTTATCTCGTGATTGCTTTTTATTCTTAGTTTGCTCAAATCAGGATCCAAATAAGATCCACACACTGTATTCAGTTGAAATGTCTTTTTGAATCAGTAGGCTTTCTTGCCTTCATTTTTTTCCCTTTGGTATTTATTTATTGATTGATTCTATCTATTTAATTTTAGAGAGAGAACAGGGGGAGGGGCAGAGGGAGAGAAAGACTAAGCAGACTCTGCCTTGAGTGCAGAACCTGACAAGGGACTCGGTCTCACAACCTTGAGATCATGACCCTGAGATCATGACCTGAGCCAAAATCAAGAATCAGACACTTAAGTGAATAAGCCACCCAGGTGCCCCTACTTTGGTATTTATTTATTGAAGGAGCTGGGCTATTTGTCTTGTGGAATTTTCAACATTCTGGATTTTGTGACCGCATCCCCATGGTATTGTTCATCTATTAGATGAACAATATTCTAATAGAATATTGTTATTCTATTACCTGTAATTCTCGTAAGCCGTTGGCGGTACCTGGAGGCTTCTCATCACTATTAATGGTATCGGAAACGTCTCTTCCAAGACTGACAATTTCCATGATGTGGCAATTGTATGACATCTCACCACGGTGAGTAAGGCAGGTTCTAAACCTTCCTGAGGCGACAGAATAGAGGATAACTGTTAATATGTGGTAAGGTCAAGTCCAGTCCCCATTGCCTTAATAAAACACATCTGGCCGGAATCCATCATTAGCTCTAGGATGACTGACAGCTGGAACATGTTGAGCCCCTCCTCCGTGCATTTTGGTGAACGTGCACAGGCGGACAGAACGTGAACTTGGGAGTCAGCTGTAGATTTGAATTCTGGCTTTGCCTTTCATTAGGTAGACACCTTTTCGAATTACTTAATATTTCTTAGTCTCAGATTCTTTACCTATGAAAATAATGTCTATCTCACCTGCTGCTGAGATATACTCGCTGGATAGTATGTGTTCAATAATTGCTTGTTTCTTTTCCAGCGAAGGTTAAAAAAATGAGAATTTGTGTTGAAAACTAAATTCTAGAGAGTTTGTTTAGGTCCAAATGCAAATATGGCATTTACCGGCTTCATAAATTATAGAGGCTTTCAAGTAAACCTTAAGAAAGGACATGCTGAAAGAGAAAGGAATATGAGAACAGGAAATATTGCTGTCTTCTCTCCTCCTTATACTCAGAAAATTCAGGAAATTCTTCCCAAAGAAAGCATGACCTATTTCAGCCTCAAACTTTGCTATTCTCTGGACTGTGTTGGCTTGAGAACATATTTCTTTTACCAAAAGATGAGTTCACAGTAAATGACTCAGAAACATATGGATGAAATTTCCCTTAAGCCACTCAGGGGATTTGAAGTTAAGGGAAAGAGTACTTGGCAGAATGCGTTTGGGGTTTTGCCAGACCCAAACCAACTGAGAAACAGTTAAGACACAAGGCAGATCTGGAACGATGCCAACTTTACCCATCTTAGCAGGACAGGGATTTATAATCAGAGCTGCTCAGAAAAGCACCGCCTCACGGGTGGCAAAGGACAGAAAAGCCTTTGTCCTCAACATCTCAACGTGGCTGCAATTTCCCTGACAGACCCCCTGGGATGCCCGCACCCCCTTACCCATCAGGATCCTCCAAGTCACCTTGGAGGCCGCAGGTTCCTCTAGCACCCTGAGCCTCTGACTTCTCTCCAAGTCGCTTTGCTCCCAGGCCAGCCTGGATGTTTCTCACTGTGAATTCGCAAAGGAGAGAGACCAGCTCTTGAGGAGGGTTCTGGATTCATGGCGAAGGGCTGTAAGGGGAAAATGTGACAAAGCACTTTCCTTCCCTGACATAAACTTTTTTTGTCTTCACTCTTACCTTTGTCACCTTTCCACATTCTGTGCTTTCCGCGGATTTCTCTGACCCGATAAGCTGTTATCACAGTGTGAAAGAGGTGGGGTGAGGAGATAGAGGAAGGGGCTCCCTTCATGACGGGGATGGGGGTCTGTGTGTGGTAGGCTTCAGCTTAATATCAAGTGAACCCAGGGCTCTGGGGAAACAATGGGAGAATCATGACACCAGACCGTGTCCCTTCAGACTAGAGCGCCATATGCTGTATTCAACCCCCACTCACTGCACCAAATATCCCTGTAAATGGGCCCAGTTTCCTCTCCAGCATTTGCCCGAGGACTCCCGTGAGCTGGGCCCGGTGCCCAAACACAGCCCGGGTCCTCACGCTCACGGAGCCCACAGACGGGCTGGGGAGGTTGGCATCAAGGAAACAAATGAGTATGTACGTCTAAATCAAGACCTATCCGCCATGAAAGACTAGGTCAGGGTTGAAGTTGGAGCGGGCCTGGGGTTTGAGAGAAGCTACACAAAGCTTCCTGATCAAAGCAGCTCCCCCACAGGCCTGGCTCACCATTTGCCCCTCTATAGAATCGCTAACCATTGTGAAGTCATTGAGGCTTTCTGTTAAAAATAGGCCTCTTCTACCTGACAGGGGAGGTCAAGGAACACAGACGACAGTGTCGCTGACGGACGTCACTAGCTGTTACTGCAGAAAGCCAGCGGATGAACTGGAGAGGACAGACTGGGGGCTTTAGTGGGGGGGCAATGGTGGGAGGGTCTCTGTCTTGGTGGGCCCGGAGGGAGGTGAGAGGTTCCGACAGGAGGAGACCCAGAATGCAAGGCTCAGGCCATGCCATGACTCCCTTCATGCAGTTCACTGTTGCATCTAGAACTCTCCTTAATTCCTCACCGAGTTTAAGGTGTTCTACACAGGAAGCATTAGCTCCTGCCTAAATCTTCATCCTGTAGCCGTTCTTGCTGTAGCTAACTTTCTTTTGTGCATTTTGTGAAGGCAAAAAGGGATTAAAAAAAATTCTGGAGACCTTTCCATGCCTCCTCCTGTGGGTAAGGGGATTGTGCTCACCAGTCCAGGCCTGTGGTATGGGAGAGGGGGAGTGAAGCTGGAGGCGGGGGTGGGAGGTGGGGGAGGGGGGGGGGGGGGGGGGGGGGGGGGGGGGGGGGGGGGGGGGGGGGGGGAGGCCGGTTCATTGTCCTAAAGAGTGCAGACTCCTGTGGGGCACTAGATGGCAACATTTCTCCAGATCTAAACTCAGCAAGGGCGAGGACCTGTCAACCGAAGGTCAATGCCGCACAGCTGCCGGTGTCAACACATTCTATGAAACCTGACCTTCTGGAGATGGGACTATGGAAGCCAGATCTGGTGGAGGGGGAAGCCTCCATGGCGCGGCTCTCGGGGCTGGTCCAGAGAGGGGTTCAGAGGTGGATGCTGTTCTTTCTGCTCCCGCCTCTCTAACCACCACTGCCTCCAACAGCATCATCACCGCCTCCACCTGGACCAGCTCCACGTCCTCTGCCTCCACATGTTGACCTCAAACTCCCCCTTACCACCCCCACCACCTCTGCCACTCTCACCACCTCCGTCACATCCACTACCTCCTCTACCTCTGCTACCATCATCACCCCTCCTATCTCCATCACCTCCACCACCATCGCCACCTCCTCCACCATCACTGTCTCTACCACCATCACCATCACCTCCTCCACCATCGCCATCACCTCCACCATCATCACCATCTTCACCACCATCACCACCTCCTCCACCATCACTGCCTCTACCACCATCACCATCACCTCCTCCACCATCACCATCACCTCCTCCACCATCGCCATCACCTCCACCATCATCACCATCTTCACCACCATCACC
>CM053614.1:75159699-75187424 GCA_028646535.1 Procyon lotor
CCACCATCACCATCACCTCCTCCACCATCACCATCACCTCCTCCACCATCGCCATCACCTCCAACATCATCACCATCTTCACCACCATCACCACCTCCTCCACCATCACTGCCTCTACCACCATCACCATCACCTCCTCCACCTCCTCCACCACCACCTTCACCACCATTGCCAACTCCTCCACCATCACCACCTCCACCACCTCACCTCCTCCACTTTCACCACTGCTACCACCTGCAAGGCCTCCTCCACCACTTTCTCCACCTCTTCCACTGTCGCTGCCTCCTCCACCATCACCACTACTGAGTCACACAGGTTGCTGTTGTTTCTGTAGGTGCTGAAAAGGAAAACTTCATGTAAGCCAATTCTGAGAAGAGAGATTTAATCAGAGATACGTTTTTTTTCTTTTTCTTTTTTTACATATCCATGCTAGGAGTTTATTAGCAAAATGCTGCCTGGTTTAGAAATGGAGGAGAACGGTTTTAATGAGGAATGATTTATACTTGACACACCAGTTTTTGGTAAATGGATAGTTGCTTCTTATCTAATTAAGCAATATTTGAAAACAGAGTGTCCTTCTATGTGGACTTAAAATATCCTCTGGAGTTTTGTTTGCTCTATCAATTTATTTAGCGTACTCTTTCTGCTTAGCCATCACCCGCACTTGCCAGGCCTTATCCTTTTAATTAGCAACCTGTCACTCTCTTTCAGTGTTTCTGTTCAGAAACACCAACTGATCCATGAACAGTCAAAACATACCACTTGACATAAAACAACATGTACTGAAGTTCTCATGCAATTGGACAGGTTAGATGAACTGTTTCCTGGGGACCAGCCTTCCTTATGTGGAAGACCAGGGATCGAGATTCTCCAAAGAGGGGTGCCTGGGTGGCTCAGTGGGTTAGGGCTTCTGCCTTCAGCTCAGGTCATGATCTCAGGGTCCTGGGATTGAGCCCCACATTGGGCTCTCTTCTCTGCTCAGCGGGGAGACTGCTTCCTCTCTCTTTCTGACTGCCTCTCTGCCTACTTGTGATCTCTCTCCTATCAAATAAATAAATAAATAAAATCTTTAAAAAAAAAAAAAAGATGTTCCAAAGGGTGAGAACGGCAAGGGGAGAGTGGCAAAGCAGAGTTACAGGACCAAAAGTTGACAGCTGACCACTTGTTTTAAAGTACCTCTTTTGTGCCTTAAAGCCCCAGGGCCCCATAGCCACCACCTGACAGATAGATCCATCTTCTCTGCATAGATCCATTCATATATTCAATCAACACATAATGATTAACTTCCAACATAGGTGCAGTATGGCTCCATGATTTAGGGACAGAGCTGTGAGCAAGGCATGTATGCTATTGATGCTCACACACTGAAAGAGGAGAAAAATAAACCAAATAAAGAAATTGCCAAATATCATTCAGGTTTGATAAGTGCCAATGAGGAGAATGAAGCAGGATTTGGCCATAGTGACAGGTAATGGCGTGTGTGTGTGCATGTCTAATGGCTAATGTAGTTAGATTCACTGCCCTGAAGGGATGAGCAGTAAGACCTGAATGAAATGAAGTGCTGAGTCATGGGAGGGTCCCAGAGCTAAAATGAGGCAACATATCACTGTCACTATGAACTGACCAATGTCAACTTGGTCATGACACTCTTGGTTTCTTGGTAGTGATGACAGCTATTGAAGGAGATTGAGGTAAATAAGGATGAATTGCTCCCCTAAAACTTCGCTTCCAGTTTGTGAAGAGATCAAATCTTCTACTGAATTTGGTCGTGTATACAGAAATTTATCAAATGCTTTTTTCTTTCTTTTTTTTTTTTTTTCAAATGCTTTTTTCTTAACTGGTTCAAATAGTTTACACAAACTATTTGGTAAACTCAGTGGAGGGAGACTCAGCACTCAGTTCTTTCAGGAGCTTTTACCACCGCCTTGCATGAGAGGTCACTTGAAGTGGGGACAACAATACCCCAGAGGCAGGATTCTGTTATACTGGGACTCAGCAAAAGGTGGTCAGAGCTCCCCCAAACCAATGTACAGACACTGAACTATACTGGACCAAGTCTCAGGGGCTATTTCTCATGACACATATTTGTGATGGTTAATTTTATGTGTCGACTTGGTTAGGCTTTGGTGCCCAGCTGCTTGGTCAAACACCAGTCTAGATGTTACTATGAAGGCATTTTTTTGATGTGATGAACACTTAGATTAGTAAACTTTGAGTAAAGTAGATTACCCTTCATAATGTTGGTGGCCTCATCCAATCAGTCAAAGGCTTTAAGAACAAAGACTGAGATGCCCCAAAGAGGAAGGAATTCTAACTCCGGACTGCAGATAGAGATTCGGCCTGAGTTTCCAGGTTTCAGACTCATTAGCTGACTCAAGAACTGCAACAGTAACTCTTACTTGAATTACCAGCCCCCAGCCTGCCCTTTGAATTTTAGATTTGCTACCCCAATGACCATGCGAGCCAATTTCCTAAAATACATCTCAACCTGTCTATAGCTAGATCTTTGTCTCCTATTGGTTCTATTTTTTGGGGAACACTGACTAATACTAGGAAGTGGGCTGCAGGTGTAACGAATGCCTTAAAAACGTGAAAGTGGCTTTGGAATAAGGAAGGGGGGGTTATTGGACAAATTTAAGGCACAGGACCAAAAAAGCCTAGATGGCCTTGAAGACATCATTGGTAGAAATAACAGGTGTGGAAGTGGTTTGGGTGAGAGCTCAGCAAGGAGAGAGCTGGAGAGCAAGTTTCTATTGTCTTAGAACATACAAGTACCATCCAGAACAGAATGCTGCTTGAAATAGGAATGTTAATGGTGCTTCTGGTGAGATCTCAGACAGAATTTTGGACACAGACTCAGACACACATAGAGGGAAGATGTCACGGAGACACAGGGATGAGACAGCAAGCCACGAAGAGAGGCCTGGGACAGACGCTTTCTCTACAGTCCTCAGAAGGAACCAACCCTGCCAACATATTCATTTGCGATGAGCTGCGCGACAGCAACTATTTGTTGTTGAAGCCACCCGGTCTCTGGTGCTTTGTCTCGGCAGCCCGAGCACACCAGTGCGGGGCTGTAAGCCTCAGTGGCGCCCTATGCCATTTGTCACCAGTCAGGCATCTGCGAGCAAGTGCTGAGACGGAGTTTGGTGTGGAAAATATTTGTTAGGGATCAAATCCCGTAAAAGAAAAGAGGAAGGAGCCATCATTAGAAACAGAATGCAACTGACATGAAATGAGTTAACATATAGGGCTGGCTCGTTCTACTTCTTAAAAAAAGCTCCAAATTTAATATCACAGAGTATAGATGATCTTTAAACTTCATTTACACTTATTACATGTGTTTTCCCATCATAGTTTATGAAGAGTATGATGTAATCTATTTTCATATTGATGGAGCTTTATAATACACAAATTGAAGAGCATTATCAATGCCAATAACTTAATATATTACAAACGCCAATAAAGTAATAGTTATTCTTTACTAGTTAATAATAATGGCTTTATCTGACTCTACTTCGGTTGGAAGGAGTTCAATTCAATACAATTTAAGGTAGATTTTTTTAGAAAGGAAGGCAAAGGAATAGAGATTGAGCAGAGGGAAAATATGAACGATAATGTACATCGGAGGAGGCATCAAGCAACCCAGTGTTGAGCTCTGGACTGAAGGCTGCCCTTTTGGGGTTGTCTAGCTTTGTGTCAAAATGGCTGTGCCTTGATTGCTACCGGGCTCAACCAATCACTGGGTAAGGGCCGCCCCAGGAAGGTGGCCTCGAGCAAGGAGGCTCTCTACAGCTGAAGCTGACCCTGGAGGGGCGGGTGGCCCGAGATGGCTGCCGACCCCACTCCTCGCTGTGAGCCCTTTCTGGGAGGGGGACCCTGGGCCACACATCTCCACATCTACCATGCTGCTCACGGAACAGTGAAGGATAGTACACGACTAAACTATTTCAGCCAAGCCACCTCTGTTGAATACCTTTAATTTCACCAACAAGAGTCCATTTCTAATATTCGTTGTACCTATTAACAACGTACTAATTTAAACAATAAAACTCCATTTCTGATATGCACTATGCTAATTAAGAAAGTCTCAGATACTCAGTGGGAATTCCGTCACAGAAGTGCTTGGAGTGGCTGCCTCTGGAGTGTGGCTTTTCCAATAAAATATGAACTGACTGCCCTAGAGTGGAATTTTCCATCATAGCCCCTGACAGCCCTTAGAGGAAAAGCTCAAAGCTTAAATGAACCAGCACACATGTCAAATGACCGACTCAACCTTGCTGAAATCACAGACGTCCTAATAATCCTCATATAGATATGCTTGTCTTTGGGGTCTTGGACACCTATCCTCTCCTTTTGTTCAGTCATACTTCCTTAGGGATTATTTTGTTGCAAGAAACCAAAACTACTCAAGCTGTTAAAGGCTCGACCCTGAGACCAGCGATGAAGGCTCTTTGGATCACTCAGAGCGGACCTGGGGTATTGGGATCTCCAGCTTCCCCTGCTTGTCTCATGGGTCCACAGTCTCTTCTCCTCTCTGCTTTCATCTGAGTGTCTGCCTCTGTCTCCTGCTTCTCTTTCCCTTTCTACTTATTTACTTACACTCCCCCAATCTTTTCTTAAGATTTTATTTTTAAGGAGTGCCTAGGTGGCTGGGTTGGTTGAATGTCAGACTCTTGGTTTCAGCTGAGGTCATCGTCTCAGGTCATGTGATCGAGCCCTGTGTAGGGCTCCATGCTCAGTAGGGAGTCTGCTTAGGATTCTCTCTCCCTCTCTCTCCCACTCTGTCCCTCCCCGCTGCTCGTGCTCACTCATACATGCATGCATACTCTCTCTCTCAAATACATACATACATAAATTCCTTTTAAAAAAAGATTTTATTTTTAAGTAATCTCTACACCCAACATGGGGCTTGAACTTACAACACCGAGATCAAGAATCACATGCTCTACCAGCTGAGCCAGCCAGGCGCCTCACACTTCCCTTCTCTTGATTCTACATAACCACCATCATTTGACCATCTTCCTGTCTCTTAGGTCAAGGTCTTGAGAGGAAAAAAAGGGAAAGAGCAAATATAACTGACACCATCCTGTCTATGGCCTGGGGTCCTTGGAGTTGGTTGGACATTGTGTTCCAGGTCATCTGTGGCTAGGGGCGGTGTGAGTGGGGTAAATGAAGCTTCTCCTTCTAGGGAGAAGGGAAATTCTCCAGAATTTCTGGAGAAATTCCTCCAGAAGATGAACATGCCCACCCCAATCCTACTGACCGGTAGCATAGTATCTTCCCAAAAAATTCCCTTGAATGCACACTGTATGTGTGCGTGCATACAAATGTGTACACACAATCACGTGCATTCATACCCTGTGTGGTTGACTAAGCAAACCCAGGAGTTACTGCCCAAAGCCGTGTATTCAAATTAAGATATTCAAGTGTCTACATAATATGTCTTCTTGATTTGGTGAAGAAATGTCTTCTTGTTACCATTTCCTGACACCTCACCTGCTACAAATACTTCCTTCTCAGAGCGCCTGGGTGGCTCAGTTAGTTGGGCGTCTGACTCTTGAGCTCAGCTCAGGTCTTGATCTCAGGGTTGTGAGTTCGGGCCCTGTATCCGGCTCTGCGCAGGGTGTGGAGCCTACTTAAAAACAACCACCACAAAAAAACAAAACAAGGGGCACCTGAGTGGCTCAGTGAGTTAAGGCCTCTGCCTTCAGCTCAGGTCATGATCTCAGGGTCCTGGGATCGAGCCCCGCATCGGGCTCTCTGCTCAGCAGGGAGCCTGCTTCCCTCTCTCTCTCTCTCTCTGCCTGCCTCTCTGCCTACTTGTGATCTCTCTCCTCTCTGTCAAATAAATAAATAAAATATTTAAAAAACAAAACAAAACAGAACAACAACCACCATAAATACCACCTTCTCAGCTGCAACCCAAGGAGGTCTGAATTGATTACTCATCAATGATGGCCATTTCCACCACCTGTGGGTGCCGCCATGGCTAGCATGGTGCCATCTGTCCCTCCCAGACTACACATTGTCAAGGCTGGGAGTCATAGAACCCGGTTCTATGGTGGACTCTCCAAGGAAACTCTGGCCTCCATCCCGGCTCTAACAATTAGACCTCAGCATAAAGCTCGTAACCACGGATTTGGTCCACGAAAGCAGAGCTTTCCTCCAGCCTGGGTACATAGAAACCCCAGATTGTTCTCTGTTTTCTTTCATGCTTGCTTGCATTGACTGCTTGGAGTTTCCCAGGGATACTGGTAAGTCAACCAATGTATCAGCCAGGTGCCCTGAAGGAGACACAGTGACGAAGCGAGGAGAGCCCTCTGTCCGGCTTCCTGGAGCTGCTCACTTTTGCCTAGGGCAGACTCTCTCATTCCTCATGCCCTTTCCCCCCTCGCTTGGTACCCCTTTAACAGGGGCAGAGGAAATGCAGAGAAAGTGGAGACATCTCAGGCAGAAAGGACCTTGCCAAATCAAAGACCTCAGAAACACTTAAAGAGAAAAGGTTCACTCTTCCTTCCCAGACCACCCTTGTTACGGTAGGAAGAGGAGAGATCTGAGTAAAAACCTCTATTTACCTGCCCGTTACCTCCCCCACTCCCCTCAAGTTCAGATGCCTGGAGAACTTATTGACTTCCATAAATAATTAGGTCAGTGTTTGCTAGAATATTCTCTCCTGAAAGCCTGTTGGAGAAGGGTCCCAAACTGAGGGCACTAAATAAAAACTTTCTTCTTTTCAGCTTTGCCTCCATCCAGCTGCTCTGATGAGTCCTGTCAAGCACCAAGGGGTCCAGACCTGTGTGGTTAGGTGCATTGCCCCTTGTTACGAGGCCAGGAGCCCTCCACCTGGGATGGGGCAGGGCCATGGGGCTCGCTGGCTGCTGACCCCTGTCCCCAGCTGTCCGTCTAGGCGTACAGCTGATCCCATTGCCACTTGGCCATAGCGCCGCCCTCTTGTAAACGGGCCCCATAGCTCTCTGATCAGACATTGCCCTGGAGGGTCCCCTCCCTGCAGAGTCTCTGACTTCTCTGATTCCATACCTGCTTTCACAGCCCCTTATCTATCCAGGCCTTGGCCTCGGGGACTCCCAGGGATTGGGGCACTTATCTCCCCAGACAAAGTCCCCCCTCAAAGGGAGGGGGCTCATTCATCTTGAATGGGGAACTCATTCATCTTGCCCCTTTTTCCCCAGGGTCAACCTGCACGATTCACCAGTAAGTGCCAAGGAGCCCATTCAGGAGGCCCTGGAGCTTAAAACACCAATGAGCTGGTCCCCTCACTCTGAGAAAAAGGAGCACCCAGACCCCAGAAACCCCTTCCTTTCCTTCCTGATGGCCGAACCCCTCCCCACCCCACCCGCTCAGTGATTGGTGGGAGGTGGGATGGGGGGGTGAGGGTGAGGATGGGCTTCTTGTTAGAGCAGCAAACAACAAAGAAAGAGCAAAACCAAACTAAACCAGATTTAATCTTGGTTCTTTAGGCTCTTCGCCTTCCCCCCTCCCAATCCCACAGACACCCTGTGCAGTTACTTCTCTTTCCAACAGATACAGGAGGACGATTGAGGGAGAGGCAGTAGGAGAGGGAGACACTCTTCCATTTAGAGGACCCGTGTGCTATTTACGTATGTGGTTGTTCTGCGGAGTTCAATAATCAGGACACAGAGGCTACCAACAAAGGAAAGGGATCTGAACCCAGATGCTAGGGCCAATAACCGCTCGGCTTTGAATCCTGGCTCTAGCACTTCCGAGATTTGGAAACTTGGGCTGGTTACTGCACTTCATGGTGGCTTGCTGTCCCCATTTAGCGAAAGGTGGGGAGAGTATTCGTACAACTGTCTTCTAGTGTAGAATTCATATCAATATTTGACGCACAGTAGAGGCTGTCGATAGTGAGCCTGACTTCAATTCAAACACTAAGTGACTTATGTTTGACAAAGAAATGTAAACAGGGCTTTAATTGATTCGTGTGCTTACCACTGGTGGCTCATTTATTGCTGTCTTCTCTGTGAGAGCCTGTGTCTGCGATCTAGGGCCTGGGTGGCCGCACAGTCTTGCCCCGGGCCTGAGCTCGGGTCCAGCGCTCCTCTGAGGACTGACTCATTTGGTGAGCAAGCAAATGGTGCTGTGACTCACCCTGGGCTCCAGTCATGAATGAAGCAGATGTGGGCCTTGCTTCATGGTGCTCACAGTCTGATGGGCTGTCCGTAAATGACCTTATGAAGAAATACACAGTGAAGGGGCGCCTGTGTGGCTCAGTTAGTTAAATGTCAGACTCTTGGTTTTGGTTCAGGTCATGATCTCAGAGTCATGAGATCGAGCCCCATTGTCGGGCTGTGCACTGGACATGGAGCCTGCTTAAGATTCTCTCTCTTTCTCCCTTTTCCCCTCTCCCGTTCCCTACGCTGGCTCCTCTCACATGCATACATGCACACTCTCTCTTTTTCTCTCTCTAAGAAAAGAAAGGAATACACAGTGAAGTGTGGTAAGAACCATGAATGAGAGGACCCAGGGTGCTTGTAGGGAAAGTGATTAAGGAAGCTCTTTTTGAAGAGAGACATTTAATCAGAGATCTGCAAGTTGAAAGTGGAGGGGAAAGTTCCAGACAGAGGAAACAGCATGTGCAAAGGCCCTGGGCCAAGAAGAGCTTGGTATTCTTGAGCCGATATAAAGCCAGGGTGGCTGGAAAGAATGAAAGAGCAGATGAATTGCTTGAGATGGGATAGTTAATAGGAAATACAGGGAAAATAGATACACTTTAAGTAATACATGTGAATATAATCATTAAAACAAAGACTGAGGGAATAACCACAGGAAAAATAACCCAGTTTGATAAATAACAAATAATTTACGAGTGGGAAAAAGGTAGAAAAAGGTAGAGGGGGAGCCTATAGATTAAGAGAGTTAAGAAGACACGCCAAGGATGTGAGAATTCAGAACCCTCATACATCGCTGGTGACACCAGTCCTGGAGTCTGGGATAAGCATAGCATTAGTGAAAATGCCTGTCCTCCCCCCTCCTCCTGCCGTCATCACACACACCATTCACTTGTGCTCTGAATGCTTTCTGGTATGGATTGAGTTCTCCTCCCACCCCAAAAAGATATGTTGAAGTTCTAACTCCCTCATTCTCATAATTATATTAATACTAGTCAGGTTCTCCAGAGAAACAGAACTAATAGGTTTTCTGTCTTTCCCTCTGTATCTCTCTCTCTCTTTCTCTAGCAAGGAGCCCAATATGGGGTTCAATCCCAGGATGCCAGGATCATGACCTGAGCCGAAGGCAGACGCTTAAGGACTGAGCCACTCAGGTGCCCTGAAATTGACTGATTTTGAGGACTTGCCTCCTGTGATTGTGCAGGCTTGGCAAGTCCCAAGTCTGAAAAGGAGGCTAGCAGGCTGAGGACCCAAGGAGGCGTCATGGGTTGAGTCCAAAGGCAGGCTGCAGTCATAATCTCTTCTTGCCTGGGGGAGGTCAGTCTCTTCCGTGAAGGCCTTCAGATAATGGGCTGCACCTCCCCCACATGAGAAATGAGAACATGAGAAACAGACACCCCCCCACAAAGAGAAATCTGCTTTACTCAGAGCCTACTGATGTAAACATGAATCTCCAGTAAAAAATGACAACAAAAAACCAAAAAACAACTTTCTGAGAAAATCTGACTAATGTTTGACCAACTATCTGGATTTCATGGTCTAGTTAAGTTGACACATAAAATGAGGTGTCACAGTGACCTTATTTGCAGATGTAATTAAGCTAAAAAGGCCCTAATCCAATACTATCGGTGTCCTTATGAAAGGGGAAATTTGGACACAAAGCCAGGCATGCACACAGGGAGAACGCCATGTGAGGATGAAGGCAGAGACCGGGGTGATGCCGGCAAACCCCCCGAAGCTACGAGAGGGGCACAGATCAAATGCTTCCTCACAGCCTTCAAGGGGAAACAACCCAGCTGACACTCTGATCTCAGACTTCAGCCTCCAGAACTATAGAATAATAAAATACCACCCAGCCTGTAGTGTGTGATTACATTCCCCTTCATTTGCCGTAATCCAAACTGCAGAAATCGAGAACAAAGCCCCAGAAGGCCTTCTCCACGCATAGACAGAGAGGGAATCTGAAAGAAGATATGAGCAGACAGCACCCATTTTCCCCTGTCTTCTCTCCACTCGCATCCTCCCCACTTCCGAGCCCATGGGTGAAACCCTTTCTCTGAGTGGAGAGAGGAAAGCTGAAGGGGAAATAAGACAGTTGGATGCAGTGTGGAAGGTGTGTCCCTCCTCCCACCCCCACACTGGCCACCTCGCGGGTGTGGGCGTGTCTGCTGGAGGCACACACGGAGCTCCTGTTGAGTTCGGACATCCCAGAATGGAGAGGACCTGCGCCCCATCCAGGGAGACGGTAACGGATCCATTGTTGTGTATCCACAGTAAGGTGGAAATGGCATCGTGACATACAGGGCTGGAAGCTAGCCTGAGCTCCCTGTGTCTCTGAAAGTGTGTGAGTGGCTATGTGAATACGCCCAAGGCTCTGCAGTGACGCATGAAAGCTCTCTGGGAGGTAGCAAGCCCATGGGGCCTTGAGCCCAGAAGGAGGGAACACTGTGTCAGAAGGCTTAGCATTGGACAGGACTGTAGAAAATCTGGGAAGACTTCTTGGAGACCAGGCAGGATGGGGTACATCTGAAGCAGCTGGGCAGTAAAGCACCAAGAATTAGGTGCCTGGCCACCACCCCTCTCCCAAGCCCTCACCGCCATGTTGGAAAATGTGAAAGGAGTTGGATATTAGAGTCAGCCTCAGGGATAAGGAGAAAGAGGGAGAAGAAAATCATGATTATGACTTGGTTATGGAAACTGGAATGGCTAAGGAATCACTGAAGAAAGTCTACCCAGATTTACCTGAAAATAGCTAGATCAGGATTTCTACATCAGTTCAAATGGGAATTCAAGATGAAAAGTCTCATTTCATGGCAGGACTTTCACACACAAGCAGAATCATGCATTGACACATTTGATGGGTCCTTTTAAATACCTGTTGGCAGAGGCTTCTCTTCCTTCTTGACCATCATCTTTTGGGTCAAGGCTCTGCAAATCTGGGAACCTCAGGTAAGCCACCCATGTGCTGTACCCTGGGGAGTTGTGTAATGCTAGTGATGTTCATGCCCAATGAGCTAGTGACTGACTACCCATTCGCATTCCTCAGGCCCTTCCCCAGAACCCTGTCCAGCCATGGTTCTTTGCCTGCTAAGCAGCCACTGTTCTGGAAGCCAGATTTCTGTGGCAGGATATCTATATTATCACATTATCTGTTGAGGGAGAGAGGCAGTAGCTTGAAACACTTTACTGGCAAGTTCTAAGCATTGGTTAATGAAGTAGTCCTAGCAGAAGGCATTATCTATCTATAAAAGTGCTTTCTATGAAGTAACACACATGCATCAGTCATTTACTGCTGCTGGTGTGCTCTTCCTACTATTGTCAACAACATTTTTATAGTAGGAGAAAGGCAGTAGGGAGGAAAAGACAGAGGCTGGACATCTATTCACTCCAGGACTTCTACTAACCGCTCTGTGAGCTAGGGTAAGGCATTTAAACTGTTCTCTTAGCTAGAAAATGCAAAGCTTATGTGGTACTCAACTAGAGGATCTCTGTGGCCATTTCAGCCTCTAAGATTCGATAGTGCTAACACAGTTTTCACATTTTCTAGTCATTTGAGGAAACTCCATGAATATAATCAGCTAAATGTCCAGAAAACTTTTAACAAGAGGGACAGATCCACTAGGAGTTCAGAGGCAAAGAGTTTTCTTGCTTTTAATATAGTCAAGGCTTTAAATGCAGATTATGGAGGCCCACAGAAGTTGTTTATAGCCCAACTGCTTGAATTTTTTTTTTTAAAGATTTTATTTATTTATTTATTTGATAGAGAGAGATCACAAGTAGGCAGAGAGGCAGGCAGAGAGAGAAGGGGAAGCAGGCTCCCCGCTGAGCAGAGAGCTTTATGTGGGGCTCGATCTCAGGACTTGAGATCATGACCTGAGCCGAAGGCAGAGGATTAACACACTGAGCCACCCAGGTGCCCCTGGAACTTATTTTTGAATGTGTTATTGACCACACAAATGC
Source organism: Procyon lotor (assembly GCA_028646535.1). NCBI lineage: Eukaryota > Metazoa > Chordata > Mammalia > Carnivora > Procyonidae > Procyon > Procyon lotor. Next base: position 75,171,813 of record CM053614.1, read on the forward strand.
AATCACTCATATGCACTACATACATACACAAACAAAAAAATCACATATTAAGGGATAATATATTTTTGAAAAGATGCATATTAAGCTAAATTTATAAAAATTGAAATATTTGGACTGCACAAAGAGAGTATACTAACATTTTGAAAAAGTCTAAAATCCTAATAAGTCCTCAAAATTAAGCAAAATGAAACAAGATTTTACTTATTTATTTGTTAGAGAGAGAGAGAAAGAGAGAGAGAGAGAGAGAGAGAGAGAGAGGAAGAGCACAAGCAGGCAGAGAGGCAGGCAGAGGCAGAGAGAGAAGCAGGCTCCCTGCTGAGCAAGGAGCCCAATGTGGGACTCAATCCCAGGACCCTGGAACCATGACCTGAGCCAAAGGCAGCCACTTAACTTACTGAGCCACCCAGGCATCCCAAAACTGTGTTATTTTTCTAAAAACTGTGTTATTTTAAAGTTGAGTTTCATATATAGTAAGTGAGAGTAACTAAATTAAGCAGGAGTCCTGATTTATAGCCACTTCTAACAGATCTATTTAAGTGGTTTTGAAAAGACAACATAATGAGAAACTCTTTGATAATAATACTATCTGACTCAATGAATATGTTTTTCACTTGACAGTGGACCATTGGAGCTTTCAAAACAGTTATTAACCTGTTAGGTTTTCAAAACCAGGAAGTTATAATGCATCTTCAAAAACAGCTAAGCTTGTAGTCTCACAACAAAATTAGAATTTTGTAATTGTAGGACACTGAGGATAACTTGAAACCTTAAAAGTCACTGGAGAGAAAAGACAGATTCCTCAAAACAAAACCCAGAAAACCATCAGATTAACAACAAACTACTATGGGTTGGAGGTGATGGCAGAAGACGGGAGAAATATCCTCAAGGAGAATAGGAAGGGTAACTGTTAAGCTCAACTTCTATACCTACTTAAATTATTTTTCACAAGTGAGGATGAAATAAACAATATTTCCAAACATACAGAGCACTTATTCCTTACCAAGTCAGGCAGAAAAAAAACTGCTAAAGAATTCAGTACAAAGAAAAATGAATCTAGAAAAAAAAATTTGAAATGCAAGAAGCAAAAATGTGCAAAGGAATCCGCAAATTATACTAATAAATGTAAATACTGACAATACTGATGGTTAAAAAGCATTTAGAAACAAGAAAAAACTTAACTTAAATAACATAGAAAATACACAAGATGGGAGAGGAAATTTTAGAGAAGAACTAGAAGGTAGCTAAGGTCTTTGTTCTGAAAGGAGAAAGATAACAATAATAATAATCTTTAGCATTTTGGGGAAAAATATAAAGTCATATTAAAGTCATATTACTTCTATTAAAGTAAGCCAAATCACACAAGTATAGAAATAAAATGTATGTCTTCCAAGTTAATGGGGTGGAGGAGAGGAAAAGAGATTTGTCAGAAAAAGTGGGAAAAAAAAAAAAGAGGGAGGAGCAAGATGGCAGAGGAGTAGGAGATGGAGATATCATCAGGTCCCAGAAGTTCAGCTAGATAGTTATCAAACCATGCTGAACACCTACAAACTCAACAGGAGATCAAAGAGAGGAGTAGCAATTCTAGGAACAGAAAAATGATCACTTCCTGGAAGGTAAGACATGCGGAGAAGTGAATCCAGAGCAACGGGAAGATAGACCCCGGGGGGAGGGGCTGGCTCCCGGCGGCCACAGTCGGAACTTTCAGAAGTCTGCTCTGCTGAGGGATGGTGCTCCTAGGGCTAAGTGGGGGGTGGGTGGGGTGGAGCCTTCACGGTCTCAGTGTGGTCTCAGGACCTGTAGGGTCAAGAAAGACTGGGGGTGCCTGAGTGCAGCAGAGCTCCCAGGTATCAGAAGGGGGAAGCTGGCCACAGAGACGGGGCTGCGCAGTGGGCTCTCAGCTCGGGGTTACCTTAAACCATGATCTGTGGCACAGTTGGGCCACTGATCTTCGAGCAAGGACCCCAGAAGCAGCAGATCTGGAGAGACTCACCTTCCTCCTCTGGGAGAGTGGCACGGGAGCACACTGCAGGAATCTTCTGGGTTTGGAGACGCCAAATGGGGCTGTGCGCCAGAGATAGAAATGCTCTGTCATAGGCCAGGTGAGGCCGGAGACCAGGGAGATGGGAGTGACTGAATGCTTTTCTCTGAGGGTGCACTGAGGAGCGGGGCCCTGAGTGCTCAGCTACTCCAGGCCGGAGACTGGGAGGCCACCATCTTCATTCCCGGCCTCCAGGGTGGTATGGAAAGCGTTCAGGGAACAAAAGCTCCTGAGAGCGAACCCAGGCAGATTGCTTGGCCTGGCCCCTGGTAAAGGTGGTGCAAATCCGCCTCAGGCAAAGACATTTGAGAATCACTGCAATGGCCCCTCCTCCAGAAGTTCAGCAAGAATATCCAGCCAAGACCAAGTTCACCCATCAGTTAAAACTGTGGAACTCCAGAGTTAGGAAAAAAAAAAGCAACACATAGAATTCATGGCTTTTCTCCCATGATCCTTCAGTCTTTCAAAGTTAAATTTTTTAAATTTTATTTTTCCTTATTCTATTTTTTAAAAAAAATTTCCTCTTTCCTATTTTAACATTTTTTAAACTATTTTATCTTATCAATACCTTTTTAAAAATCTTTTTAAATTTTCATTGTTATAGTCATATTCTATCCCTTCATTGTATCAACCTTATTTTTTGTATACATATAGGTTTTTGTTCTTTAAAATTTTGGGATAAAATTTCTTCTAATAGATCAAAATATACCCTAAACCTAGTGCATGGCTTTGTTCTAGTCTCCAGCCTGATCATTATCTCCTCTTTTTTTTTCTTTTTTCAACCATGTTGAAAAAATAATTTTAAATATTTATGCCCCTAACATGGAAGCTGCCAATTATATAAACCAATTAAAACAAAATCAAAGAAACACACCAACAATAATACCATAATAGTAGGGGACTTTAACATCCCCCTCACTGAAATGGACAGATCATCTAAGCAAAAGATCAACAAGGAAATAAAGCCTTTAAATAACACACTGGACCAGATGGACATCACAGATATATTTACAACATCCCATCCCTAAACAACAGAATACACATTCTTCTCTAGTACACATGGAACATTCTCCAGAATAGATCACATCCTGGGTCACAAATCAGGTCTCAACCGGTACCAAAAGATAGGGATCATTCCCTGCATATTTTCAGACCACAATGCTTCGAAACCACAATCCTTCGAAATACATGGAGGATAAAGAGCATCCTACTAAAGAATGAATGGGTCAACCAGGAAATTAAAGAAGAATTTAAAAAAATTCATGGAAACAAATGAAAACATAACTGTTCAAAATCTTTGGGACACAGCAAAGGCGGTCCTGAGAGGAAGGTATATAGCAACACAAGCCTTTCTCAAGAAACAAGAAAGGTCTCAAGTACACAGCCTAACCCTACTACACCTAAAGGAGCTGGAGAAAGAACAGCAAAGAAAGCCTAAACCCAGCAGGAGAAGAGAAATAATAAAGATCAGAGCAGAAATCAATGAAATAGAAACCAAAAGAACAGTGGAACAAATCAACGAAACTAGGAGCTGGTTCATTGAAAGAATTAATAAAATTGATAAACCCTTGGCCAGACTTATCAAAAAGAAAAGAGAAAGGACCCAAATTAATAAAATCATGAATGAAAGAGGAGAGATCACAACCAACACCAAAGAAATACAAACAATTATAAGAACATATTATGAGCAACTATACGCCAGCAAATTTGACAATCTGGAAGAAAGGGATGCATTCCTGAGACATATAAACCACCAAAACTGAACCAAGAGGAAATAGAAAGCCTGAACAGACCCATAACCAGTAAGGAGATTGAAGCAGTCATCAAAAATCTCCCAACAAACAAGAATCCAGGGCCAGATGGCTTCCCAGGGGACTTCTACCAAACATTTAAAGAAGAATTAATACCTATTCTCCCGAAACTGTTGCAAAAAATAGAAATGGAAGGGAAACTTCCAAACTCATTTTATGAGGCCAGCATTATCTTGATCCCCAAACCAGACAAAGACCCCATCAGAAAGGAGAGTTACAGACCAATATCCTTGATGAACATGGATGCAAAAATTCTCACCAAAATACTAACAAATAGGATCCAACAGTACATTAAAAGGATTATTCATCATGACCAAGTGAGATTTATTCCTGGGCTGCAAGGTTAGTTTAACATCCACAAATCAATCAATTTGATACAATACATTAATAAAAGAAAGAACAAGAACCATATGATCCTCTCAGTAGATGCAGAAAAAGCATTTCACAAAGTACAGCATCCCTTCTTGACCAAAACTCTTCACAGTGTAAGCATAGAGTGTACATACCTCAGTATCATCAAAGCCATCTATGAAAAACCCACAGCGAATATCATTCTCAATGGGGAAAAACTGAGAGCTTTTCCCGTAAGGTCAGGAAGATGGCAGGGCTTTCCACTATCACCACTACTATTCAACATAGTACTAGAAGTCCTAGCCTCAGCAATCAGACAATGAAAAGAAATAAAAGGCATCTGAATCAGCAAAGAAGTAGTCAAACTCTTACTCTTTGCAGATGATATGATACTTTATGTCGAAAACCCAAAAGACTCCACTCCAAAACTGCTAGAACTCATACAGGAATTCAGTAAAGTGTCAGGATATAAAATCAATGCACAGAAATCAGTTGCATTTCTATATACCCACAGCAAGACAGAAGAAAAAGAAATTAAGGAGTTGATCCCATTTACTATTGCACCCAAACCATAAGATATTTAGAAATAAACCTAAACAAAGAGGCAAAGAATCTGTACTCAGAAAACTTCATAAAAGAAATTGAGGAAGACATAAAGAAATGGAAAAACTTTCCATGCTCATGGATTGCAAGAACATATTGTGAATATGTCTATGTTACCTAAAGCAATCTACGCATTTAATGCAATCCCTATCAAAATACCATCAATTTTTTTTTAAAAAAATGGAACAAATAAATCTAAAATTTATATGGAACCAGAAAAGAGCCCAAGTAGCCAGAGGAATGTTGAAAAAGAAAAGCAAAGTTGGTAGCATTACAATTCCAGACTTTGAGCTCTATTACAAAGCTGTAATCATCAGGAAATTATGGTACTGGCACAAAAACTGACACATAGATCAATGGAACAAAACAGAGAACCCAGAAATGGACCCCAAACTCTATGGTCAACTAATCTTCAACAACGTAGGAAATTCCAATGGAAAAAAGACAGTCTCTTCAACAAATGGTGTTGTGAAAACTGAACAGCCACATGCAGAAGAATGAAACTGGACCATTTCCTTACACTGCACACAAAAATAGACTCAAAATGGATCAAAGACCTCAATGTGAGACAGGAATCCATCAAAATCTTTGAGGAGAACACAGGCAGCAACCTCTTTGACCTCAGGCGCAGTGACTTCTTCCTAGAAACATCGCCAAAGGCAAGGGAAGCAAAGGCAAAAATGAATTCTTGGGACTTCATCAAGATCAAAAGCTTTTGCACAGCAAAAGAAAAAGTCACCAAAACCAAAAGACAACTGACAGAATGGGAGAAGATATTCGCCAATGACATATCAGATAAAGGGCTAGTATCCAAAATCTATAAAGAACTTCTCAAACTCAATACCCAAAGAACAAATAATCCAATCAAGAAATGGGCAGAAAACATGAACAGACATTTTGGCAAAGAAGACATCCAAATGGCCAACAGACTCTGAAAAAGTGCTCAACATCACTTGCCATCAGGGAAATACAAATCAAAACCATCTCATACCAGTCAGAATGGCTAAAATTAATAAGTCAGGAAATGGCAGATGTTGGTGAGGATGCAGAGAAAGTGGAACTCTCCTACACTTGGCGGGAATGCAATCTGGTGCAGCCACTCTGGAAAACCGTATGGAGGTCCCTTGAAAAGTTGAAAGTCTCACTACTGGGTATTTACCCTAAAGATACAAATGTAATGATCTGGGACACCTGGGTGTCTCAGTTGGTTAAGCATCTGCCTTCGGCTTGGGTCATGATCCCAGGATTCTGGGATCGGGTCCCACATCAGGATCCTTGCTCAGCCAGGAGCCTGCTTCTCCCTCAGCCTGCTCTGCCTGCTGCTCCCCCTGCTTGTGTTCTCTCCCTGAGAAATAAATAAAATCTTTAAAAAATTAAAATAAAAAAAAAACAAATGCAGTGATCCGAAGGGGCACGTGCACTCAAATGTTTATAGCATCAATGTCCACAATAGCCAATAGCCAAACTATGTGGATGTCCGTCAACAGATGAATGTATTAAGAAGTATATATATACAAGGTATATATAAACAAGGTATGTATATATATATATATATATATATATATATATATATATATATATATACATATATACATACCCACACACACAAGGGAATACTATGCAGCCATCAAAAAGCCCCAAATCATGGGGTGCCTGGGTGGCTCAGTTGTTAAGCGTCTGCCTTTGGCTCAGGTCATGATCCCAGGCTCCTGGGATTGAGCCCTGCATCGGACTCCCTGCTCCGCAGGAAGCCTGCTTTTCCCGCAACCATTCCCTCTGCTTGTGCCCCCTCTCTAGCTGTGTTTCTCTCTGTCAAATAAATAAAATCTTAAAAAAAAAAAAAAGCCCAAAATCTTGCCATTTGCAACAATGTGGATTGAACTAGAGGGTATTATGCTAAGTGAAATAAATCAACCAGAGAAAGACACTTATCATATGATCTCTCTGATACGAGGAATTTGAGAGGCAGGGCGGGGTTCATGGGGGCTAGGGAGGGAAAAAAATGAAACAAGATGGGACCAGGGAGGGAGACAAACTATAAGACACTCTTAATCTCAGGGAATAAACTAAGGGTTGCTGAGGTGTAGGGGGGTAGGGAGAGGGTGGCTGGGTTATGGACATGGGGGAGGGTATGTGCTATGGTGAGTGCTATGAAATGCGTAAGCCTGATGATTCACAGACTTGTACCCTGGGGCAAATAATATATTATATGTTAATTTAAAAAATAGTATAGGTATTGTAATACACTGAACAGGGCTCAATCCCATGACCATGAGATCATGACCTGAGCCAAAATCAAGAATTGGATGCTTAACCAACTGAGTCACACAGGTGCCCCAAATATTCCTCATTTTTATTAAAATTAATAAAAAAAGATGGGGCACCTGGGTGGCTCAGTGGGTTAAAGCCTCTGCCTTCGGCTTAGGTCATGATCTCAGGGTCCTGGGATCAAGCCCCGCATTGGGCTCTCTGCTTGGCAGGGAGCCTGCTTCCCCCTCTCTGCCTGCCTCTCTGCCTACTTATGATCTTTCTCTCTCTGTCAAATAAATAAATAAATAAATCTTTAAAAAAAAAATAAATAAAATTTAAAAAAAAGAAAAAAAGTGAAAAAACACAGAAAAACTTGATTAATAAGAAGAATAAGAATAAAAAAAGTCCTGATTAATCACAATAAATGTAAATGAAATTATATGTTGGAAGAAAGGGATTTTAGGTTGAATTTTTAAATACAAGATGTAACTTACTAATCAAGAATCATGTTGAGGGGTGCCTCACTGGCTCAGTCAGTGGAACATGTGACTTGAACTCAGGGTTGTGGGTTCAAGCCCTACATTGTGTGTAGGGATTACTTAAAAAAATAAAATCTTAAAAAAAAAAAGAATCATGTCTAAAATTTATACAGAATGTTTGAGAATAAAAAGATAGGGAAAGACATACCATGTGCCTGGGTGGCTCAGTTGGTTAAGTGTCTGCCTTCGGCTCAGGTCATGATCCTGGGATCCTGGGATTAAGCCCCACATCGGGCTCCCTGCTCCATCCTCTCCTTCTGCCTGCTGCTCCCCCTGCTTGTGCTCTCTATCAAATAAATAAATAAAATATTTAAAAAAGAAAAGACATACCAGAAAAATAGTCATGAAAGCATATTTTGTTTCCTTCCTCAAATAGCAAAATATCAGCCTTGGAGCTAGTTTGTTAGCTTGTTAAGTAAGGGCTTTTCCATTCATGCACTTCCCCGAGCTAGCACAGGGCCTTACACATAGTAGGTATTCAGTAAATGCTCACAGAGGGGCTGATAGGAAAGTTTGGGAGAGTATTTGAAATACTCTTAATTTTACATGTAAAGTGATTGTGGGGCAGGAAGTAGTTGACTTTCCCAAAGGTCCCCAGGGGGTTCACACTGAGCCCCGGTAAATAAACATCCCATGCTTTATAGTTTACAGTGCACTCTTAAAATGTTTGTTTAGGTATATTTATGTAAATATATTTACATAGTATCTGTAAATATATTTATGTAGTCTATTTATGTAAAACGGACTGTGTACATTGAAAGTATACGACTTGATGAGTTTTGACAACTGTATATGCCCATGAAAACACCACCACAATCAAAATACAGAACATTTTTATTACCTCCAGGCACATGTTCCTGCTCCTATGCAGTTTACCCCTTCCCTTCACTTCCAGCCCTGTGTGATCATTGCTCTGTCATTTGATACTTAGATTGGTTTGCATTTTCTAGAATTTTATATAAAAGAAATCAAACAGTACCTATTCTTCTGGGTCTCACTTCTTTCGCCGAGCATGATTTTGAGATTTATCCATGTTAAATATATCAGTAATTCATTCCTTTTTCTTTTTTCCTCCTGAGCTGTATTCTGTTTGTGGAATTGTGATGTGTCACAATTGTTTATGCGTTTGCCAGCTAATGAACATTTGGGCTGTTTCTAGCTTGTGGTTGCTATGAATAAAGCTGCTATGCACATTTACGGGCAAGTCTTTGTGTGGACATACATTCTCATTTCCTTTGGGTAAATACTTAGAAATGGGATGGCTGCATTGTGTAGTGGGCTTATTTTTTTTTTAACAGCTTTATTAAGATATAATCCACATATTCTACCATTTGTCTGTTTAAAGTGTATAATTCGGTAGCTTTTAGTGTATTCACAGAATGATCTGGCAGTGGACAAAGACCAAGGTGGCCACTAGATGGGCAGCATCCCTTAAGAATGCCAGAGCCAGGAGCCTGTGCCGGTGATGCCTTCACCTTTGGGGGCCTTACTGTCATTCCGCCCCCACTCAGCTCCCACCCTGATCCTGCCATCAGGATCAACCGAGCCACCCATGGTCCTTCTCAGATGATGGGAATGTGCCCCACATGCCAGCCACCCTAGGATCTCCGGATTCAAGCTTGGGGTGGCTGAAGAAACTATGCGCACCTCTGTGGACAGGGAAGAGCCCCCCCCTTCCCTGTGAGAGGCCCCCTATAAACATGTAAAAACCAGCCATAGGGGAGAAGAAAGGGAGAATGATGTGGCTGAGTTACCATATGACCCACCAATTATACCCCTGGGTGTATATTGAAGAGCAAGGAGAACATATGTCCCCGCAAAAACTTATACAGGAATGTTCATAGTATTATTCATAATAGCAGTAGGGAAGTAGGGAAAAAAAACACCAAAAATGTCCATTTTTGATGAATGGGACAAATTAAATGTGGGATATCCATACCATAGAATATGATTCAGCAATCGTAAGAAATGAAGTAAAGATTCATGCTCCAACAGGGATGAATCTTGAAAACATTTTGCAGGGTGAAAGAAGTCTGTCAGGCCACGTATCGTATGATTCCATTGGCACGAAATGTCCAGAATAGGAAAACCTTTAGAGGCAGAACACGGATGGATGGTTGCTGGGGGGTGGTGGAAGGGAGCTGGGGGAACACGGAGCGTTGAGTGCTAAGGGGTGCGGGGCGATGCAAGTGTCCTTAAATTCATTATGGTGGTGGTCGCACGACTCTGTGAATATACTTTAAAAACCGCTGATTTGCACATTTTAAACGGGTACGCTGTATGATATGTGAATCATATCTCAGTCATGCTGTTATAGAAAATAAGAATGATCTGGGGTTTCTTGGAGGCGAGAGCTGACCCCAGCCCGTGTTGACCAGTGTTCGGTCCCACGGAGCCAAGTAGGGCTAAGCTAAGGGAAGTCAAGCTCATTCACTCCCCCACCCCTGGAGATAGGGCAGGGGTCCTGCCAGTGGGTCCTGAGGGCTGCAGGGTGGCAGACTATGGCACCTCAAAATATGCCTGTAGGAGTTCAGGACATGCTGCCCCACAAAACACAGCTTTGGCAGATTGATCCTTTTGAGCTGAGCTTGAAAAACAGCAAATACAAGGAGGGGCTTTCTTTGAATTCTCCTCATCTGCCTGAAGACAGATCCTCCAAAGAAACTCAGTTGTCATAAATTTTCTCCCTGGGAGTTCCATCACCCATGGAAGATTGGCTCTTATCACAGGACAGGAGTATAGAAGTCAACCCCACACCAGACAAAGTAGGTCACAAACTATCATACCTCCCATCTGTTCTTTTAAGGGCCCATTCATCTTGCTGAAAAATCAATTTCCTTCCCCTAAGATCATGAACACCCCTCTTCTTCTTTCTTATTAAGATATTTAATCCTGAATTCTGAGCCCCCTTGGAGAGTTAGCCATTTTTCCCCAGTTATCTTCCATGTATCCATGAAGTATATACATTAATAAAGTTCTGTTTGTTTTTCTCTTGTCACTCTGTCCTTTATTACTGGGGTCTCAGCCAAGAGCTTAGAAGGGTAGAGGGAAATTCTCCTTCCCCTTCCGCAGGGCTTTTGCCTCAAAGGAGCCCCTTCCATGCCCTTCAGGGCCAGGAATGGGTGCTGCTGGGGTTCTGGAAATGAGGAGGGCTGTGGCGTTTTCTTTCCTTCCCCAAAAGCTGAGGGGCTCTCCCGGGACGGGTGTTTGGGGCGGGGGAGAGGATAGCACAGGGTGAGGGAGTATAAAGCAATTTGGGGAATTTCACCACTTCTCTGGTTATGCATCTGGCACGGGGTGACACGCAAAGCAATTGGGAAGCAATGAAGGAGAAGAGCTTCTCTGGCTTGGAAAATCTTGCTGGGACTAGCCAGACACCGACAGTGAGAGAATTGAGGGAGTGTGGTTTGAAAGAGGGTGTGCTTGCTGGTCCACTGAAGCACATGGAAGACACGGGAAGGCGAGGGTCCACTCCTACAAGGAGCTGCAGGCCATCAGCATGGCCATCGTCGCTGGGGTGTGGCATCGGCCTCGAGGGCTCTCTTCCTAAATGGGACCCGCCATGCAGAGGTGCTGGATGGTGGAACCCAGGCACCATGTCCCCGAGTTTGGATCCCGGAAGCCCATAGTTCCAGGACCTGATGAATGAGAATTGTGGACAGAACTTGCCCAGTGATAGAAGGGTGACCAGGGTTCCTGTCCAGCCTCCCAGTGCCTGTGGGACTGCTGAGGGAGCTCGACGTTTAAAAATCTCCGCTGCATCTCAAGTCTATAATGTTTCCAGTGCATCCTAGCTTACGCGAGGATTTCTGGGCTGTGAACAATTCATCTGTAGGAAAGCGTGTTCCAAATTCTTAGTCAACAAATCTTTGGAGCACAACATCTTTGCTGGCAAATTAGACACTTACAGTAGCTGGGTCCCAGAAAAGTTGCTCTAAATGCTCAAAGGACCTGGACCACTCCTGAGCCAGACACGATGTGGGAGAAGGCTCCCCCCAAGGTCTTTCACGAGCAGCTGGAGGGGTGCCTGTCCCCGAGGTCCCAGCCCCCTTCAAGTCACTTTTTCATCTCATCTGGCTGCAGCCCTGGTGGGACCTGGAGGACTCAGCATGCCCACAGTCAGGAACAGGAGAGCCAGGGGACCTCAGGGTCCTGCCTCCACGTGACTCTGGTCCAGCTGGGTCCCCGATGCCAGGACCACGTGCTTCGAGAAGAAGACGGGAGCTGGTGTATGGACCACAGAACATCATAATGGCAGAAGCAACCTCAGCGCTAAAAACAGAAGCTGTAATTACAGGAGAACAAATCCAGAACAAATTCCAAAATGTGACCCTTGCGATCCCTGGGCCGGAAGGGGGGAAGTTAAGTGGAGGTTCTCCGTATCCTGGTGAAAATGGCAGCATGAAGAACGCTGTGCAGTCAGGCTGAAAATTAAACAGATGTGAGTTTCTTTAATTCAAAGGCTTAATTATTCTGACGTTTTCCATAACTTAATATGAGCCATCACTTCAACTTTAATTATGCATAATGAAATGGATTATTTACAGTAACTAATATGACAGGAAAAACGGAGAGGTGAGGATTGGTAACTTGGCAACTATTTATTCTTATGTTTTCAGCCCACGTTTACGGAGAACCTCCTAGCTTTTCGCCTTTGCCGTGGCCCTCGAGGTGTCCTATTAGGAAAAAATAGTATCGCCCGAGCACATCCAAGGGCCGGTTTCTCTCCCTTCGTTATCTTAGTGCTGCTTGCAAGAATACTGCAAGACTGGCATTATCCTCCTGGATTTAGAGAAGTAGAACTGAGATTCTGGAAGGTTAGGGCATTTGCCCAAGGTCGCATGGCAGAATTGGGAAAGGGGTCTGCAGGCCGCACTGTGGGGGCTGGAGGGAGCTTGACGAAAGTTTGGGTGCCGTGGAGAGGACGGAGGGCAGCTCTACTTTTACTGGACCGAAGTCTCATTTCAAGGCTGGTGCAGTGGGAGCTGGGACTCGGAGAGCCTGGGGCCCGGACGTGGGACGTGGTCAGGCCTCCCGCCTCCATGCGGAGGCAGAAGGACAGGGAGAGACCAGTGTGTCCACCTAGCGGGCCCTCATGGCTGTCTCTCCTGATGGGCCTTCCTGTGGCTCAGACCAACTGACTGGCTGAGTGGCCAAGTGCTGGCTCACTGGGGGGGGTGCCCCCACTCCTGCCACCGGCCTTGGGCTCCTGGGCTCCCTCAGGCAGCGGGCAGTTCTCATGTGTGAGGAGCAGGAGGGAGGGTCCAAGTCTGGCTTCCTTCCGCTTTGTCAGCTACTATCCACCCCCACTCTCCCTCTGTGCCACCCTTGCTCCCGCTCTGAGGGGAGGCTGGACCCCAGCCCAGCTGTGTCTCACTCACCAGGCCTAGGGACCTGGCCTGGAGCCACATCACACCCAGTGGGCGAAGCCTCACTACCCCAGTCATCTTCCCCCACAGACTTCACTGAAGGCTAGAAGGCCGGTGGTGATGGGCAGGGGTCTATCCCAGCCATCTGCCTTGAGAAGGGGTCTGGTCCCAACTCTGAGCCCCGCTCCTCAATTCAGGGCAGCCAGAAAGTTCCCACTCCCCCCAGTCCGCCTCCGGGAATGACGAGATGCCAGGCTCCGGAGCAGTGGAGACCATCACGGATGTCGATGCTTATGTTCAGCTTCTACCACCATCCCTGGGCCTCTGCTTTCTTTGCTCTTGCAGACCTTTAAGAAGAGCTCTATGAGCTCCCCAGGGCTGGCTGCTTGGCCTTTTGGGTACCACGAGGTCGCAGAAGCAGGTAATCAAAGAACAAACAAACAGTCCCGTGGTGTTTGGAGTTTCCCCGAGTTACCAGCAAAGCCTCTGTTTGGTTTCTCACATGGTAACAAAGCCAGGAGCTGAAGATGAGTGCCATCTGGAATGAACTCTGGGTGTCAGGCGGGACTCAGCTGCCGGGTACCATGCTGGAAGTGCCTACAGAGGTGAAGTCTCCAAGATGCAGGGAGCGGTTTTCCTCCTGGTTCTCCTGGGGGCCATGTCAGGTAGGGACGCCATGTTGCCGCCTCGCTTGGCCCGGTTACTGAGTCCGGGTCAGTGGCCCGGTCACTGAGTGATAACGCCCCCGAGAGGAAATGGCCTCTGGGAGGTCTTCTTCAGCTGTGGTGAATGAGATGATGTGGTAAGAGGGAGCCCTCGGAGGCTGGGGTGGGGCTGCTCTGGAGGAAAGGGGCACCGCACGAAGCCTCAGTCTGGTCTCTGGTCTCTGTGCAGACTTCACTTTCTCTCCTTGCTCACTGGCCTGTGTCAGAAGTCCCTCCAAGATAGAAGGTTGGGAAAAGGAGTTTCCCAGCAGAGCTTTGTGCGTACATCAAGTCAGTCTTTGTGGAGATTCTGGCTTTTCTCTGGGGCCTTCTGGGGGCAACCGGAAGTTGGCCAGTCATCCTATGGGAAAACCGAGGTATCGAGGGGTTATTGTCTTAGTCTTGAGCAAAGAAAACGTCTTCCAACTGAAGAGCTAGATTCAGTCTAGAGCGTCTTGTCCCGCTTCCTTACTCAAGAGCTTGGAGAATCTTGGATGATCCTTTTAATGTTGTCAGGTTGGATTACGGAAATTGAGCTTTTTAAATTCAATCTTATTTTTGAATAGGTAGTATATGCATAATGTATGGAATTCAATCATGTTAAATTTACAGATTAATTTAGGGATAATTTACATATTTGATGAGTTATATAGTAACACCCTCCGAGGAGTATGTAGTACCTGGTAAATGCTTAGTAAATGTTAGTGGTTATTACGTAGGTCATTGAGCCTTCCTGTTCAACACTTCTAGATACTCATTCAGACCTTTGTTTTCCTCCAGAGTAGTTTAAGATTTCCGTCACAGAGATCTTGCACATTCTGATTACATTTATTTCTAGTTCTTTCTCTGATTTTTTCTTTTGAAAAAAATTTTTTAAGATTTTATTTATTTATTTGACAGAGAGAGAGATCACAAGTAGGCAGAGAGGCAGGCAGAGAGAGAGGGAGAAGCAGGCTCCCCGCTGAGCAGAGAGCCCGATGTGGGGCTCGATCCCAGGACCCTGAGACCATGACCTGAGCCGAAGGCAGAGGCTTTAACCCACTGAGCTTCCCAGGCGCCCTGATTTTTTTCTTTTTCATATTTGTGAATAGCATCTTTTCTTCCCTTGTCTGTTTTAATTGATTGTCATACAATGGATGAATGTCTCCTAATCCCTCATCTTATTATTTGTCATGGTTTTCCGGATGACTCTCATGCATTTTCCACGTTTGAAAATAATCAACACTTATAATTTTCCTTGCCTATTTTTCTGTCTCGTATTTCTTTCTCTTATTTAATTACCAGGCCCGTACTTTCAGGCTATTGTTGAATAATGATAAGAATGTACACTCTTGTCTTTTGCCCCATTAAGCATGATGTCAACCTTTGGTGTGAAACAGAGATGGTTTATTCGTTAAGGGGAAAACTTTTATTTTTTTTTTTTTCAGGTATTTATTTCTGAATCACAGTGGATTTTTAAATCAATGTTTTTTTCCAGATTTATGGAAATGACTACTGAATTTTCCCCTTTGATCTATTAATAACATAAGTAAATGACGAGGTTTCCTAATACTGAACCCTCTTTAATCTTGGGCTTCTCTTCCTGGCAGAGGGTGAGACGAGCTAGGGACGTGAGGCCAGGTCTCCAGCAGCTCAGACTCTCCCTTGAACCAAACATTTGAGATTTTTCCCGGAATCATAGGCTTTTTGGACCACGATCATTTGAGTTAAGGGGTGACATTTGTTGCTACTGGAGGAAGAATGAGGTTAGGAAGAACCCAGTGTCTCAGGCTGAATATTATCATTTGGAGCTTTATTATCAGATGTGTGTGTGAAAGGGACAGATCAGAAAGATTTGCAAGCATATTTGAAATTCCTTGTCAAAACCACACTCACATCCCCCGATCTCCAAAAGACCACGCACTGCACCCTGCTTTTCCTTCCACAGGGCAAATCCTGGTTTGTTGA
>CM053614.1:75187924-75229747 GCA_028646535.1 Procyon lotor
CACACATATATATGGCATCCAATAAATATTTGTTGGTTTCATTGATCACCATCCCTTCCGGGGTCTTTTTTTTTTTTTTTTTTTTGCACATTTACTGAGACCCCTCCAAATGCATAAATTTAGATCTCATGTCTGCTTAGATCGGCATTGGAATTAGCTTCTGTCCTTCCCGCCTCCTATTAAGATGAGAGAAATGAAATGATTTCTCTTCAGGACTTTACGGATGCCACAGTGTCCCCTTCCCCCAACGGCTTACATGGGAAGGCCCCAAACCACCCAAGCACTGTGGTGGAAGAGTTCAGATAAAACAGTTTTCTGGTTCCGTCGGTTCTGAAGGACCCAGCATCATTCCTGAAGCCGGAGGACTTAGCAAGGCCCCCTCGGTATATTTAAATCCCCGCATGCTGAAGTTGTCTCCATGGTTGAGAAAGTTCCTCCAGGGAACTAACTTTCGTATTACTCTCTTAGAAATGAAAAATGCCAGGGTGTTTAATGAAAGGAGGGTTCCTCGGTAGCTCGAAGATCCATGTGAACCTGAAAAAGTTACTAACCCCACTGGCCTGACTTTTCTCTGCGGAGCACCAGGCAGGAGGCCAACGCATGTCTCTGTAGGAAGAACCCCTCCCCCAAGCCCGCCATCATGCCTGGCCCTCTGCGAGGCAATGTCAGGAAATCCAAAAGAGGCCCAAGGCTCAGTGTCTCAGTCTCCTCGAAGAACTAGGAGCAACCCTTCCGTACCCAGGCTCTCGTCATTTGAAAAGGCAGGAAGATGGAGTCCATCTCCAGAAAGTCTTCCTGTTGGCTGATTGATCCTATATGGGGTGGGGGGGGGAGGGTCCAAAGAACATCGCAAAAGGTTTCTACTTTTCCTATGATGTCACTTTTCCTGTTCAGAGTCGACATCAGAAGAGCAAAAGATGTCCCCCCTCTCCTCCCACCCCCTTTTTCGTGGCAATCTGTCTGTCTTCCTCTCTTCCGCTGGAGCACCCGGTCTCTCGAGCCCATCTGTGCTTCCACAGAAGTGGGCAAGGTTTGCGGGACACCATCCCTTCTCAGGCCAGCACCAGAGTGTTGCTCCAAGACAAAGACGTCTTTCTCCTGGAATCACAAGTAGAGTCACCGTCTTCTCTTCTGTGTCCTCCTATGGGCTCCCTGCCATTAGCCTTGCCTGGCATGGATCAGCTCTCCCAAAGATCATGGATGAGCATCCCATCCACGGAAGTATATATCATGTAAATTAAAGGTAGAGGAAGGCACTTCAAGTAATGAAGCCACATTCTATAACGTTTTATGGTTTATTGAGTATACGTGTGTTCAGTATACGGTATCCGTGCTGGGCGAATGAATTCCAGTGGGCCTGGAAATAGCCTGAGTTGCTTTGCTGAAGTTCCTACCCAGAACGGACTTCTGGTCAAGGCCAGAAGCGTGCTGATGAAGAGGGCTGCTTTGGAGCCTTGGGTCCGGGGAATTTTGCAATGGTTTGTAGGGGTTTGTAAGCATTACTCGTGGTTAACAGTGAGATTGATGATTTGCACCTGGCTTGGAAAGTTCTGCTGCTGAGGCCGGTTGTGTAACAAGATGGTGCTTACGTGACCAGCAAAATATAAAAATGTTCAGTGGAGACTCTATTTTGGGTTCCCCGGCTTCGAGGCTACATCGGTGGTTTCTGATCTGAGCGAGTACATTCTGTTTCGGCCCCAAGAGAAAAGAGGATGATGGAGGCTGGCCCCTGGCCTCTCTGGTCCTCAAGGTCCTAGGAGGCAGCCTCCAGCCATGGGGATTACTAACCCACTTCCTTTTTCTGTAAAAAACTGTAGTCGTGTAAGCTTTCGCTTCGGGTCTGAGGTGCCTTCTTTAGCAACTGAGCTCTGTTTCATGGGCACTGATGGTGTGGCACCACTGCCCTGAGGGACAGCGCTGACAGAGGGCCCCAGAGAAGTAAAGGGACCAGCCCAAGGTCACACAGTCAAGCAGGGGCACGGCTCCAACTCAAAGCAAGAGCTCTGATTCCCAGTACCGTGCTCCTTTCCCAACACTCCCCGATCTCTCTCACTACCGTTGTCAGTAGTTACTGGAGAGAATGAAAAGGTCTTTATCGAGTGACAGTCTTGGGCGAGGACTGCTCTGTGTATTGAAGTCACACTGTAAGTGAGAGCCGCTGCACCCCTGGGGGGTGGGGAGGAGGTGACAGCGCCCACGCTTCCTGAACCCCATCACCACTTTGGTGTCAGAGGCCCAGGTTGGCCGGCTTCTGGGGTAGAAACCCCCAGAACTGAGGCTGCAGAGGCCTCAGTTTTTCCCACACAGGCTCCCGGGAGGAGGCCTTGTGGGTCCTTTTCTGGCAAGGTGGTGACGTTGCTCATTTGGAAACGAGCAAGCACGTCATGCTCCCAGATCTCCACCGCAAACAAGACATTTCAGTGGGCTCAGAGACTGATAATACATCTTCTGCATGCTCTTTCTTTCCCCAAGTATACGCTTCAAGCAATTCTAATTTCATCCTTAATCAAGATGCATGTGTAAGTCAAATTCCATTAAAGCCTCCTTCTTGGTCTCCAGCACTCAGACCACCGGAGAAAGTTCAGAAGGCAAGTGCATAGTGTCTTAGAGCCATTCCCTGGCTTCCAACCTTCCCTCTGCCGCTGGTTAGCTGAGTACCTTTGGGCACATCCCTTAAACAGATCTGTATAATGAATGGGTTGAACATTTGGTGAATTTTGTGTCTTATTAAATTCTCTGTTTTTAGGGTATGGACCCTCGCCACCAGTTATTATTAATATTATGGCTATTAATATTGCTACTACTACTTTTGGTAACAGCAAAAGAGCGGGAGGAGCTGGTCGTTGAGCTAAGAGTCAGGAGATCCCAGCTTGACCCCCTTTCTTATCAGTGTCCCTGGAGGATCTGCCACGAAGTCTTGAGGATTTGGTGGCACACCCCTGGTGCACATGACCCTGCCCTGGGAACAGATGCATGGGATGAAGTACAAAACATCTCCAGCAAGAATGTCAGCAGAGAGCTGCTCGGGTGGCTCAGTTGGTTAAACATCCAACTCTTGAGCTCAGCTCAGGCCTTGATCTCAGGGTTGTAAGTTCAAGCCCCCAAGCCTACTTAAAAAGACAGAGAGAGAGAGAGAGAGAGACAGAGAGAGAGAGAGAGAAGAATGATATGTGGCAGAATGACAATGGCAGAAAGGACATATCCAAGGACACAGCCTGGCTTTAGCCATACGTGAAACAGCCATTCCCCAACACGAATTGCTTGAGGGGCACTAAATAGACCCACTCCTGCTTTCAACTTATCTCCCTCGCTGACACGCAAAATATAGCCATTCAAGGAGGACTGTGAAAAGGTCTATAAATACAAGGAGGGAAAGGTCCATAAATGTATGGAGCCGTGCAAAGAGCCCCATCCTTGGGGTCAGATGCCTTGGATGGGAAGGCTGCTTCTTTCATGGAATTAGTTTCCAGACCCCAGGGCTTATCGAAGTTAAAACGAACACAACATGATCAGTGGACACACTCTCAGCAGAGCAAACTAGGAGCCATGGGTGGGGGATATTTGAAGAGCGCGGTGTGTCTAGCCTTCTCGGTTCGTTGAAGGAGACACAGCCAGGTTGGTGGCCACAGCTCAGGGTGAGGCTGCGGAGAGCCTCTCACCGCCCCCCACTCCCCGCCCCGAGTTCACATCAAGCTGATACTGCAGCACGATCCCTTATCTGGTTCTCTGAAACGGCCTCTCCCAGATGGCATCACCGTGACCTTACATCCGGGTGGAGGGGCCAATGTCTTACCAGACCCCGGCACCGACTGGCTATGTCACGGGGGCGTAGAACAACCCCAAGGCATTACTGTGCACCTGACTGTCACCTGACGGGCACGGGGCAGACTGCCTGTGGTCGGTCTGTGCCTCCTGTGAGCGGGAAGCCCGGGACGCTGTGAGCCAGGCCTCCCACGGCCCCTCGCTGAGGGCACCACCTCCGGCGTGTGGAAGGGTGCCGGGGACCCTTCCACCACGGGCTTGTGTTGAGAAGGACTGAGATCAGGCAGCAGAGCCGCACGAAGCCCGGTGTGTAGGTGCTCAGTAAATGCAAGCTGCTCCTTGTTTGGGTCCTTCGTCTGGGCTGGGCACCTACCTAATCGCAGGCGATTCTTGAGAAAAACCCAGTGAGCTCTACCTTTGCTCAAGCAGTGGCTTCCTTCCTCCTTGATGGGAGGGGCCCAAGTCGCTGCGGTGAGTGGGGGGGGACAAGAGAAGGTGGGGGTTTCCTTGAAATTACCAACCATCCACTTTGCTTATGACTGTCCCTGTCTGCTGAATAGAGAGGAAACATTCTGGTGAACCTCTGGGGGGCGGGAGGGGTGACTTCCGGTTGTGGGAAAAGAGGGCGTGGAGGGAATGATGTCTAAAAAAAAACCCAAGCACGGAAGCAACTGATTAATTTGCTCATTTTAAAAAACTATTTGGGGGAACTCTTTTTTTTTTTTTTTTGCCTCGAAATAGCTTACTATTTGGCTCCTGATTTTTATCACGGGAATGCTATAATATTAAAGTCAATTTTAATAGATTAAAAAAAATCTACTCCCATCCATGTCACCCTCAACCTCAGCTGCTTTGTTATTTCTGAGCCCTTGCTCCGTCTGTGTCCACAAAACTGGAACATTCTGGGAGCAAAAATAACTTATGCATAATGAACTTTAGTCTCTAAACTAAAATGATTTCAGATTTATGAAAGCTTGTACCAGTGTGTTTATGTTTCGGTTTTTCCTACATGGCTATCTCCTCCACCGCATCCTCTCCCCCAAGTCTGCAATAAAAACATTCTCCGACAGAAGCCAGCACTTCCCCATGGCTTGTTTGTTCCCAGAAGTTCTACACTTTTTGGTAGGACAGATCCTTTTCCTGTCCCCTGGACCCCTGGACCTTGCTCCCAGTCCAAGTGGCTTGTCCCCAAGGGCTAATGGGGGCCAAGATCAGGAATCTGGCTAGGAAGTAGGACTTCAGTGTAAATTTGGGTCTCGCTACTTATTATTATTCAGCTCCATTTCTCATCTGTAAAATGGTGTCACTAATACTTACCCGAGAGGATTGTTTTGGGGAGTAAATGAGAGAAAGAATTTTACATTGTGTGCTTACTGGGAACATGGGATAAACACGGTCTTTGCCTTGACTTCCTAGAGTGGCCATAATAAATGACCACATACTGGATGGCTGGGAGCAACAGGGATGTATTCTCTCATAGTCCAGGAGAGCCGAGCTCTGACGTCAAGGTGTTGACAGGGTTGGTTCCTTCTAGAAACTCTGAGGGAGAGGTTTGGTTCTCCATGGACTTCCTAGCTCGCTGGTCCTTGTCTACTCGCTGCATCAGTCCAACTTCTGTCTCTGCCATAACGTGGCTTTCTGCCTCCTGTGTGTGTCTCGGTGCCCTGTCCTCCCTTAGAAGGATGCCATTTGGGTGCCTGGGTGGCTCAGTTGGTTAAGCGACTGCCTTCAGCTCAGGTCGTGATCTTGGAGTCTGGGGATCGAGTCCCGCATCAGGTTCCCTGCTCAGTGAGGAGTCTGCTTCTCCCTCTGACTCTCCCCCCTCTTTGTGCTCTCTCTCTCTCATTCTCTCTCTTTCAAATAAATAAATAAAAAAGAAGGATGCCATTTGGTGGATTAGGGCCCACCTTGATCCCGAATGACTGCCTCTTAACCAATTCATCTGCAAAGACTCTATTTCCAAATAAGGTACATTTTGAGGTTCTGAGTGAACATGGATTTTATTTTTGGAGGGGAGACGATTTTCACCCCCAACCCAGAGTAACCACCACTACGGAGGCATGAAAGGACAGGACCTGCTGCTCTCCTCTGTACCCGCAAAATCTTGCAGCGTATCAAGGAGACCGGAGAATGTCCCAAGGCTTTCCTGGAAAACTCCAGCAGAAACGCAGCCCGAGGCAATGTGCATGCCTTCCCCAAGTCTCTCTCATTTCCTTCCCTGTGAAATGGGAGTTAATCTGTCAATCAAGATGTACTGATGGGTCCTCAGCATCATGACCCCCCACCCCCACGTCCCATAATGACAAACAATTGTCCTTGTGATTAGTTATGGATGCAGGAATACCTACCATGATTTTGGAGCTTGGCGGTTATGCATACTCAGTTTTTGATGACCTCAGAATCAGACACTGACACAGACAAGGAAAAGAAACTCCTGTGAACTCCCCAGGCTTTGCAAGACAAGATGTCTTGGCCGGCCTTGTTCCTTCAAGGGGCAGTCTGCCCCCTGAGGCATCACATTCCTCTTTCCCCAGCTCTTCACAAAGGCTACGAGAAAAGAGAAGAGGTGCAGGGAGAGAGAAAAGCAGCAGCTTTATTTGCAGAATGATGGTTGTTTTCTTGGCTCCCGCAAGATCTCATATTTCCACTTCCAGTCCTTGGTGAGAGTGTTTGTTCTTGGGGAGTGACCAGGTTCCATCAGCGCCCCGGGCTACGGGTTGAAGCCGCAGACCAAGCTGTTAAGTCCTTGTTCCCAGCACAAGGCTTTGTGTTCATGCCATTTTGCATCCTTTTTAAACCCACAGGGAGAGAAGCGCTACGCCTTATCCATTTGCCCGCTACAAGCACCGTGGCTGAGAATTCTCCACCTGAGACTTCAGTGCACAAGTTTTCTGTGAACTTATCAGCCTCGCTGTCGCCTGTGATCCCAGGGTGGCCCCTGATTATCAACACGAGCCCCCTCACTGAGGCCTTCAAGGTGAACTGGCTGTCAGGCACCGACTTTGAGGCAAGTGCGGCTTACTTGGGGAGTTGTCCACAGAGACGGGTCATGAAGATGAGGGTCAATGGGATTCTAGATGGGTTGACCGGTTCCTTCTCTTTCCCGCTCAGTCTCCCCTCTAGTAAGACCCAGAAGGCCCTTTTGGGGCATCCGAGAGCTCTCTGGGAGCAAGGCCCCCAAATGCGTTGGACCTTCTTTCTGCACTTAACCCAGTGCGACGGGCAATATGCTCAAATGGTTACAAATTGTTGCAAATAAAAGTCCTGTTTCTCGTGGCCACCCGCCCTCCCATGACATCAGGTGTTGGGCGTGTGTGGACAGTACCTAAATCCTTTGGGTGGCACAGTGTGAGGATTCATCTCCTCCAAAGCCAGGCCCTGAAGAACTTGTGTCTGGTGATTCTGCTTTTCTCGAATTCTGTGATTTGTCCAGAAGGAAATCTATGAGGAGACTTACTTAATATAGAAGAACACACCCTTCATAAAAACACAAGCCTGAATGCCCAGCCGTGCTGCGTGAATGTTTCCTCTTGGGTAATTGAGACCCCATCATTCACATTTAGGAGCTATTACACCCCTGCTCTCTTTTCTAGGTTGTCATTAATGTCTTTTCCAAAGTTGGCCCTCCTCCTTAGGTAGGACAAACCTACCTGCCTGCTTTCCATTGGTACCTTCAGTGGCCCTTCTAGGGATGCCTTTAGGATTCAGATGTCTGAACCCCCAGCCCCCACACCCCCTTCCCTCCATTGGCATAGGGACCTTTGGCGGTTATCATTAGCCCTGACGCCGGTCCTGCCTGCCATCGCCCTGGGGATCTGGTGGGACCCCGTGGGCTCAGCCTGCTTGGTGGAGGCTCGGTTGCCTCATCGTCTATGAATGGATTCACATTGTATTTGGTCTCTAGTGACCGCCTAGTTTCCTTTAAGCCTGGATCAGCTCTTCCTTCCTTCTCATGGCTGAGTCATATCCCACCATATGTCTATTGGCTCTGCAGCGGACAGACATCGGGGATGGCTCCCCATTGAGAGCTCTCACCCTCAGCCTCTAGAGTCTACTGCCTTTGATGGTGATGGTGGCGGCCGTGTGGAGGTCCCATTGCACATTCACATCCTGACCCCTGGATTGCCATTACTGACACTGACGGTACCACCATTGAAAAGGCTTTATTCCTATTTTTGAACTAAGATCGCAGAGACGGCAGGGTTAGCTGGTGTGTCTGACAGATGAAATAACTTAACGCAGGTCTTCTGATGGCCAATCCTAGGCTCGTTCTCCCGTGTTGCCCTGAGCATCTGTTGATGGTTTGGTGAGCCCCCCGGTCAGGTGAAAGGACCTATGCTTTCCACATTTGATGTGATTCCAACAGGGCTGACAGTCAAGGAAGAATCCCATCCTGTGTCTGGCCTCTAGAAATGGTGATTTTCTTAGCACCTCAGCTGATATAGGCTCTAGTGTTCAGTGTATTGTCCTAGGCCTGATGCCCTCCTGGGCTCTGTGTTGTTACTAGCAAGGGCCACACGTTCATGGGTCCCGAAGCATTGGTCACTTCTCCCCAGAAACCACCCAATGGCATCAACTCTCCCCTCCAGAAAGATCCTATTCTCCTACCCAAAGTGCTCACAAGAGTTGCTTCTGCGGCCTACAGAGCGGGTCAGTGCCATTCCTGTGTTGGAATTTGACTCCCCCTTGGGCCTACTTGACTCCACAGGAGAAGGCTAGCGACGAAGTTTTTGGGTCTCTGCTCCAGAAGTCTGGTCACTGTTGGCCTTGGGACTCAGTTGTACAAGGCTTTCTGAGGGTGACCTCTGAATCTTGACAGGGGCCAGGCCTCTCTGCTTTCAAACACAGATACTGGTACGTCCGGGGACCCAGAGAAGGTAAGGAGGGTTAATAATAATGAGGCTAATGATAACAACTCCTATTTATGGAGCATTGACCATATACCAGGAATCCCCCTAAACATTTTGCGAATTCACTTATTTAATCCCCGTAACAGCCCCACGACATGGTGTACTGCCATTATTTGCATGTTAGCGGTGGGGAACCGGGGCACAGAGAGGTCTTGCCTGCCACACGTTGAGCGTGGAGACAGGCCATCTCTATGTACGTGGGTTCCAGACTGACCCTGCTCACAGGTAGAGACGAGACTACCTCATTTCCTCTCTCAACCCTCCTCCACACTTTCTCCTTCCACCGCATGCACTCATTCCCATCTGCGGCTGTCTTCTCTCAACCAATCGAGATCTTGCACAGCCTCTTCCATGAAGCCTTCCCTGACTACACAGAGCTCACAAGGATCTTTGCCCCTGATTTTCCGCAATTCCCTGTTCTAGCATTTCGTTATAACTCCCTGTATTATACTTCAGCTGTTTAACAAAGGCAAGGTCTATTTACCTAATTATAATCACATGGAAACAAAATCAGGGAAAGGTAAAGGACTTCCCCAAGGTCACACCAAAGTTCAGCCATGACAGTGAGATTGGCTAAGCGTTCTCCTAACGACAGGGGCCTGAACACCTGCCTGGCCCCAGTCGTATTAGTAAACAAAAAGTTCCATGAGCATAATTAAGACACTTATGAAATTTAGTCCTTGAGGTCCCAAAGGGCTCAGGACACTCCGTGGTCTAAGCTGGTGGCAGGACTATGCGTGTAGGCACGAGAGGTCACAAGCTGGCCTCCAGCTGGCCTCAGGAGGACCCTCCCCATCGTGGACCAGCTGGTTCCTGATGATGATTCTGGTGATATTTCTCTGGCCCCAGTTCTTGGTGTCCCTCCCACATCTCCCAAACACTTAGAGTGCAGAGGACAAGTTTCCGCCAGGTGGAGAATGTGTGGAAACGCACAAAAACACTGAACCGGCTGTTGTGTAAGTATACATTGTTCCTTATTTCAGTGGATGTATCCTTCCCGTGTTTATCCACGGACTTGGCCTTGGGAAAATTAGCATGGAGCGCTGAGTCAAAATGTGACTTAACGACAATCCAAGGAAAGTGCAGTGGCTTATTCTTTTTTTTTTTTTAAAGATTTTATTTATTTGCCAGAGAGAAACACAGCGAGAGAGGGAACACAAGCAGAGGGAATGGTAGGGAGTGAAGCAGGCTCCCTGCCGAGCAAAGAGCCCAATGCGGGGCTCGATCCCAGGACCCCAGGATCATGACCTGAGCCGAAGGCAGACGCTTAACGACTGAGCCACCCAGGCGCCCCGTGCAGTGGCTTATTCTTAAAGACCAGAAAGTCCAACCATCTTCAGGGTTGCTAAGGGATCCATCTAGATGCCTAGTCCAAGTAGTGACGGGGTTTTAATTCCAGGCTTTCCATCTCTAGTCAATGGAATGAGGAGGTCACCTAAATATTTTTCTTTCCTCTGAAAAGCAGCATCACGCACAGGAGTCCCTTTGGTAGAAATGTCATGGGGCTTAGGTTGGCAGGACAAAAGCAAAACAACCGGTTCCTCTCACGGTGGGGGAGAGACATGGTTTCCAGGACGCTGGTTGCTTTCCCTCCTAGTAACGTCCCTTTGCAAAATGCATGCATACAAAACAGATCTCTTTTCACGTGGTTACTAAGAATTCTGCCTTTGCTTTTAGGTTGTCACCACCGGGAAGGAACAGCTAGACTTTGAAACAGGACCAAACATATTTGATTTGCAGATTTACGTTAAGGATGACGTCGGTGTCACTGACCTTCAGATCCTGACTGTCCAGGTGACAGATGTGAACGAGCCGCCTCAGTTTCAAGGCAACTTGGCAAAAGGTAAGATTCACTGGGCTGGGCTGTGCAGCCCAGACGGTGGCATCACGGGGGGACCCTGGGGGACAGAGCAAAACAGAGAAGTAGGTAAACAAGCAGCTGTTTGCCTGGAAAAGACAGCTGCTTAATGAGCGTGGAATAAATGAAATGTCCTCCAGGACAGGACTCCCCAAAATGATGCCCAACAACGTCCAAAGCCCCCCACCGCTGTGGTTTCTCTTGTGCCTCTCTCAGTCCTGGGGGCAGAAACTGAGGTCCAGGGTGCTTGAGTGGGTCATTCAGGAGGAAGCAAGGCCCAGCCCATCAGAGGCTCATCCCTGTGTGCTGTGGTCATTGACTGACCTGTCCATTCTCCCCATGGACCCCTGGGGGGCCGTATGTGGCTGGGGTCTGCTGCAGAGTGGGGTCAATATGCAGGACTGGAGCACAGGGTGACCCCAGGCTCATGACTTTGACCACCATCCATACTCACAACCTCCAACTCTGTCATTTTTGTCCAGCTTCTCCTCTGAGCTCCTGACTCAAATACCCGGCCGTCTTATACCACAGCTCTGTCCGCCATGTCAGATAGGCATCTGGGATGTCATGAGGTGACTTTTGGAATGCCCCCAGGTCACCTAAGTGTGAGGACTGGTTGCTAGTGGAGCCAACCATGTGATTAGAAGGTTGGAACTTTCAGTCCCGCACTCTGCCTCACCCCCACCTCTGGGGAGGGGAGGGGGGGTGAGATGCAACTCAACTGCCCATGGACAGTGGTGCAATCAATCATGCCTGTGAAATCAAGCCTCCATAAAAACACTGACGGGTGGGGTTTGGAGAGCTTCCAGATTGGGGAACCACCTTGCCCTTCTAGGAGAGGGGTGTGCCCAGAGAGCGTGAAGGCTGTGTGCTCCTTTCCCCCATTCATGCCCTATGCATCTCTCACTTCGGTCTGTTCCTGAGTTAGACCCTTTTGTAATGAACCGGTAATCTAGTAAACAAGTCAAGTATTTCCCTGAGTTTTATGATCCCCTCTGGCAAATTCATCAAACCCAAAGAGGTTCAATGGTAGGAAACTCAGATTTACAGCCTGTGGGTCAGGAGCACGGGCAACAACGTGAACTTGAGATTGGTGTCTGAAGTGGGGGTGGGGGTATCTTGTGGGGTGAGTCCTTGGTCTGTGGAATCCGAAGGCTCTCAGAATGGAGGTGAATTGTAGATCCCCCAGCTGGTGTCAGAGGATTGCTTGATGCTGCCTGAAAATCCCCCACACATTAGAGCTGGTGTCAGAACATGACATTTCAAACTTAACGTGCCTCCAAACCAAACCCTTGACTTCCACTCCACCCTCGTCCCTCCCCCCACAAACTGCTTCTCCTTCTTTCCCATTTTACTTTATGGCACCTCCACCCTTCCAGTGGCTTGGGCCAAAGCT
Source organism: Procyon lotor (assembly GCA_028646535.1). NCBI lineage: Eukaryota > Metazoa > Chordata > Mammalia > Carnivora > Procyonidae > Procyon > Procyon lotor. Next base: position 75,199,851 of record CM053614.1, read on the forward strand.
CTGAAGTCAGCCTTGACTCCTCCGCCTTTCACACCCAACATCAAGTCCATGAGGAAACCTTGCCACTTCCAGGTCTATGCAGCCTGACTGCCCCCTGCATCTCCGTCGCTACCTTCGTGGGCAAATGACTAGTCATGGGTCGCCTGCATGGCCGGCTGACCAGCCTCCTGCTCTGCCCTTGCCCCTGTACGTCTATTCTCCGCAGAGCCGCCAAAAGGATCCCATTGAATGTCAATCAAACCAAGGCACTCTTCTGCTTCAAACCCCACAAGAACTTCCCATCTCCCTCAAGAGGAGAGCCAGAGTCTCAAGGCACCATCCAATCTGCCCCCTTCCACCCCCCACCATGTCCTCTTCTACGCATTTCTTCCCACGCCCCCTGCTGTGGCCCCCGTACCACCCTCGCCTGCATCGTGGCGGTTGCTCTTTGCCCCTTCCCCCATATCTCTAAGATCTTCCATTTCTTCAAGAATCTAGACTCCAGTGTCACCACCTTTCCCCAACCACTCCATTCCCTGATTTTCTCCAGCACTTTGCTCAGGAATGTGCACCTATTTTGCTCATTTATTTCATTGTCTGTATCGTCCCACTGTCGTGCAAGCTCTGCGAGACCGTGGTTTTGTGTTGGGCGAACCCCATGTCCCCAGTGCCTGGATAGTCTGGTACCGAGTGAGGACTCAGTATACATCGTTTTGAATGTAAGCTCAAGCAGTGATGAAGGCGGACGAGAGCTGGAGCTCAGATCTAAGACAGGCGGGGCTTGAATTTGTATGCTCTCACCTCCTTCCTCGTTGAGACAGCCTCCTAACCTCCCCGAGCCTGTTTCCTCGTCTGTAAAGCGGAGAGAATCGCAATACCTACCTACAGGGGGTTATGACGATAAAGGAGAAAACCTAACCCTCGGCACAGTGGCTCCGAAGAGTGAGCTGGCGTGCACATTCTCAGCCCTCTTGCGGAAGGATGGGCGCAGGGAGAGAGGGGCCAGGTCAGGGTGCAGGGGCCCCTCGGGCCAGGCTGCTGGTGCCCAGTGGCGGGTTCCCCCTGGCTGTCCAGAACTCTGAAGGACATGAAGCCAATTTCTGGTCCCCTTCCTGAGCCTCTGCCACCCTCTCCCTTATTCCTGCTGCAAGTCCTTTCGGCCGACATGCTAAGTCCCTTTCTACGGGTGACCTCCGTTCAGTTTTGGAGGAATTTGCCCGTGAACATGAATCAGAAACATGAGGAAAAATGATCCCGGCTTGGCCACCCGAGTACTTTGTAAGTTCCCATAAGTGGTCTGCTCATGCCAGCCAGCCGGCGGGCTGACTCCTGGCCTTCATTCCCGCGTCCCTCCTTCCCACCATGCCAAGTGCACTTGGTCCTCCGTGGCTGGGCACGGCTGTCCCGGTTCTGTAATTCCTCATTGGCTTCATCTAATAAAATGCCTCTTCTTCCACTTCGGGCGCTGATCTAGGTCTAGACCTCTACATACTGGAAGGAGCAAACCCGGGATTCGTTTACCAGGTTGAGGCCTTCGATCCAGAAGACATAAGCAGAAACATACCCCTCAGTGTAAGTCTCCTTGATAAACAAGTCGCGATGCTGCCTTGGACACGGGGGCTGCCTCGGATGGGGAGGCTTGGGCAGTGGTGAGGGGAGGAGTAGCCTGTCCACCGCCACAGCACAGAGCACAGGGGGGTGTCAGAATGGGTAAGGGAGTTCCGGCTGTAGCTGCCAGATCAGACCCGTGGCTCTGTGTGATCTCCGACATGTTCTTAACCTCTCTGAGCCTCCATTTCTTCTTCTTCATCTATAAAATGGAAGCATAACAGCACCTACACAGCCAAGGGGTTGTAAGTATGAGGTAATGCACGTAAAGCCGCTTAGCACGGTGCCTGGCATATTGAAATTGCTCAGTATTTTTAATTCTAAGGTGCTAAAAATCCAGCTGTATTCTTTTAAAAGCAAGCGAAAAATGCATACCCCAAAGACCGGCATTAACACTTCCTTTTCAAGAGATGATGTCAAGCTGCTTGGAGCTGAGTTAAAAAATAAAAAATTAAAAAGTTAAAAGAGAATCCCAGAAAATTCCAAATAAGAGGGAGGGAGAGAAAACCAGAGACTGAGTCCTTGGAGCGTTCCCTCGTGGTTCCTTCTGGGACAGCTGATCTCTTTTCCTCCTAAATCCATTTCCTTCGTGCAATATCAGTAGATCTCTTGGAACCACCAACCCTCAGGCGAAGGAGCCTCTCAGCTTGTCCCCGTGCCAGGACGCTGTGGCTCCTAGCTCTGTCCCTCCAAGCGGCCAGTGCACCCTGTCGCTGGGCAGCCCAGGCTGGAGGAAAAAAAAAAACAAAAAACGAAGCTCACATCAGCCAGCCAACTAACCTTGGAGCAGGCATCACTCCTGCAAAGCCTGCCTTACAGAGAAGGACATATTTGAAATACGACTCTTAGGGAATTGGTAACACCAGGAGGCTGTTCCTGCTGTTGGGGGCTTGATTTGTAGCTTTAAAGGGGCTACTTTTTCTAAGAGGAGGACGTGAGCCTTGGAGATAACCTCCAGGACCCGTATAATATAATACTGTCTGCAGGGTCTGAAACAACGCTGTTTTCAAATTAGCGGACACATTTTGAGTTAGGGAACACTCTGTTCTTATGAGAAGATGACTCTTCTGTCCCCAAAATCATTTATTCAAGGTTCTATTTGCATGAGTAAGTGGAATAGGCAAACACTTAATGGATCCCTACTATGTGCTAGGAACAATACAAAGTGCTTTAAATGCATACTTAGGAATAACTTCCTTGTTATATCAGTTATACATATGTTCTTCTGAAAATAACAAAAGCACAGTGGTGGATGTGGGATTTTTTTTCCCCCTCCCACAATAAGAAGTGCAGAGGAGGGCCAGAGCTGGTTTTATCCTCTTTTTGTTCACCTCATGATCACAATGTGGCTGCTGTACCTCCAGGCTTTACCTTTAAGTTCCAGGCAGGAAGAAGAAAAAGAAAAAAGCAGGAAGAGGTGAAAGGAACAGGCCAGCCCAGTCTGCATCTCAAAGATCCTTCTGGAGGCCCTATTCAGAGGACTTCCGTTTACTTCTCACCAGCCAGAACTGCTGGCCACTGTTTTATGATGGTGACCAAGGGAAAAGGAATTTTGGATGGGTCAACAACCTAGAATATAGTACCTCATTTATACATTTAGTTCTTTTCAACACTCACCAAGACTCCACTATGTGCCAGGCTTTCTATTAGATACTTTGGGCACAAAGATGAGAAAGACCCACCTTCTTACCTCAAGAAGTTTACAGTCTGGGTGGGAGACGTTCACGCATACACAAGATTATTATAATTCAGTAAGATAACTACTATGAAGTTCATACGAGATGCAGTGGGGGCCACGTGGAAGGAATCTCAAGTGTCAAGGAAGATGTTTATTTTTAAATCTCCATCTTTAAATTATCTAGAAGGAATGAGGTCACAGCGGCCCCTCTAAAAATGCCACACAGATCAGGCTGTTACCCTTTCTGATGAAGGGAAGTGGCCCCAGGTGGGGAGCAAACACAGCAGCAGCCTTGCTCCCTTAGGAGAAAACGCAGTGCCGTCCAAAGAGGTCTGAGGCCAGCGGCAGGGGCTTGGGACCTGGAACTAGGGGGCCACACCTGTGGGTTCTGCGGTGGGTTTAGGACTTATCTGGAAAGGGTTAGAAAGTGTTAATGAAGTCTTTCACACTTGCACTAGCACGAACAGCTGCCCAGACCTCTGACGGTCGGCCTGGAGGGGCAGTGAGCACAATCTGCAAAGAACCCTTCTCGGACGAGGGAAAGGTACTAACAGTTTAGGAAGTGACACCGTGTGGCCTCTGTGCTTAGACATTTTATTCTGGGTGCTCAGGAGGTACGAAAGGGCAGACTTTGCTCTAAATAAGGAGAAAGGGGCTGGGTTGATTTACTCTGACCAAACCGGTCCTTGTCACTGAAGCCCGTGGCTGTCAGTTGAAACCAGCAGACGACCTTTAAAAGAACAACAGGCATCGGGGTCCCACCCAGGGACTGGGTGTCTGATGTGATTGCCCTGGAGTGTGACCCAGGCCTCAGGCTTTTCAGGGCGCTCGGCTGACTCTCTTGCACAGCGGGGACTGAGAACCACTTCTTTAAGACACAGCTTCCCAAATATCCCAAGTCTCTCTCTTGGACTTTCCAGTCCTGTGGGTCTGGGAGGGGCCTGGGAGTCTGCATATTTGCCAAATATCCTAGGGTGAGTCTTTCTCGGTCAGCATGGCTGGGAGGGCTTCTCAGAAGGTGTTCAGGACCTGTATGAAAATATACGTAGGCCGTTTAAAAAAAAAAAACAACCCACAGATTCTGACGGTTAAAGCTGCTGACTCTTGATTTCGGCTCGGGTCCTGGTCTCAGGTTCGTGAGTTCAGGCCCCGCACTGGGCTCCTTGCTAGGTGCAGAGCCTACTTTAATTAATTATTTAAGATTTTAAATCATTTCATTTTAATTAATTAATTAAAATAAATGAAAGAAAAGCACAGATTCCTGGAGCACAGACTTCCCAGGCGATTCTGATGTCCTGTACCCTTCGAGGACACTGAACTGAAGAAACGAGTAGGGGCTTTAATGAAACACCAGAGCAGGGCCAGGAGCCATGGCACGGACCCTGCTGTTGCTGCTGGGGCTCTTCCTGCCAGGCCTGAGATGCCACTGGCCCTGCGGGGGGCCCAGCTGTCGAAGCTGGGGCTCAGGACACACCCCGGGCCTCTGCCTCCGAGCTGGGACTGGTGCGAGGTGAAGGGGGTCAATGTGTCCCCTTGGGAACGGGCCCATCCCCAGGACGGCGGCTCCTGCTGGGCCCTTGCAGCGCCGGCCCCACAGTGGATAGGGTCCACACAGGGGGCATCTACGGGGACCACCGTGACCTAAACCATGTCATTTCTGCGGCCGGCTGGCTTGTCAGCCATGGCACTGAGGAAGGCATTGTCCGGAATTCACAGGGACAACCCAGGGGTGAGAGCGAGGCTGGGTGAGGATAGCGAGCTGGACCTATAAAGATGGGAACAGTGCCCACGACAACCCTGCCCGTGAGGAGTCCTCTCCATTTGGGGACCCCGCCCTTCAAGACACAGGTCTTCAGAAGAGCAGTGATTGAAGAAATGGCATTGTGCCCCATGGTCAGAGGGGAGCCTGGCGTTAGGGGCGCTGGGTCGGTACTGACACAGTCTGAAGGATCTGGGGTTGATAGTCAACGTATCTGGCAGCAGGTCTGGTCGCAGCACTTTGCAGCGAGCTGGGCACTGGCTACAAGGGCGGTCCTGATGGAAGAGTCCGAAATGGGATGGGGATGTCTCCTGCTCCCCTGCCGCCGTGACCGCAGCCAACCCTCTACCTGGCGAAGGTGTGATCCATAAGGCACTTATGGGACCTCCCTTCAGACTTACCACCAGTCCTTACATCACCTTGGACTCACAGGTGAGCGTGGAGGGAGAAGGTGGCCATTTCATACGACCTCCCACTGATGAATAAAGGACACGACTTCCCACAAGGAAGAACAAAACAAAACTGGGGCAGGAACAAACCACCAAAGCACGCCGGGAAGACGCCTTGCCTTGCTTTGTGCCTGGCAGCTTCCCCGGTGAGTTCCAAGGAGCGCCCTTGCCGATGGGAACCGCTAAGGAGGGAGGATGAATTAAATAGCTCTAGGACATCTCCAGAAACCCCTTAAATGACAAATCCTACAACCCCTACCCAGCTTAATAAATTGAAACTGCGTCTCGGACAACATGAAAGTGGGCTGATGCGGAAACCACTGGTATTTGCTCCCTCCTTTCCAAAGAAGTTGTGAAAGCGCGTAGTTGTGCTTTGTTTGGACCAGCCCTGCCCACAGAGCGGGCATGCGAGCCGGGAATGACGGCCGTGTATGCCATTTTAAACGCTCCGGGAGCCACGTTAAAAAGTAAGATGGGACAGGTAAAATTAACTTTAATATACTTCTTCAATTTTTAAACACTCTTACCCAAACTACTATCCTTTCAACATGTGACCAACATAAAAAACGATTCGTGAGCTGTTTTACCTTTTTCTTAATGTAAGTCTCTGGACTCATCACGTCCATTACACTAATTTATAGCTCACTATTATATTAGTGTATAACTTATATACACTAATTTCAGACCAACCACATCACAAACGCTCAGGTGTCATAGGTGCCCGTGGCTGGTGGCTCATGTTGCAGGCAGCAAGCTTGGATCCCGCAGCAGCTCCCCCTCCCTGGGTGCCTTCTGTGTCGTGACGGGGTCCTGGGGGACGTCCTCAGAGGCACGAGTTCATACTGGGCTCCGAATGGTTTCTCTGTGAATAATCATACCAACCAGTGTTCCTTCTCTGGGGCCCCTCCCCCAGCACTTTCCCTACCTCTTGAAGGAGGTTCAGTGAGATCCAACCCCCTCCCCCCCAACTCCTACACTCCACCTCCCCCTCTGCTGGGAAAGGGCCACCGTGACTGCAGTGAAGCCTCCTCGGAGACTCTCAGGACGTTAATCAGTTTCGCAGCTGGAGGCAAAGTGATCTAGTGCAGCGATTCCTCCATTAAGGAGCTTTCTCTCGGCCTTTCCATTAGGGAAGGCCTTTTGCATAAAGTGAAATGTGCTTTGTCTTCACGGGGCAGACAAAGGATGAAATTAAAAGAGCAATGACCTTGCTCTACGAGCTGGGCTGCTGGGAGGGCAACGGGGGGTGGGGGGGGGAGTCAACGAGCTGGGCTGCTGGGAGGGCAACGGAGGAAGTCATTCTCTCCCTGCTCCCACTTGCACGGGGCTCTGAGATGCACGCCTCCGGGGCTGGCTGGGACCTTTCAGGTGCGTTCAGCAGCCCTTTATTTTGGGATGAGGGAAGTTGCTGAGGTCTTTGCCTGGGCCCCGGAACTCTAGTGAGAACCGAGTTCTCCTGGCCCTACCCCTGCTCCTTCCCTTCTAGCTTGCTCTGGCAAATTCTGTTCTTGGTGTCCCCTCGATTTCCCGAGTGACAGCGCCCTTCCAGCTCCGCATATGTTTCTGCCCCCACCACACACACACACACACACACACACACACACACACACACACACACACACACATTACTTGTTTGATGCCCCATGGCATCTGCCTGCTAACTCAGGAGTCTTTGCAAAACATGGTTCTTCTTGTTAAAATGCACAAGAAAGGAAAAAGCAGTGGTTTTTGGACAGTTCTCGCTCCACATACAGCACCCCTGATGACTGATCATACGTTGGGAGAGACACTTCCTCAAATGGATGGGGGGACTGTTGTCCTTAAGGTCAGTGAAGCCTGAATCAGAGAATAGGACCCAGGCTGATTATGGAAAAGGAATGACCGAATACGAGAGGGTCAAATCGTTGGCAGCCTTCCCAGGGCAGGAGTCCGTACCTGCAGTATTTTTCATTTGTGAACGGGGCTCTTCTTAAAAACACTCGAATGCTTGCCTCTTACCCGCTTGGGTCACCCTCGTTACCATACCGCACAAGCCAAGTTAAAGAAGGCCCGCAGTAGGACTTTTTTACGGTGCTTTTTTTTTTTTTTTTCTCCCAGGCAACCTCCCCTCCTACTTCTGTCCCCCATCTCCTATCTCTGAGCTGGGATTGGGGTGGAACAGGGCAAGAAAGAGGAATTCAGGCTTTTGTAAAGTATTCACCTTATACCAAGAAAATGCAGCGGGAGCGTGGCCTCATATTTATAACCCCCTGCGGCCCCACTGGAAGACGATGCATGTGCTGTTGGGTCCTCTGTGGGGGGGTTTGGGGGCATGATCTTGGGGGTTTGCTGGGCCATTGGCATTCCTGGCCTCGGGAGGCAGAAGGGTCCTTCCTCCCCCCTGGAAACGTGGCCCCTGGAAGTGGACGGCTCTGCTCTTGGGAGCCTGGAGGCTGAATTCTTGTCATTTGGTTCCCGGCAGGCCTGAAAGCCACAGACGGCTGCCCACGAGCACAGGTTGGGTCACAATTTGCCCGTGGCCCCGGCTGCGGTGAGCGAGCCCCACCCAGGCACCCCGGGAGCCTGACATTTCAGGAAACTGGGCCGGCTTCCTTCCACCCTCCTTTCTCCCCACACTAGCGACACTAGCGACACCAGGGAGGGGGAATGGGGCAGGAAGCTCGGGCTCCGCTGTCTTCCGCACTGAAGCCTTTGTGTCCCCGAGCAAACGGTAGCTGGCGAGGGGCTGCAAATAGAGAGACCCAGTAAAGGGCTATTCCCAGCGGGGACACTCCCGGCGCTTGTCTGACAAGCATTTGTGAACCGGATTGATCTGATTACTCAGGACTTTTCTTAGCCGGTGGTGGAGCAGAGAAGGGGCTGCAGTGGCTTCTCATTCTATTTAATTTCTGTTTTCCAGGAATGAATATCAAGGGAGCAGCTTTGATTAAACAAGCCTTTGAAAAGGGGAGCGAATGCCAGGTTTTACAGAAAGCTTTACTGAGTTGCTGGCAAATGGCCACACGACACAATATTTTTAGTCTATGGATATTATCTCCTTTCTAAGTACAAAACTGCTATTCCCATTAACACAGGCTCATGGGTTCAGGGATAAGGAAATTAGCCTGGTGTTAAAAGAAAAAAAAATCAGGATTCTGGGAAATCAGCCTCCTAATAAAAAAAGAAAAAGAAATTCCCAAGGCACCTGGGTGGCTCAGTGGGTTAAAGCCTCTGCCTTCGGCTCGGGTCATGATCTCAGGGTCCTGGGATCGAGCCCCACATCGGGCTCTCTGCTCAGCAGGGAGTCTGCTTCCTCCTCTCTCTCTGCCTGCCTCCCTGCCTACTTGTGATCTCTCTCTCTGTCAAATAAATAAATAAAATCTTAAAAAAAAGAAAGAAAAAGAAATTCCCCACGTTCCCGATTGTACAGTCGTCCACCCTCTCTGCCTGCTGCTATTTCGTTTCTCTTGTTTGCTCAGATGTAGGCAGAACTGGGGGAGATTTCATAATCCAGCCTCGCCTTACCAAATTAAAACAGGTTGGTTTTTTTTTTAATTCGGCAAGATTTTCGTTGCCTTTTTGTTTTAAGATTCTTTACGGTGGGAATGCTGGTCTCCGAGGGGACATAGGCAAGAAGAAAACCCCAATATTTAACATTTCACAAATATGTATTAATTGAGGAAAATATTTATTGAGCATCTATTATGTGTTAGGAACTAGAGACATCGTAATGAACAAAATGAAGCCCTTTCCCTCATGGATCTTACGATCTAGCCAACAGGGGTAGTTAGCTTTAATTGAGGGCTTACCACGTGCCAGGCACTGTTCTAGAACTTTACGTGATAACCCCTTGGATGTGCCCTGTTAGTAGTTAGTAGTTTGTTGCACAAGCTCTCAAAGCTACAAAGTAGTACAACCGGGATTTAGACTGAGCAGTCTGCCTCCAGAGACCCCGCCCTTGACTCAACCACCCCCATTTGTGACTCTTCCCTTCTAGATGGGGCTAAGTCCCCCTTCTCTGTTCCCACCATATCCTGTGTCTGTCTCCCTCTGAGCACATCTCCCACATTTTCCCTGTATGTTCCAATGGTTGCCCATCAGCTTTTGGAGAGCAGAGTCCATCTGTCACCTTCATATCCCAAGATTTTCTCCTGTTTGAGACTGAGCAGAACTATCTCTTAGGGGATAGATAGGGGATGGATAGATAGGGGAGCTATCTCCTAGAGCATTAACACAATGGAAAGGCATTCCGATCCGGGTACACAGAGTGAATGCTCCCTATGGGTCTATCCAACTTGAGCCTCTGATCTACGGATATGTGAGGATTTTGTGCAGAGAAGGCTCAGCTCAAAGGCACAGAACGGCTCTGTGTCCAGGCAGCTGCTGCCCGGACTTGAGCTGGAGAGACGAGGTGGGGGGCGAGGGGGCTCGTGACTTAAATATCGTACCTTTGAGTGCTGCCAAGCTGTTTATACAACTTGGGGGGCTGGAAGAAGCGTGTTCCTTGGTGTTGCAACACCCTTCAAAAATGGGTAAGAACCATTAAGTGGCCAGCAAGAAAGACTTAGTAAAGTAAGCCCAACAATAGGATGTGTGCCATCATTAACCAATCGGGCTGTAAGGGAAGAGTTAAGAATATGGGGAAGGGCTCGGGGCACCTGGGTGGCTCAGTAGTTAGGCGTCTGCCTTTGGCTCAGGTCATGATCCCAGAGTCCTGGGATCAAGCCCCGTATCGGGCTCCTTGCTCTGCAGGAAGCCTGCTTCTCCCGCTATCATTCCCTCTGCTTGTGTTCCCTCTCTTGCTGTGTTTCTCTCTGGCAAATAAATAAAATCTTTAAAAAAAAAAAAAAAACCTCCTGATGGCCCCAAACGAGATTGCTAATCTCTTTTCTGTGCATTCTCTCTTCTCCTGTGGGGGGCTTAGCTGCAATCACACAACAGAGCAAATCGCTGGGTTGGAAGCCATGGTTGGTGTTTCCTTTGATTCTAGACTTCAGGGGCTGTGGCTCTGATTGCAAAAACTCCACTGATTATCTGATCCAGAGATCTAAGGCCTTGAGGATGGATGATCTCTCATCCTGGTAGGAAATAATCAAACCTTCAAACCTTAAAGCCCTTTGGAACAAACGGCTATAAACACAGAAGCTAGTGCTCCGCATTTTGCAGTGTTCCTTCCGATGTAACCCTCACAATAACAAAGAGGAGCAATTGGTGGTATGTCCGTATTACAGGCAAGGAAGGGACTTGTCCCAGATCCTGTGAGGACCAGAGCTGGGACTCAGCTCTTCTGAATCAGGTCCTTCACCTGCCTCATTGACGTCATCGTGGCAGAGGAAGCAACCTTGGTGAACACCCATGGATAGCACAGCGGGGGAGGGGGGTCCTCCCACAGGCTGCCCTTAGGGGGCTGGGCAAATAAGCCTGTTTTTTTGCCAGAGCAAGTGGGGCTAGTCAGGGGATCATCAAGGGAGCAAGGCTGGGCACTGGGAGCCATAAGGGATTAGACTCTCAACACCCCCAAGATACAGAAAGCCTTCATCAGTGGCCATAAACCTGAGCTCAGACTCTGAAACAGCCCTTGTAGCTCCAAACCAGCTTCCAACTTGGACTTGAGGTCCTGCTAAGTTTTCTCCTCTCTCACTCCTGTCCCTTTCCTTTTCCTTGCCATCATGCTGGTGAATGAAGCCTGTGAACATTTTGCACCCTCCTATATCGTTAAGTTCTTCCGAGGGTAGACACCAGGTCTTACTTACGTTAGTATCGACCTATTGCCCAGTGCACAGTAGCCATGTTTAAATGGTGTCGGTCAAGGCCAAGACCCGGACTCAACCCCAGATGTCATCCTGAGAAGCACAAGTGGTTACAGGGAGATGGGGACTGAACTCAGAAGCTGAGTGTCTACACCGGAAGCCTTCACACTCACTCTGTCATTGAAGCAGGACCCAGTGACCAGCTCCTCAGCGTGTGGCTTCTCAGGCCAGAGGCTCAGGCCAGCAGATGCTGAACTTTCTTGCTTCAAGAACCATTGAGTCCGAGGACTGTGCATTGGGCCTCATCCTGAAGCATCAAAAGATGTTCCATGGGCCATGAATATAAAACAGGAACGGAACAAACTAGTCCCCCCAGAGAAAGGGGAATAAGGTACCCTCAGTTACATTCTTTCTTCCCCTTGTTTTTTAGTATTTCCTGATCGACTCGTCGGTGCACTTCAGAATGTCTGCTAACGGGACCCTTTTCTCCACAACTGAATTTGACTTTGAAGCAGGACACAACAGGTAGCCTGTGCCAATGACCTTGCTTGAAGTCCGAGGGTCGAGGAGCAGGCATGGTGCAGCCTGTGGGCAGCGAGGGAGGCCCCGAGCAGTTAGCTGCCTTCCTGCCGAGCTCAGAGGGTAGGGAGACCCCCAAAAGGAAGAGGCACTAAGGCAATTATCTGGAGGGCCTCTTCCCCGCCACGAATCTTCGTCTCCACATGATAGGAAGGGAGGGGTGGGTTTGTAGAGACGAGGACGGAAGGCTTGACATGAGGGTTCTGACTCTGCCTGTGCATCTGGAGGAAGGTGGCCCTTGCCCTCCCTCGTCCCACCCCATTTGTCCCCCACTCCAGTGTGAGGTAGTGTCAGCAAACCCTGAGTCCCTCACTTCGGGGGTTCTCCCTGACAGTTTCCTTCTGGTTGCGGGAGTGAGAGATAGCCAAGGGCTCGAAGCCTCCACAACGCTCCAGGTCAACATTGTCAATGTCAACGACGAAATCCCTCGCTTTGCCAGGTAGGCCTGAGGGCGTGTGGGGCTCCAGGGGCCACAGCGCCATCCCTCCTGGGGGCCCAGCTCCGCCAGACGCATTTACCACAACCCAGAGGGATGCCCTTCGCCCTGGCTCAGAGGAGAGACAAGAGGCCTGAGCTCTGCCGTGTCCTTTCCTGAGCCTCAGGACGTCCCCCTGCTGGCCTTTGCTCCCCTTTCCTCTGCACCATGGGATTGTGGGTATGGTGGGGAGTGGGAAGAGGGGCTGGACACGCCGGCCCTGGTGCTCGGCTGGCCGCTGGGCCTATGTAGAAGGTAACTACAAGGCAGGTACTATTATAATAGAGTGTCCAGCATGAATAATAGTGAAATTCAAGGGCACGCGCCATCTGTCAAGGCTCTCAGAATGGTGTCCTCGCTGACTGAGGAGAGGCCTCTTGCGATGGTGCCTAAGAGGCCTGCCCGCGGTGGGGTGTTCCAGATTTCTTCTTGCCACGGTGGGTCCACAGAGGTGATCTGGCTGTGTCTGGCAGAAGAAGTGAGGTAGGGAGGCGAGTCTGGCGCGGGCAGCCTGGGGGAACGGGCCTGGGCTGGTGCCAAAAAGGGGGAGAGCCAAGCCTGTTACAGATCGGGATCTCAGAGGGGAAGATGGGATTCTGCTGGCACTCGACTTGAAACTGCCTGGCTCACCGCTTGCCAGACCCGCCCCGTCCCCATTGTGGAGGTGGGCCCGGGAACCAGCCCGAGCGAACGGCAAAATCACCAGCCTGGTAAGTGATAGTCGCTTTCGTGGCTGTGAATAAATTCGGAAATCTCAGGAGGCTCCACCGACAGAAAGGCCCCGGGCCCCAGAACTACGTAGAATGTTCGCAAAAGCATTCTGCGATCGGCAGGTATCAAGACTGTCCTAGGCACAGGCTAAGCCAGTCCCATTTGGCAAAACACAGCACTGTTGTGAAACTTCTGGAAGTGACCAGTCTGCAGCCCGGGGGCTGGATGTCCATGTGGAGGGAAGAGCAGCAGACACACTCCCACGTCACGCTTCCCAGCGACGCCCATTGCCAGGTGAAGCTCGGAGGGATGACGCGACCCGTTTCTGCAGAAGAGTTCCTCCAGGAGCCCAGCATAGGCAGTTATAAATAGCTGTGACACCCCAGCCTGGATCCAGACTCCAGCAATGCCGACTCACCAGTAACCCCCAGGGGCAGGCGACAGCCATGTGGTCTGCCGTGTCGCCCCCACGCTCCAATCTGTGACGTGGGGAAGCAGGCTAACGGGCTTGCAAAGAGAGAAAATAAGTTCTCCCACGGGGCAGGCTATCTGGTTTGGACGACATCTTCCAAAAGAAAGCAGTTAGCCCCAGCAGAAAGAGAACATGGCCCTGGCTGGTTGCTGGCGGCCCCAGAGATGGGTCTGGAACTCCGCTTCTCCTTTTTGGTTTGAGACATGATCCCACTGGGCTCCATGCCAGACAGAGGGTCTGTGTGACCGGTTAACCGTTTTGTAACAAGTCGTCGGGCTTTAGTTTGAACAGCGATCCATGGATGTTGGCAGCAAGAACCTGTCCCTGAAGGACTAGGGCAGGGGGGCTGCCCTGACTTCACTCAGGGGCTCAGTTACGGCCGACCTCGTCCCTCAGCCATGGTTTGCAAGAGTCTGCTCGGTTTCAAAGTAGGTACTGACATGGAGGGTTTTCATGGTTCCCTTGAGCCATGATCCTTCTTTTCCTTCCAAACCAGTGCAAGGACGAGCCATGAGTTCTTGACCTCAGGATTAACACCATTAAACCCTCAGACTGATTCGGCGACACCAAGTTGCAGGGTAAAGCAGAGCAGCAGAATGTGGAAACAACCCTTCTGTCTTTACTAGTTGGTAAAGCCCCGCAATGAATACAACCAAAGCAAGCGCTCTTTCCGTGGTCGAGAGCCCACCGTTTTATCCCTGGGTGGTGGCAAACGTCTGAATGCTTTGTGGGCCTCCCGATGTGTACTCGAGGATCCTACTGTCATTATAGTCGAGCACCTTTTTGTTAAAGTACTTGGCTTCTACTTTCGCTCTAAGTGGCAAGCACAATGCTTGCCGCTTTGGCAAAGCACTTTTCCTTTAGACTTGAGCAGTCTCTCTCCCACTGATGTTTCTTTGGTACTTCCCTGCCATCCCTTTCAACCTGGTGCCTCGCAGTGCACACACGCTTTTATGCACCTACTGCATACACATTCGTAACACTGAAGCCATCCTCTGGGATTCATGCTTACCCCCGTGACTGTGGCCACCGGCCCTTGTCTCCCCCTTCCCCGGGCCCTGGTAATCTGGTGTTATGGGGGTTGGGCCATAGGGAGGAGGGGAGGGGATGGGGATGTAATGATATCAGAGCTGTCGGGTGACTGCAGGGCCCCTGACTGAATAGGTCTTAACGGTGGGCTGAGGGTCCCCCCCTTATGTTAAATGGTATTTTATACACACTTGGGTCTTGGGTCCCCAGACCAAATAAACCGAAGATTTTTTGCCTTCTGCCAAGCTCCCTATCAGGTGAGCCAAGGAGAGAATGGTGTATGCAAGCAATAGACTGACCAGTCTGCTTCACGGGGACCTGAGTTCCCGGAACGCCAAGTGGGGGAGAGAGGAGCCTGCAGAACGGGGTTCCTTAAGCAGCTGCCCTGTGGACATTCCCTGTGGTGGGCGGTGACCCGCCCACTGCAGGGGGTTAGCTGCACCCTCCACCCCGCTCTCCCCCCTAGAGGCCAGTAGCACCCCTGTCTCCACTTGTGACAATACGGCCACCCCCAGCTGAGAACCACTGTCTTGGAAGAAGGGGAGTTTCCTCCCAAGGTGCCCTCTATCCTAGGACAGCCTGGGTATCTGGGGTTGTGACCTCTGGTGATTCCTTCTAAGAGGTCTTCTCAAACTTTGAAGTGCAGACAAGTCCCTCCGTCGTTTTGGGAAAACGCGGATCTCGATTCGGCAGCCTGGAGCTGGCCTGAGTTCTGCGTTCAGCTCCAGACTCTCTGGGGGGAGCTGTGAGACATGCGGGCACCACACTGGGAGCAGCCGGGCCAAGGGGTGAAGGCAGCACAGGAGCCTTAGCGATCTCTTTGTCCGAAGTTAACAGAAGCCACTCAGAGTAACCATAGAAAAGACAGAACGCACTCGAAACAGAGGCTCTCACATCAGGGACCCAAGGGCTTAGTCCAGCTCTGGATGCTGGTGCTACCTCCCTCTCTCCTTCGGCTCTGGGTTGGGCTCCTGCCACCCCCTGCCTCCTTGGCCCCCCTCTGCTTTGTCTATTCCTGCCCCACGATGGGCCGCAGCCCATATTCACCGAGAAAGGGGTCAGGCAAGTAAGTGGATCAATGGGCAGTCTCAGGGACACACTGGGTGGCCTCCTGGCCTGAAGAAGATTACTGTCCCCCACACTGGAGTGCACCGACAGGAGGTCACTCAAGCATGGGTCACCTCACGACCCAGAACCCAGGCAGGAGCCCTGGTGAGGGAGGGCCGGCTCGAAGCCTCTCCCTGCCTGCCCCTGTCCGACATTGCCTGGACTGAGTTGGCCTGAGTTCTGGACGTTCCCTCCTCTTCCTCTCCTTCCTCTTCCCTCTGGTCCTATCTACCCAAAGAGGAGGATGAGACAGAACTGTAGGAAAATCCTGAGCTCACCAAACCAGTGCGATCATTTAGACCTGAGATATAACATTTCCCTCTTAAGCAAGGGAAAACCCAAACTTAGGAAGCTAGTAAATCAGGGGGTGATGATTTGTACCACTGAAATGACTTTCCCTCAGTGGAAGAATTTCCCATAGGATTATTCTAAACAATAAGCCTCCCATGGTGCATTTAAAATTACTCAATTTACCCAAGTTGTGTGGTTAAAACTTTGAACCTATCTGCCTTATTATCAGCCTGTTCCCAAAGCAATGGGGGCCTGAGAAAGATGGGTAAGTTGGTGACTTGGGGTCATCTCATAAGAAGTCACCCTTGGAGGGCAGTGACCTTGGCCTCTCCGTGCAGAGAGCTGACCTTACGATAAATGCAACTCAGGTGTGCAAGTTCTGTGCGTCAATTCCGCTTCCGCAGGCAAAACAACAAAACAAGACAAAAAAGAAATAAAAAGTATTTATGGTATACTTAATACTTACTTGATACTTAAATACTTAATATAAAAAGTATTTGCCAGAGCGCCTGGTGGCAGCCAGGGGAATGGGAGCCAGGAACCTGTGTGTCCCCATGGATTTTTAAAATCACTCAGAAAGCTTTTGTGCAAGAATTGGAGAGGGAGAGAAGGTGGTCGGATAGGCCAAGGATCCCGGTTATAAAAGGGAGCGCCCAGGCCCATCTGGATCGGTGTCAGGCGCGTGTGTGGAGTCAGTGGCCCCGGCCACTGTCCGTAGTGGCAGCCGTGGGAATGCAAAAGCCAGTCCTCCCTCCTTTCAGCCGCTGACTGCTTTCTCAGAGCATCCGGATGCAACTTCAGAAGCTCAGGGCTATATTTAGCACTGACCAAAATACCCACCTCGCAGACTCCACCGTCCCGTGCCCCTGAAACAAGCTGTGTCTGCTGTATTTCTGCACAGCCCGGTGCGAGTGCACAAGATTGCTGAGGAGCTGGCTCCGGGCACCATCGTGGCCAACGTCACCGCGGAGGACCCCGACGATAAGGGCTTCACCGGCTTCCTCCTCTACAGCATCACGACTGCTAACCGCTATTTCATGATCAACCAGTGTAAGTCACACACACACACACACACACACACACACACACACACATCCATCCTTCTCTGCACTCTTTCATCCAGCCATTTGGATTCTTTCACCAATATTTCATCTGTCTTTTGTTCTGGGGCGTGCCTTTCTGTTTAGAGTATCATAACGTATGAGGGTAACAGACGCATTAAAAGCAGCAGGCACAGGGATCGAGGAAACCGAACGGGGTCCCAGAGTCATCAGCTGTGTCCCTCCATCACCTTCGAAGTAACAATGGATGAGTTCACTATCCTGAGGGTACCTGGGAGGCTTCCGAAAAGAGGATCCCGACCAGCACTGTCCCCAAATTAACAGGGCGGAAGCCACGTATATAAGTTTAAAGTCCAGGGGCCAAAAAGTAACAAGAAACAGGTGAAATTCGCTTCAATAAGGCAGCTTAGTTACCCCAAAATATCCAAAATACTGTCATCAACGTGTAACAGATAGATACCTTAAAGCTAGTAATGAGGTTTTTGACATTATCACTTACTTTACCGAGTCTTTAAGTTCGCTGTGTATGTTATATTGAGCACACATCTCAGTGTGGACGAGCTACATTTCAAGTGCTGAGTAGCCACATGGGGTCACCATACTGGGCTGCTTCATTCCAGAGCAACCTGCTGGGCAGCTGGGAGTTATCTTCTCTTAGATATACGTCAGTGCAGAGGAGAGCTCCCCCCTCCTAGGACGGCCATCTTTTATGGGGTCTTAGCATATGCTAGGGGCTACACTAAGAGTTCATGAGTACCCGAGCTCAGCACAGCAACCCAATGGACTATGGTAACCCACACTTTGTAGATGATGGAACTAAAGCTTAGTGAGACTTTGGATGGGGTAAATGACTTGTCCAAGGCCTCCCACCAAAGATTGCGACCCCAGAGACCACTTCTAGGCAATACCACCTCGTAAGTTCCCATCGCACCCTTCCAAAGGACTGCACTTTACATGATGACTTTGTGGAGGCGAGTGTCGGACAGTCCCAGAAACACAACGTGTTATGTGCCCCATCGGCTTTACGGCGAAGGATGCCCGGTCCCAGCAGAGGCAGGCTTAGGCGATAATCGTGCTCTAGCTCTGAGCAGTTTCTGGTGTCTTGTCATCAAAGACCTCACTCAACTAGTGGTGTAAGGATGCACAGCGACAGTTTAGAATTCTGTTCACTCTAGTACTGCAAATGCAACTTTTATGAAATACAGTGGTTGGGGGGCATCTTTATTAAGACTCTGGTTGCAAGTAACAAAAATGAAGGCAAGTCAAACCTTCATTTTTGGCATGAGGCATGAGAGAAAAGGCATGAGAGAAAAAAAAAATAGGGGATACCTGTCAGCAGGATCAGGAGAACAGTGGGCGGGTCACCGGGTGGGTGGGAACCGGCGCTGCCCCGTCCACCCTGGCGGCGGCGAGAGTTCCGGGCCCCGATCTGTAGCTCCACTGTTAGCCTGACTTGTGGCTCTCGGCGACACATTCTCCAGTAAGAGAGCGCAGGGGGGTCAAGGTGGAGTCGGCTGTCTACCAGTCTGGTCAACTCTGGGCAACGCCCGCTGCCAGGGGCCTAACCCTGAAGTTCGAGGCGACAGGTTCCAGAAGGGTCAGGCCAGGCATCCCATTCGATGTCTAATACGGGAAGTTACCTGAGTTTTTAAAAATGTGTTTGCATAGAGGGCATTCTCGCTGCAAGCCAGTCCTCACACCAGAATGATCTTTCCAATTGCCTCCAAGTCTCCAAAGAGTCGTGTTCTCACCTCTGCCTTCTCAGTGACCGGCACGATCCAAGTGGCCCACAGGCTAGACCGAGATGCAGGTGAATTAAGACGAAATCCCTCCATTTCTCTGGAAGTTCTGGTGAAGGACAGACCCTCGGGGGGTCAAGAGAATCGCATGCAGATAACCTTCATCGTGGAGGACATTAATGACAACCCGGCCACGTGCTCCAAGACCACTTTCAGGTATATTCACGGGCGGGGCACCCCCCTCGCCCCAGTGTTTGTGGGCCCCCGACTCCTCAGCCTCTCCGGCAGGAACCGAAGGATCAGGGGCATCGGGGGGGACACGTCTCAGTAACAGAAGCCCATTTGAGGTGTCCGATTTCGGAGTATGGGTTTCCTTTCTTGATCCTTTTCGCTTCCCTCTCTTCATTTTCTTTCTTTTTCCTTGTTTCCCTTCTGCACTTTCGTACTCTGGCAAAATATATATAATATATACATGTTTATATAATATATGTATTTTACTTTGCTCCTTCTTACAGCATGATGTTCATCTTCGTTGGTGAAACATACCCCGGAGACTCCCCGGACTGTGCCTTTTCCTTCTTTATTGCCGCTGGTGGCCAGACAGTGCTGTTAGTTATTGGTTATAATAGAGACCTGAGACTTAGGATTAGTAGCTAGGAGCTTCCCGAGAAACATGTCGCCAGTAATAGGAATAAATCACACCACGTATTTACTTAAAACAAAACAAAGCCTCGGAGTCACCTTACACAACTTAATTGCAGGTAAACCAAAGGCAACCAAAAGGGGGGAAAAATGCAGAAACAAGTTCTTTTGTACATTTTGACCTATTCTTTGCGTCACAACCTCTCAGGTGTTATTTAAAAATAAAGTCCCTCATGATTCTGCGTTAATAAGCCTTTTGGCGAACAGCACTGTCTCTCTACTAGCTCTTTCGTCTAAATGCCACCTGAGTCGTTCCCAGGGTTGGCTTCCTCTCTGGGGCTTCCCACTTGCTGGTCTCCAGCTTCTCGGGACCGTGCAGGTGGCTCCTCGTGGGGGCGGGAGGGCACCCCCGCAGTGATGCTGGCTGGAGCGTTCCTTGCATCTGAAACAAGGCTCAAGACCAGACCATGTCCCCCTTTCAGATGTCCCCATGGAGAGAGCATCTTCCTCTGAGGTCACCTTTGACAGGTTCTGCAAGGTCACTTTTTAAGCTCCGAGTGACATCAGACACAGATTTAATCCATAGTGTGGCCACGCAAAGGACCGTAGGACAAAGGACAAAGATTGTTGAGGGTTGGCTATAGGACGATAAATTCCCTTATTATGGTTATGATCGTCTCCCTCTTTTCTCCATTGGCTTGCCCAGCGCCATGCTAAAAATCAGTGTGGCCTGGAGTCTGACAGCAAAACAGTTAAACCCAGTTTTAGACGGACCCTACTTGTCCCCCTCAGATCCAGCTTCCAGACTTCCCCACCCTGCTCTGCGCCCCAGGAGCATGGATAGGACCTACATGGATATGAATTGGCCCCCTTGCCCTGCAGCTTCTGGTGGGCCAATGGGAAGCCCTAGAGTGAAGGAGAGCGTAAAGTCAGGGTATTTACCTGCCAGCTCCCTGTCTGTCAGCTAGAGAAGTCCCTCCACCTCCCAGAGTTCCCAGATTGCACACAGCAGTCTCTGTTCTGGCTTCAGGAACTGCTCCCTCCAGGCGCTCCTCTGGGCCTAGAGGAGGTAAGGGAGCTCGGCCCTCACTAGCCCTGAGATACTGCACCATCCCTTGGGATTTCCATATATACGTGTGTCCACCTTTGTAATAGCCCTTTACCAAACCCTTCCTAGAATCATCTGAACTTGTCACCTGCTTCCTGCTGTGGCCCTGGTCAAGTCAGGAAGAGCCTTGACCATTCGATAGATTTCTATCCCAACCCTTAGCCTCGGAGTCTGGTGGGTGTGTGGGGCTCGTTGCCACTGGGTAGTTCGGGCTGTGACTTCTATACTATTCCACCCTTAAAGGGAACCCACTTCTGTTAACTGAGCCTGGGCCCTGGGGATGGAGTCGAGATGCGTGCAGAGTCCCACTTCTACTTTCTTTGAAAATCTAAACCTAGCATTCTTGGGTGGCTCTAGGGCCTGGGGCACTTCCTGTCGTCAGGCCCTGCCCTTCTAGGCCCTCCGTGGCTTGAGGAGTGAGAACTCTGGGAATCAGTGACTGGTGAGGACCCTGTTGTCTCCAGGCTTCCTCGTCCATTTCTTCCCCGCCCCGCGCCCTTCCGCTCTGGTCCCAGTTCCCCTGATGTGTGGCATGACGGCTTGCAGACTGCATTCCATATTGGCTGGGAAAACCACAGTCTGATGATCCCAGGCTGTCCAGGCCAGCCCTTGCAGAGTCCCGCTCTGGATAATCTCTCCAAATTAGCCCTGAAGGTCAATGCCAGGCAGCAACTAGACTAATCGTACTGATTACTGAAGGTGACTCTGAACAGTGTTCGAGTCCCGCTTCTGGGCTTTTCCAACTTGCAGGCATCCTGTGAAAACCAGGATCTGAGGAGGGGCAACAAAAGGGCTCCTTCCTCCTCATTCCCAGAGATGGAAATCTTTATTCCAGAAACCCAGCCTTATTTGCAAACTCCAGGGGCTGGGAAATCTGACACGGCATCGCCCGCCCCCCAACCTTACCACGTTCCGCATTCCCACCGTGCCGGAGCACACAGGGGGGTCCAAACCAAACTGAAGAGGGCTGACAGCAGCTCTGACAACACATCCCTGAATATTTATTCCTTCTCTGGGGCTTTCAGCGTGGTCCCTGCCGGGGACTTGGGGAGAGCAGGTGGAAGAGACAGGGAGGCAGACGCACCCGGTGGGTCGGAGACAAGTGGCTGCGTGCCTGGCCCCCATGGGTCGGCGGGTGCTGCAGGCTCTCAGGCCAGCCTGGAGACAGAGACAGCCCCTAGCACAGAGGCCCCTGCAGCGTTCCCGGGCTGGTGATGAATGAGGGGCCGTGATTTTCCAAGTCACGCATTTGGGGGAAAAATACCAAGCGTCAGGGATGGAAGAATGAAGAGAACATGTTGGGCAGCCCCGAGAGGCAGAGGGCCTGGAACGTCTGGCTGCAGGATGTGGGATTCTTGGGGGGATGGAACACTCTGGCTTCCAGAGTCGGAATCAAGGTCTGGATCCCCAAACCATCTAATATAATAAATAATACTGTGTTTTATTAGGGGGCGCACCTGGGGGAGAAGATGGGGGAGAGCTAGACAGGGCTGGGAGCATCATCAGACCACAACACAAGTCTGGCCTCAGCAAAGGGAAGAGGGAAGGAGGGTGGGCAGAAATGTTCCAGCCTTCTGTGTAGGCTCTGGAAGGTTCGGCTAGGGCATCGAGGAGTCCTAGTGCCGAGGACAGAGTCAGCTGTCCTCGGACAGCCTTAGTATCTATGTGATGCCCGGGCACAGGCATGTGGCCTCAGTGCCTAGGAAGCAATGGATTTTAGGGCATAGCAGCCTAGAGTCTGTGGTCAGCTAGGTTCCTTGGTTGAGGGTCAGCTAGGTTCCTTGGTTGAGGGTCTCCAGATGTGGCAGCCACGATATGTCTTCGTAAGAGAGAAATTATTGAGGTAGACAGCAAAAACCAAACCAAACCACACACCGGCCACAAATTCCTCACCCACGCCCCTTTGCCATGCGATTCAAGAGATGGCTTTCTCTTTCTCCTCCTTGGATCTGGACCTGACCATGTCAGTTGCTTTGGCCGCTGGAACATTCACAGCCGGGATGCAGCCGAGGCTCAATAGGTGTGTGTACATTGGGACTTGCCTTCTTTCGCTGCTTTTGGGAACCTGAGATGTCCATGCGAAGAGCCTGGACCCGTCTCGTGGAGTGTTATCGACAACACGAAGCAGACACCTACTGCCTTCCCACCACCAGAGGAGTGACTGTCCTAGACCAGCCAGCCCCAGCCGAACGGCCAGGCAACAGAGACGGGCCAAGCCAGACTAGACCCCAAAGAACTCATGGATTAGTACTTAGTACTAATCTTAGTACTGCAAGAAATAACAAGTGCCTCCTTGTAAGCCACTCCGTTTTGGGCTGCTTTGTTACAAAGCACAAGCTGACATGATTTATGTTTAGATTATAGATGGAAAACCTGAAACCTGGAGACACAATCAAGTCCCAGAATGAACGGAAGCTTAAAGGTGTTAATCACACCTCCTCGGGGGCCTCACACCGAGCGTGGCTGCCCCAGATGGCTCCAGGGGTGTGGTCAGCTTTCCTCATTTGTGCTACTGGAGTCAGCTGAGATTAGGACCCCTGAATTGAACCCTTAATGAAGCTCTCTTGGGTGAATGACACTAACGTGTTAGGAGGCCCTTTTAAGATGTCAAAGCCATTAGACACAAGTGGCGGAAATCCCGAGTTGCAAAGCATGGGAAGTGAGGTGCCCAGGCGCCCGGTGATTTTCCTTAATCAGGTCCTACACCCTGGCAGGCAGGGTAGGATTTCTGTTTCTCCTATATTCTTCACGGCTGTGTTAGTCTCGTAAGTCACCTTTCACTCCTTCGATGGACATTAGCGAGCGTGCCGAGAAGAGAGTGAAGATTTCTGTCCTCATGGAGCTTACATTCCAGGGGAGAAGCAGGAGACAAATGGGGTAAATGAGTAACTGTGTAGTAGATGAGAAAAGGATAAGTGCTAAGAATTTAACATAAGGGGGGGAGTGGAGAGGGAGCAAGGGGTAGGAGCGGCTGACGTTTGAGAGAGGGGTGCCAGCGTGGCCCCCCCAGGAAGGTGACATTGATTGGAGACTCAAGGAATGAGTGAATGAGCAAACCGGGTGGGCGTTTGTGGGGAGAGCCTTGCACAGCTAGTGGGATGGCCTGAGGCCAGACTTCCGGGAGCATGGGGGAGAGTTCTAGAAGCACCGGTAAGCCCCGTGGTGGGAGCCACCAGGGAGCGCTGCAGCGAGAGAGGAGTGCAGACAGGTAAGGCGAGGCAGGGCGCGCACGTCGTGAAGAGCCCCCTAGATCAAAGTGAGGGCTTGGAGTGAAATAGAAGCCATTTAGGATTTAGGAGCAGAGGAGTGGCGTGACCTGACAACGTTTTAACGGGATCCCTCTGGCTGCCGTGTTAAGAGTCTGAAAGGAGGCAAGGACAGAGCAGAGAACCCATTAGACGGTGACTGCAGCCCCCGTGGACTAGCTTTGAAATGAAATTAAAAGCAGAGGTGTCTAGCCTAGGGCCTGTGTCAGGAGGAACACTCAATCACCATTTGTTGGGGAAAATATTGAATCGTGTCTTTTCGCCAGCATTATGGTGCCTGAAAGAGGAGCCAAGGGGACCTTGCTTCTGGACCTGAACAAGTTCTGCTTTGATGATGACAGCAAAGCACCGAACAACCAATTCAACTTTACCACGCCATCTGGAGTGGGGAGCAGCGGCAGATTTTCACAGGATCCAGCTGGCTCTGGGAAAATCGTGGTCAGTGAATGGTCATTGCATCATTGAAAGGGCACTGGGGAAGCTGGTGTATCATGCATAGCACTTTTGCTGCCCCGTGGAGGGAAATTTCCAAGGCAACTCCCTCTCAAAGCGACTGTAACCGACAAACTTAACAGTGACTCTGCTTTCCCCATTCGCTCTTTATTTTACCCAAGCTCCGGGAATCATTTGTTACGCATAGTTGTGCCTGGGTGGCTAAGGACTGGATGCTTTCCTGCTGGTGCGCCCATTCCGTGTGCCCCTCGCACGGTCACGGTCACGGTCACGTTAGTGCCCTCAGGGCTCAAGCCCTTTGTTTACTTGAGGGCTCATCTCTGGCCCAGAAAGGTGTGAGGTGAGAGAAAGGCAGTCCAGTGCCCTGACTGTGGAAACTGAGGGAACGGGGGTGTGCAGATGCCCCCCTCCGCGGCATGAAAGTCTTACCAATTTTATGCACACATGGCAACCGAAAAATAATTTCTATTTTTTTCTGTTTAGGAAATTAATACATCTTCGCTATAGAATGTAGAAAACACAGAACAGCATTACCACTCAATGTTAACCACTATCAACATTTTGATATGTTACCCTCTCTTCTTCCCTGTGCATAGATTTTTATGTATACTCCATACATCTATGCATAAATGTTTTAAAGGATGGAAATATCCCTGCCAATAGGATTCTGTATCGTGCTTCTCTTCAACTAATCTGAAGGCTTGAGCCTATGGTGTTGGGCAAAAGTGCCGGGTAAACGTCTTTAAACATAGATTCTCTCTATGAGAGAATTCTTTTGAATAAATTCTCTAGCGGTGGGGAAAGGTAGGGATGTAACTTGTTAAAGCTCCTCTTAAGGGCAAAATGCTTTGTAGAAAAGGTTTTGCAATTTATATATCCGCTAACAGTCCATGCACAAGTCTCTGTCAGTTTACTTAAAAGGATTGTTTATTCTGTGTAATACGATCTCTCTGTTTTGATCTAGTTGATTGGTGACCTAGATTATGAAAATTCAAGTAATCTAGCGGCCGGCAATAAGTACACTGTGATAATCCAGGTGCAGGACGTTGCCCTTCCTTACTATAAAAGCAAGTATCATTTGGATTTATTTCATGAAGCATCTTCTTTGAGCAGCCACAGCTAAAGTGTGCTGGGCAGCACGCAGTACTGGGCTAGGCATCTGTGTTCACAAGGAGACTTCAAGAACCCGAACGTTTGGGAATCAGCCCCGGGTCCTCCTGCCCTTTGCCAGGCACTTTTGATCTGTCTCTGAGTCCTTTCTTCTGGGTCACCTAAAACCTCAAGGATCCGCTGCCCTTCCTGCCCCTAGTAAGTGCTGGAAGGCAGAACCTCCCCTTTCTTGGCTCAATTACAACACTCAGAGTCTTTTAAGGATCCTTCCGTCTGGCTTTTGTCTTGCCCCTTTCCGGGGCGCCCCCCACGTTCTGACAGTGATTTTCGGGAAATGCAAATGGCATTATACTACTTCTTCTCTGAAAGCCCTCTGAGTGTCCCCCCCGCAGCTGTCAAGTTGAAGTTCAAACTCTGGCTTGGCACACGAGGACTTTCATCTCTGGCCCTGGCCGATCTCCGGCGTCAGCTCTGGCTGCCCACCTCTAAGCTCCCCTCTTTGCAAACTCCCATTTCCCTGAAACGGTCCTGCAGTCCTCTATCTCGGTGACCTCTCGCATGCCCAGAACCACCCCGCGTCCCTGCACGCCCGCGCCACCCTGGCCCGTTTGTGTGACTCTAAATATCCCGATGAGCCAGCTTCTTGACCTTCCTCCGGCATCCGTGGTGACCTGTACCCGTGTTTAGCCAAAGGCAACGAACTACCCTAAGCATCGTGAAGTCAGGACGCCCCAGGTCGTCTTCACCTTGTAGCCCCTCTGTTTTGCACAGAGCCTGGGACAGAGAAGGTGCTTTAAAAATGGTGAATAAACAAATGTGTGAGGGGGGAGGTTTGCAATTTAATTTTTTTTTCTATCTCTGCTTTCAGCAAACATCTACATTCATATCGTCACAAAGCCCGAAAATGAGTTTCCGCTTGCCTTTGACAGGCCGTCCTACATATTTGAGGTGTCAGAAGTAAGACCAGGTAAGGGGCCGACAGGACGCCGACCACAGTGCTCTTGATGGACTCCTTCATCCAAACACACGTTGCGCGGCGTGCAAACCGCTTTCAGCCCAGGGGCCCTGCGTGGCGTTGCACACGGCAACTCACAGCTCACTCGTGTTTCTTGCATCTCATTTCTTTTTAAATTGTCCTCACCACTAAGGAGTTCTTCAGGTGAAACCTAGATTTTGAAAACTGTTGTTTAAGCTGCATTTCTCCAAACCCGATCGCTTCCTTGTCTGCATGTCTGATTCCGCTCATCTTCCCTTTTTGTGGTCTAAGGTTTCCCTCAGTCTCCACTGTGATTTTATCCTGCTCACGCAGAGAACTGAAATTTAAAAATAGAGAACGGATTTCCCATTTGTAGATTTCCTTCAATTAAAAACAACAAAAAGACAGTTTCTCGCCCATAACGGGAATCCCTGGAGGCCTCTTTCGTTGACATCTCGATTTCTGAAAGTCTTTCAGCTTCCGTGTGTCCCCATCTTCCTTGACCTCGAGGTGGGACCGTTAACTCTAGTATAATCCCACTTTAGCCCGGCTTTTGATCCTTTATTCATGGATACTTCCTCTTCTTCTCTATTCAGCCAACCGACCAACCAACCCAAACACTCCCTCCATAGTGATTTCCTCTCCATATTATTACCTGTCTTGAGAATGACAACGAATTCCTGGCATTAAGTTTTAAACAAAGTGCAAAAAGGTTCTGATGAGAATGCTTTTAATTCCTCATACCTTACCCAGCGAATAACAAATTCAGCAGTTGTTGGCTTCTCATTCTTCATAGATCCTATCACGATTATCAGTCACCTACTTCGGGTCGGGCACTTAACACTGGGGCTATACAGTTAAATAAGAGGTTTCTGCCCTTGAGGCGTGCGATGTACGAGAAAGATCTACAGAAGAGGTCAGCCAGAGCTCCGGCAGCCCCACGGACACACGTTGTCAAATAAGCAAAATGGAATGGTCTCTAAAATTCTACACTCTAATCCTCGCTGCTAAACCCTTTTAAAAACTTTGTCATCTTGTTCGTAAGAGTAATTCCCACTCATTACAGAACATTTGAAACAGACAGAAAGGCATTTAGACAGTGCTGCTGTGAACCAAGCAGGTGTGAGGATGTTCTCTGCAGTGTTGCTTATAGTCACGTGATAATCGGTGTGCTTGGAGTCTATATAAAGGCTTGGCTCATAGGGCCAATACCTAATGGATATTCATTAGCATAATTTGATTTTAACAGAATTGAAGACATATACAGAGTTTGAACAGCAAAGAGACCTCCAAAATTCTGTCTGCCCTTGGTGGTGGGAATGTGGGCTCCTGGAGTCTCCCCTTCCCCCCACCAAAGCAGGACTAATCTCGGGTACTTTATTCTTCCAGCTCGAACCCGGGTTGGACTAGTGCACGCCACTGATAAAGACTTCCCCCAGAGCAGGGTTGTGTACTCCATCTCCACGGGAGGAGCCGGCCTCCAGCACCCAAACATATTTTGGATCAACCCCCAGACGGGAGAACTCCAGCTGGTGATGAGAGCAGACTACGAAACAACCCCCACCTATATTCTCAGAATCCAGGCCACCAACAGCGAGGACAGCAGCTCGGTCACTGTGAGTGGGGCCGTGGGTGTGTTCACACCAGCCCAAGTGGTTGACTTGGGATCCCTCTGGCCCCTTCCAGGTGCAGCTGTCGTGATAAGAATCTGAACAGGGCACACCCTGCAGATGTAAGGGGAAAGGACTCGTGGTGTCCAGGACGCCACACTTGGACACACCGAGCAGGGCCTCAGAAGTAAAGAGTGGCATCCCACAGGTCCAAGTTTGTGGGGGGCTGGGAAGTGAGCCAAGACGGATGGTCGGTAGACCACCCTGCACGGCCAGCTTTCTCCCGTTACCCTTTAGATCTCTCTTCACTTTGGCGGTGGGCTAACGGTGAGATGCACGCTTCCAGAAGTGTGGTGTGGTTTGGTTGCTCTGCGTTTCCCCCTCCCCCCACGAGTAGTTCTGCCATGTTCCTACCCCTCCCACATCACATCAAATGGAGTAGACCCTCACGGGATGTAGCTTGACCCATGGCTGTGCTGCTTCTCAATTGTGCATCTGCCTAAATGTAGACGCTGAGTCAACAGGTCCGAGTGGGCCTCAGAATCTGCATTTCTAACACATTTCCACACTTCCACGGATGCAGCTGGTCCGTGGCCCCACTTTGAGTAACAAGGGTTTAATAGGTCTGTGCTGTCCATGGTTAAGATTCTCTGGAGGGAACATGGTGGCCGCAAAGACAGAACTGTTTCTTGGTCTTTCCCATTAGTAAAGTGAAGGAGCATAAGGCAAAATGGACTCTTGGCCAGCGGCAGGTAGGCCCGTGCGATCCAGAGAACAACTGATTCAGTCAGGAGACGGAGTTCATTTCTCAACTTTGATTCCAATTTTCCAAGGGGGTCTGAGCAACATTTATCTTTGTGTCCCAATTTCTCTCTCTCTCTCTCTTAAGTGGAGAGTCACCTGATAACCCGTCGCCTGAACAGTCCAGTCCCTCTGATGACTGGCTTTGAATTAATGGGACATGTTTTTAATGATGTGCGAGGCTCGGTGTTGCTGAGCGAAAGATGTGCTACGTCGCAGATAATTGTCGTGTTTGTTAGGCTGGGGTTTTTGAGAAAAATGAACGGACTCCACTTTAGGAGCTAACTGGAGGGAACATTTCAATTTATTCCCGGACTCAGAAAATAGCTGAAATCCCCAAATTTCAAAGGTAGAATGAATACGACTCAAAATTCATAAGCCTTTAAAAAGGGTGATGATCACATAAGTCCCTTTCAGGGCTGACGTTCTATGATTCCGTGCTGGCAGGCGTCTCAGTCTATATTTCAATTCACCCTGCATAAAAGACGACGATGAGGCAGAAGAGGCTGGCTCCGGCCCATGGCAAGTTAGACCACCGGGCTCGTGTGGTGCTAATAGCCCAGGTCACAGACGAGATGCCGGCTTAGCCGGGGCGACTCCTATCCTGGTGCTTCTCAACCCTGGCTGCGTGTTAGAATCAGCCGGAGAACATTTACAGACGTGCCTGGGCCCTACCCTCCCGGGAGTCCAATTCACCTGGTCCGGAGTGCGCCTAAGAAAGCCAGAGAACCAGTGTTCTATGTTCCGAAGTTAAAGACAGAACTTCCAATTCGAAAGGGCAATGCGCAAGGAACGATAGGGGGTCATCGTGAGAGCGTCGTCATTACTGGAAAAACAACTCTGCCTCCTGGGGGGATGAGCCCATGTTTCTTAGATGCACGTGGGGGGGGGTACGTGAATATGTATATCTATTATGCACATGAGAGCACACACAGAACAGAGGTTAATAGCTCAGGACTTGGAGTAGGACAGACCCGAGTTCAAATCGCCTGAACTGCGCCACTCCCCCAACGGAATGGCCCGAGGTCCACTACCTAATCTCACTAAGCCTCAGCCTCCTCATCCGGACAATGGGAATAATCATATCGTCTGGCTCCGGGCAGGCTCCCTGAGAGCCAGGGGAAGGCACCACAAGTGCCCTAAGCTCCCCGTGGGCGTTGGCTGAGGGCCGCCTTCTTGCTATTCTAGGTAACCGTGAACATCCTTGAAGAAAACGATGAAAAGCCAGTTTGTACGCCAGACTCTTATTTCTTGGCCATCCCTGA
>CM053614.1:75230247-75252319 GCA_028646535.1 Procyon lotor
CGTCCAGAGTTCAAGGACCATTACTCTGGAGAGGTTGCGCTCAGCCATTTTGTTTGGGGCTAAGGTGATTATCTGTTGTTACTGCCTGTTCAACATCCACCCCTCCATTAACAACCATTTTCTATACCAGGCTCGGTGTTGGGTGGGGATGACGTCACACTGTAGACCCGGAACTGGACACGTGATCCAACCCAGGCCAGTCAGATTGCAGCTTCTCTCCAGTCCCAGTGATTGGTTCAGAAATCGATCCACGTCCCAAGATGGACCAATGAGAGCTGTAGGCAGGACTTGAGTAATACTTGAAGGCATTGCTCTTGGTCTACAGAGGCTGCTCAGTCAGAAGGAGGGAAGCATGAAGCCTGAGGCCAATGTTGACCACCTTGTAGGGTATGGGGGGAGTCTACCCACCAGAGCCAAAAGCCAACTGGGGAAAAGCAGAGCAAGAGAGAAGGAACAGCTCCTCATTTTGCACATGTGGCTCCAACCATGACTGAAGTCAGTTCTGTCCTTATGTTTTTCTTTTTTTTTAAAAGATTTTATTTATTTGACAGAGAGAAACACAGCTGGAGAGGGAAACAAGCAGAGGGAATGGTAGCGGGAGAAGCAGGCTCCCTGCTGAGCAAAGAGCCCAATGCGGGGCTCAATCCCATGACCTGAGCGGAAGGCAGACGCTTAACAACTGAGCCACCCAGGCGCCCCTGTCCTTACGTTTTTCAATTATGTGAGCCATCTAGTTCCTTCGAAAGTTTGTTTGAGTTTCAGTCACTTGAAACCAAAAGGGCCCTCGTACAGTAGTGCATGTTCAAATACTAGAATTTTTGGCAAGCCTTTGAAGGAATTAAATCCCATCACTGCCTGCCATCTCATTCACTTGGTTACTCTTCAAGCCCTCAGATATCTTTTATTTGAGGATTAGAATTACAGCCCCAACTGCTGTATTCTACACGCACAGGACCAAACTTGCACACCTGTGCAAAACACAACTCTATTGCACACTTTGTCCTTATGCTCTAGCTCTCCCCTCAGAGCCCACTTGCTGTTCTCCATTCTGCTGCAAGCCCTCTGCTCAACATTCTGTCTGACAAACACTGTTTAACAATATACATTTTCAGTTGCAACAAAGGTATGGTTTCAGTTGCAACAAAAGGTACGTCCTCCACCTTGTGCACAATGTGGTGGCCACCTGTGAGGGGACGTAGCCAGCCCGTGCTTGGAGACATTTGTGCTTAGAACCACTGATCTTGGTGCTCCCTGGCATAAATGACTTCCTCACTCCCCTTTTCTAAGTGTCCCTGCATGATTCTTGTCCTGCTGCCAGTTGGCTTATTTTCTCTTTATTTTCAAAATCAATTCCCAAGAGAGAAAGATAGAATTTGATCAATCTACTTGCTAATTCTACTTCTCATTTGGGCCAAGATCCATTGACATGGGCTTCATCAAAAAATGCCCCATGGGTGGTCCATCCTGGGCAAGGCATCCACTCCTGGCCAATCACACTTGGCCAAGAGAAGGTCACATGGTAAAAACACCCAAACGTTGGATTAGGAACAGCTGGGGGCACTTTCCTCCTTGGGCGCTACAACTGGGGCAGTTTTTCTTAGCCAGGAATCATGGGTATGAGAGCTTCCATTATCGATGTGTCTGGTACCTTCTCCTTTCCTAAAATTGTGATGGTGATTGGAGTGGGGAGGTTCATAATTGTCAAGGGCTGTCTACACCTTCAACACTTCTGTTTTTCCTGCATCACACTTATTGGCTATTTCTGTGACTGTTATCCTTTTTATTTTCCTATAAGCCAAAAGCTGCCTGGGCTCATGCTCTTTGAAGGACTCTGGGGAGAGAGGGATTGCTGAGCATGATTTTATTTTATTTTTTTTAAGATTTGCTGGGCGTCATTTTAATACTTTTCCCTGACACAGTACCCCTGGTTTATTTGGTAGTGTTGTATCCCCCTCTAAAGGCCAACTCCAGAGCCTCCAGCTACAAGCCAAAGTGCTTTCAAAAGAAGCAGGAAGGGGGGCACCTGGCTGCCTCAGTCAGTGGAGTAGTGGAGCACGTAATTGTTGATCTCAGGGTTGTAGGTTCAAGCCCCACGTTGGGTGTAGAGATTACTTAAAATATTTTTAAAAAATAACAGCACAAAAAGACACAGAAAAAAACATGTAACAGGGGGCTCATACCCAGGGGCCCTGTCTCAGACCAGCCACGCATATGGCATATTGGAAGCTCTGCCATTATCCTGCCGTGATTTTTTCAATGAATTGAAAGACTCCAGAATGCCTCCATTCTTGATAAAATAACCATAACCGCCACGGTCGGCAATGGGAGACAATCTGGTGAGAAGGTCCCTATTTCAGCTTGGAGTTTCCCTTGACCTGGCCCAGTCCCTGGTTTAGCTAGAGCATTAAACTGGGAAAGCCATCTCTCTGCCTGGACTGACTTCTGCCCAGGCTCGAATGTTGTCCCTAAGGTCTAATTCCTCCTGAAGACTCCTAGAATCCTAGGGACTTGACTTCTCAAACCTCAGTAGCTCAAGTCTCCAAAGTTGCCAGGTCTTTGTTGGAGTTTTGTCTGTTTAACCCACCAAATTCTGGTGACTTTTTGGACTTTGCCGCTGAATAGTGTCTCAAGACAAAACATGATCTCTAGTCTACATGAGGGCCACCAAGCTGACCTGTCCCTCCTCTGAAGAAGACAGAGCTTAGCGGTGAGGAGTGTTGACTCTCATAGAAGATTCACTGGGGGTCAAATATTGGTGCTTCGTGACCTTGAGTAAAGTTATTGAACATCTTTGTGCCTCCATTTCGAGGATGGTGATGAGGAGGACCATAGCTGCGTAAGTCTGCCCCCTAGCGGTGAGTGTATATTAAACGAGATCATGTACATAATAATTAGCGGTAAACATCCAGGTTTTTTTCTAGCTAGATGTGGTTTCCCTGGGGAGCACCAGCTCTTTTTTCCTAGAGACCTTGCTGGGGCTTGTACGCTTCGGGGCCCTTTCAGGTGAAGGCGGCAGAAGCATCATAGCTGGGTGCTATGGGATCCTCCTGGCTCAGTTCCTCCTGCCTCTCTAAGGATCTCAGGCCAAACGTCCCTGGTTCCAGAGAAGATGGCCAACACAATGGCCGACTTGGAACATGCAAGTCTGGACTTTGGCCATTCACTGAGTGGAAAGTGTGCCAAGCCCTGAGTAACCCACTACTCTTCAGTTGGGGTTTTCTTTTAGTGCATAGTGCTTGCTTCTGGATGTTGTTGGGCACAGGATGGACATTGGGGAGAAGCCCCCCCGGCTGCCATCCATCCTGGTCTGTGACTGTCACCTGACTCTGACAAAGTGTTTCAACACAACAGACCCCAAGTCCAGTCTCTGAGAAACCTAATCCGAGCTCAGCCAGGCTTTTGTTCAATTTCTGATCTAAGGAGCTGACAAATCCATTAAGAACCGTATCTGCGGGGCGCCTGGGTGACTCAGTGGGTTAAAGCCTCTGCCTTTGGCTCAGGTCATGATCTCAGCGTCGGGATCAAGGCCCTCATCGGGCTCTCTGCTCAGTAGGGAGCCTGCTTCCCTTCCTCTGCCTACTTGTGATCTCTCTCTCTCTCTGCCAAATAAATAAATAAAATCTTAAAAAAAAAAAAAAAAAAGACCCGTATCTGTGAGGTGATGGCCCAGGAAGAGCCAGGGCTCACAGACTCTTGGTCAATAGAAGGGCTGAAGTGCCTGCTGCCTTTCTGTTTGCAGGAGGCAATCTTGGAACGATCCCACACACTAGAGTTTAAAGAAGACACAGCTATCCATGTTGTGTTTTTTTATTTTAATTATTTTATTTTTTTAGTTTTAAAGACTTATTGATTTATTTGAGAGGCAGTGAAAGTGGGCAAGATCACAGAGGCAGAGGGAGAAGCAGACTCACTGCTGAGCGGGGCGCCAGATTCGGGGCGCGATCCCAAGACCCTGATCTCATGATCTGAGCTGGAGGCAGACGCTTAACCCACTGAGCCACCCAGGCACCCCTGTCCATGGAATTTGAAATCTACAAAAAGGTTTGAGGTCCTCTGCGGAGACCCCTTTGTTATGCAAATAAAGAGAGGGAAGCTCGGGGGAGGGCAAGGTGACTGAGCCAGTTAGGAGCAGCGGTAGACCCAGCACTGGGACCTCTGTCCTTCGGCCACATCATGCTGTACCTGAGCCGAGGAGGCTGGTGTTTGGCTGGGAAGATATCTGCCCTGAAAACCCATGTTTTCGCTGGGACGGTGGGGGTCAGGGCCAAAGCTGTCCTGCTCCAGCCTTCGGCTGCTCTAAGGAACCTCTCTGCGTCTAGGCAAATCCCAAACTGGAACTGTGTCAGGCAAGCATTCCTCAACCCTGAGGATGAGTCAGCCTCGAGAAGTCAGCTTCCAGAGCCTTCTTTGGCCTATGCTGCTTTTCCCGGAATCCCTGAAAGTGCTGGAACTTTCGTTTGGCCGGAACTTGGAAAATTTATCCCTAGTTTGAACCCATCAGGATTGTTAAGCACGGACTGTTTTCCCAGCACTGGACTGGTGTGTGCCACTCGAGCTCAGGGGCTGTCCTCGGTGCCACGAGGAGGGGACAGAGACAGGTGGCGTTTGCACATTCAGTTCCCCTAAGAGCTTCCTCCAGGGTGCACCTTCCGAGGTTGGCTGTGGCTGTGGTTTGTCGTGGGGCCCCACCGGGTGGCGGGGAACCAACTGGAGGTACCTTTCGGGCCGTGTTGCCTGTATGTAAGCGCGTCTCCTCAGACATACATCTGCTCCGCTGCATAAAAACAGCATCTTGGCTGACTTACTTAGCGTCCGTTAAGTTCACGTTCAAATGAACAGGCAGGGGTAGGAGAGGGGCGGGCTTACAACACCCACAGGAGGTGGGAGAGACCTTTGAAATGTATCAAGATCTGTGTACCAGATGTTTGTTTCACCCAAAGAAAATACATAATAAAACAAGACAGAACACAACACTGCAATCGAACACTGTGCCTCTGACAGCAGGAAGGGTAAGTTTGGGTCTCCGCTTCTTGCCTCCTTGGGGTCCACTGCAAGTCCACGCTGGGGGGCCAATGCCAGTCTGTCCACAGGTGGGCTATAGACAGTCACCGGTCCCAGCTCTTTGTAGGACACGATCAAGGCTCAGGCCATCAGTACACACACAAAAGACGCTCCAAAATCCTGAAAGACTCAGGAGGTCCTTACGCATGGAGAGGCTCAAAGAATTGGTGGGCAGTTCAGAAGGCTAGGCGGGAGGCAGACCCAAATGCTGAAGAGCATGTGATTTCCCCTGGGAGGGCAGAACAAAGGGTGGTAGCATCAGAAGGAGCCCCTGGGAACTTTCACTGCATTGCTTGGATGGGAGCTGACCGGAACCAGGCTCCCTCGCCCAACCAGCCGCAGGGGCTGGCCGCAAGCTCACACATCCTTGCTGAGCTTCTCCTGGGCATCAGGCACTCCATTTCCAAGGTGCTGAATGAGCAATACTCAGTGTCATGGTGGGCTGGCCTGGGCCTTCTTCATCGCTGGTACCCCGTGTGCCAGAGCATCATGGAGAGGACATCTAACCAGTGGTTCTCAGGGTCCATCAGCGAAGGAACCCACAGGGACGCAGAGGTGGGGAGAGAAATGTCAGACTCAGAGTGCTGGAAATTCACCCTCTGTCTATCCCAGTATTCATCAGAGTGTGGTCTTTTTAACCATGATCCATCATCAGGAATAAGTTTCACATTACAATCCAGTACGCACATAGGCATATATGTGTACATAAACGCATTTACATACTTTTGGCAACATTTTATAAGATATAACCTTTGTTACATGCAATGTAACATGTTGCATATATTGCATATATATATGCAATATACTCTGCTATATTTTTTATCCTATCCTATCCTCTCCTCTCCTCTCCTATCCTATGTTTTCCAAAATGCCATTCATGAATTTTGCATTCCACTAATGGATGACAAATGTCAGTATGAGAAACACCAAAAGGAGGGAAGGGAAGAAAGTGAGTGCGGGAATGAGTGCGGCAGGAAGAAGTTGCGCAATCAAGTCTTATTTGAAATGCACTCAAGACATCCTCTACTTAGATTCTTCTATAAATCAAATCAACTCCTCTTAATTTGCATTTACGAAGCCCCAACCTTCTGCTTTGGGCTTTGCTTAAAGCAAAGTATGGCCTGCCAGCCAAATCCAGTCCTCTGCCTGTTTTTGCAGGCCTGTGAGCTAAGAATGATTTTAAACGGGGGGAAAAATCAAAATAAGAATACTTTCACAACATATGAGAAGTATATGAAATTCAAATCTCAGCGTCTCTAATTATTGGCTCATAGCCGCCCTCGCTCGTTTGCATGTCGTTTATGGCGGCTTCTACGCCGCAGCGGCGGACCTGGCCATGGCCTGCAAAGCCCAAAATATTTGCTCTGGGGCCCTTTACCGAGCGATTTATCTACCCTGGGCTTCAAGCACGGCGTTTCTTATGCTAGTGAGAGGGTGACCGCAAAAGGAATAGTTTTGCTGCTGTGGGGCCCTTAAAAGACCATCTGGCTGAGAACATCTGGGTTTGCTGGGGTCTCCCTCTCTGAGCCCGCTCACTGGCCGGCAGGAGCATCAGGCTGGCGTGGGGGGTGAACTTGAACCACATGACAGCCTGGGCAGCAACCATCTGGCAGCCGCTCGGAGACTCTTGACTCTCAGGCAGCGAGCGGCCGGCCCTGAGGGCTGGGGCTGCCCTGGGGCTCAGAGAGAGCAGCCTTTGAAAAATGAGCCAGCGCTGGACCCTGACTTCTCCACTTGACCTTTCTCTTCCCTCTTCGCCTTGCTAGCAACACTTTTCCCTACTTTGGCTCTATCTTACTTGGGAGCTTCTCAGAAGTCTAGGTCACCGCTTCCTAACAAAGTATGTGGCAAAGTCGATTTTTTTAGATATTCATAGATGCCTGATACCCCTTGTTCATTTTTTTTTTTTTTTAAACAATCCTCTCCTCAAGCTCTCTGGCACAAGAGCCAAGTTCTTGTCTCAAGAGAGCAGGGGTCGGGAACTTTAACTTCCAGGATGGGGAGACATTGAAAACTCTCAGCAAAATCTGTTTCAGGGGAACAGGAAGGGAGAGAGCAAGGCTCCCCCACCTCTGTTCTCAGGTGCGAAATAGAATGGGATGCTGTGTGGCGAGACATCGGGAGACACAGCCCCTGAGGGCAGCACCTGGGCTTGTCAGCAGAAAGCCACCTTGACCTTAAGCCTTCACGGAAGCAAACACCACTCAGGGTCACTGGCTGGCCTTTGTTCTTCTTGGTGGGAACGTCTTCAGCTCATCCCTCCAGTGCAGGGCACCCTCCTAGCCTCCACTGTGGCTCTGGGTCCTTCCAACCTGCCCTAGGAACTCACTGCCCAGATTGGATTTAGTCCCAGGTATAGAGAGGGGGCCCTGGACATTTAGTGGGCCAGGGTCAATCTGAGAGTCTTGTCCGACTGGGGAAATTCTTGGTGTATCACGGGGAATTCATGTCCTGGGGCTTCACAGTTCCCATTGCCAGATTTGGGACTGGATGTGTGTGTGTGTGTGTGTGTGTGTGTGTGTGTGTGAGGGTACCTGTGCACTCACGTGGGCTTGTATGTCTGTGAGGGTCTGCGGCGGGATTTGGGACTTGGGGGAGGATGAGAATGAATGGATGGAGAGACAAGTAGCCAGATACACACCAGAGAGGAGAAGAAAGGATACCCATTCACCATACCAGTGTCTGCTGGGCCCGGGGGTGCCGGGGTCCCTGCTTTTTCTGCTCTATTCTTCTTGTTGGTTCTTCCCAAAGAAGATGTTGAGTTTCCTCGTCTCACCACTTCTCTGGTCCCACCTGTGATAGCTTTTTCTAAATCAAGAGGCAAAGAGGCTTATCGGCCCGCTCCTTCTGACGGACAGTAGGCAAACTTCCTTCCTCATCTGCCAGGGTTTAAAAGATTGACCTGCATTTCACAGAAGTCCGCTTGAGTTCAATTACAGTAGATCGCCTGATCTCATTTATTTTCTCCTGTATACTTGAAGTTAGGACAGCTTTAATTTGAAATGGAAATTTATGCAAATGTTATGTAAATTAGGTCATTCCCAGATTAACTGGGGGAAAAAATCTGGTCGCCTTAGCAGGCACCATCTGTTCCCTCCTCATTCTTTCCATATCTGTACCCCACCCCCCCCTTTCCCAATCCACTTTGAAACTTGTTTTCCTGGGGCTGAGAAGAGATCTTTCAAGAGAAGGAAACAAATCTCCTGGCGCTTTTCTAGGTGGGCCGCTCGCTTGTCCATTCCTTCCCTGTGTGAGCAAGAGGCAGAGGTTTAGGGGTAACCGCAGGCTGCCGGCACTTCCTCTAAGAAGAGAGCCCTGCCGGGGCTGCTGTCCGCGCAGCAGGCCGGGGCGGTTCTGAGCTGCGGAAGCCTGAGGTCTTGGGGCGCCCGTGTGCTACGCCCCCATTTTCCCTCTCTCTTCCTGGCCTCCGCTTCCCTGATGATTCTTCCCATCCTCCTCTTCTTCGCCTTTGCCTGAAGCTTCCTAATGGCACCCAGAAGCCCTCTTACTCCCTTTTGGGCAGTTGTGCAATCTTAGGCACTTCGGGCTCCAGGTGGATGTTGGCTGGGAGGGTCCACTGCCCAGGACTCCCGTCCCCACCCCGCACGGCCACAGCCCACTCCTGCTTTGGGGCAGTGCCGGTTTCAAACAGTCCTGCTGTGGGGTGAGGGAAGACAGCGCCTAGTATCCTTACAGCTGGAGGAAGTTTCTACTCCATGACCCCGCAGACTTCCTTTCCTCATGAAGGTCGTTAATGTGACGGAAGTTGAGGGGCGGGGGCTCCTGGCTCCTTTGTTCAATGTCACCCTCTCCTTGAAGGCGGTGACGGAGAAAACTGAGCAGCAGCTCATTAGGTCCTCCACCTGCCATGAAGAAGGCAGGGGAAGAGCCATTGCTGATTCACAGGGAATAAATAACTTGGGAGTAAATATTTCTGTTGCGGTTAGCCACCAAGACTTAGGTTGTGACTGCCGCCAAATGTAATGAGAGCTGACTAGTATCCTCTCTATTATTTGCATTAAAGCTGCCTCAACTTTCAAGATTCCTTAATGCGCTCATGTGATATTTTCTCAATCCCAGGCCAAATGAGAATGAAAGCATCTTCCTAAAGATTTGCACTTTTTGGACTCACAATATGACAGTACAAACTGCATTTACATAAGTGCTTTCAAAAATCAGACCTCCAGGCAGTAGGAACAGTTACTGCAAAGGCCCTGAGGCAGTAATGTAAGGAGCTGGGTGTGGTTGGATGAGAGCAGACAAGTGGGAGAGTTGTAAGAAATGAAGTCAGAACACAGGACAGGGTGGCTTCATATCACTCCTCACAGTCCCAGGTGCTGAAGCGAGAGGAGGAGGCAAAGACCGCTGTCCCTACTCAGCGCCTTCTGCCGGGAATCGAAGTCCAGCGGGCGCTAAGCAAATCATCAACCACAGACTCTTAGAACGAGAACTTCTGAGATCCCCTTTTCGAGTTGATTGCAAATGTGGGGTCCGTGATGTCTGTGAAGGGACGCCAAGACTCTGGGGATACCCTGAATTGTAAAATTGTAATATGCACTTTTCAGAGGAAATCTCCAAAGCTTCACCCAGGAGTTCTACGTTCCAAGAAAAAAAAAGGGGGGGGGGGGCAAAGAACTTCTGATCTAACGGGTCCTCCACCCAAGACCAGACTTGACAGGCAGCCCGGACCTAATCTACATTTTACTGGGCACCCTGGAGACCCCGATCTGCATGCCCTGTCCTCTCCGGTGAGGGAACTCAGAGAGTGCCCTGAACCCCCAGACGGGGGGACACTGGGGTTCTCGTCCAGAAACCCGAGCTTTTGTAAGCATCTGAAACTCACAGGCAGACTCCAGACTGTCCTTAGACCGAATAGACAGTAAACCTTTCGGACTGTTGCCTTTCCAGGGAGCGTGGATGCTCCTTTGATAAAGAAAACATCGTAGCACTTAGTGAGCTTACTGAATTTACAACCACTTTCATCAGTATGTAGTTTCTCACCCACCACGTGCTCTGTATAAGTCTAACCTATGATTAGTCTAACTAACGTATATTAGATTCCATATAAGTCCACTGTAATGGGGTAGGGGTCATAGGTCAAATATTTTGAGCTAACTGGAAAACTATATTCAAAATGGTCGGAACCACGGTGTGTGGCCAGGGAGAGGAGGGGTGGAGGAGTCTGATAAGCATGGGGTGGGCAGGGGATGGCCCCCCGGGGGGGCAGCCACTGTGGGCAGCAGCAGAGCGTGAAGGCAGAAGTGAGACCCGGCCGGGAACGGCTCAGATGGGGCCACAGATAAGAGCTGAGGCTCCCTCCGTGCTCCTCTGATAGGAAAGATGCAAATTTTTAATTCAGCATCTTCTTTAAAAAAAAAAAAAACCTTCCCCAAACCCTGATACTTCTCTATTTGCTACTGGTGTTTTAAAATACCAGTTACATACCACATGAACCAGTGTCCCTGCTGGAAGCCCGACTTCCCCTCTTCCCCTGAGAGCAGGGCTCAGAGAACCCCAGCCCCGACTGACCTACAGACCTCATGTGGTCAGACCCTCAGGTGGGTGGTTCCCAGGGGGAGGTTTTGAAACCAAAGCCTGAGCAGAAGCGAGAGACTGAGGACTGAGAACAGGGGAGTCAGGCCCAGGCCGGTATCCGTGGAGCCTGCCTGGGTGCTGGGCAGACCTTCAAGGTTCAGGTTGTCCAGTGGACTGGGAAATCACGCCCGGCCCGCCACCCTGCTCTGGAGGCGTGTGCGGCGGACCTGGCTGCTGCCGACCAGCTGGCATCCTGTGGCCCCTGTCCACGCTGACTCCCAGTGCCCACGCAGACCAGACTGTGGCTCCATTGTCCGCCGTGGCCTGGGCTGACCAGCCCGGCCTGGAGCCTTGCCCTGAGAGGACGCAGGCTACCGCGGCATCACAAAGCCTTGCATTGTGGCCATGACAGGAGGGTTTGTCATTAGCTGTGAGATGGTCCCTGGCAGATCCTGGCATGTGGTGAGCAGACAGCTCGGTGCTGGTCACAGTATTTCCAGTACCCGCCCCATTGGATGCCGCGTCCAAACTGTCCACGATGTGCTGCCTCTACCTCCCCATGGATCCCTATGGGTTCCAATGCACAGAGGAGTAGTCTGGGCCCAGAGGTCCCTAAGCGGCAGCAGCTTCCCAAGGCGGGGGTAGCGGGGGGACATCCGACCAGAACAAAATGGAACAAGACACACACAGGCAATTGCAAGCCATAAAAGATTCATACTTTCAAGTGCCTTAAGTTTAAGAATCTCAGTTTATCACAGGGGCTTTTAAGAATTTCCAAAGAAAAGCCACAGACTGGGAGAAGAGTTGTATAACAGAAGTGACAAAGGGTTAGAATCAAGAATAGATCAAGGGTCTGGGGACTCCAGGAGGGATGCAGGGAGTAGGAAAAGAGACCAGCAGTTCAATAGAGAAAGGGGCAAAAATGATACACAGGCATTTCACAGAAGAAGAAACACAGAGGGCTAAGTACATATATGGAAATGCTAACCTTGGTCGTGTCCAGAAAAATGCCATCCGAGACCATGATGAGATATGTTTCTTGCAATGCAGGGCGGCATTCTGGACCACCCCCTGCTGGGGGAGCTCTTCTGGGACGTTTCTCAGTGACCCCGGGCCTTTTCCTGGAAGCCTGGCCCACGGGCTCTGCAGAGCCTTTGCTAAGTTCTCGCCCCAAGCACCCTCCCATCCAGAGCCTGACCAGGACCCCTGTCCTTCTTCTTCTCTCCATGGGACCGGGGGTTGGGGGATGTGGGGGGGGGGGTGCAGGGATCCCTGCCCCATCCCCACTCTCAGGGCCCTCCCTTGGCTCTTCTCTCAGGTTTCAGCCTGGCCAACGGGGCTGCAAGGAGGTCTTTTGAAACCGAAAATCAGTCCACATCACCTCACAAGTCCATGGGGATCTCAGAGCAGGGTCTATAAGACAAGGTAAATCTGCTGACAGTGAGCACCTTCTAGACCAAGTCCAGGTGAAAGAGGGGCTCCCCCAACTGGCCCCAGATTCCCCCTCCTCCACGTGGGCAGCAGGGTCACACCGCCGCTGAAGTGGATGCCTCGCATGACAAGGAGCACGTGCAGCCTGGGGCTTGCCTGGAGGAGGTGCCGCCGGAAGTCCGGCTGCTCCCTTGCTCTGCCCACGCAGAATCTTGCAGACACTTTTCCTTTGGGGCTTACCTGGTTCACAAACCTTTAAGAACCAAACAGGCCGCTGAAAGAAATATCCTGAAAGGACTGAGCCCACGCTTGGAATGAGAACTAGATGCCGCTGAGCCTGTCGGGAATTTCTGCATAATTATGTGTCCAACAAGTTAACATTAAGTAAGTGCAGGTTTGCACTTAACACTAAGTGGCGCAGGTTTGGGCACCACCTGCAGCCTCACCGGTGAGGCCCTTTGGTCCCGTGTGACTGAGGGAGTGCCGTGGTCACCTTCTGCTTTCCTTGCTGCTCTGCTCTCAGAAATCTCGATCATGGCTCCTTTGCGCCCCCCTCACGTGAGTGCCAAGCCAGCTCAGGCCACCTCGGAGGCCGGACTGCCGGGGCCTCTATAAAAAGAGCAGGCAGGGAGCTCTGGGGGAGAGGGGTCGAATGCATAGAGAATTGAGGAGAACAGCGCCCCTGGAGGGGGACTGGAGCTCTGCACCCCTCCCCCATAGCTTGCCCTGCGCATCACTTCCCTCCTTCTATTCCTGAGTTTTATGCTTGTATAATACAGTGGTGAGCCAGGAGGCAGCTCAGAGAAGGTCCACTCTAGTTTAATATCAGGAATACCGGCCCAGTGACCACTGGCTT
This sequence comes from Procyon lotor, assembly GCA_028646535.1. Taxonomy (NCBI): domain Eukaryota; kingdom Metazoa; phylum Chordata; class Mammalia; order Carnivora; family Procyonidae; genus Procyon; species Procyon lotor. The sequence continues at coordinate 75,243,131 of CM053614.1, forward strand.
TGGCTTGGCTAGGATTGCAAAGGCAAACCTCTTACAGGGCAACCCGACATAACACCACTTGAGGAAGATGCAGTGCGGACGGTGACAAGAGTCAGCATCCAGTAGTAAAGAGGAAGCAAGATGACCTTCAGCCTCAAGCAGAAAGAACAAAATATCTAGAACTTGACAGCTTCATTTGATGCAAGCATTTTTACCAGCGGGATCTCGAAAGAGCAAACAGGAGGCAAATCATCTGACTCTTATTCCAACTGCAAATGTTTCTAAATACATCATTAGTTCTTCTGCCTAATAACAATTTTTTTTTTTCAAGCCAAATAACAAAACCTCAAAACCAGAAAACAAAACCAACAGGCAGGGTAGTTCTTTCATCTGCAATGGTTCACCTGGACCGTCCTTGTCAGCTGCATTCCTAAAGAGATTTTACTTCTTTCTTTCAGTCTCTCTCTGTCTCTTTCTTTTTTCTTTCTTTCAGCCAACAAATCGAGCTTTCATTTTGTACCAGATGGTCTTGTAGGCACTGAGGATACATCAGTGAACACTCACAAATCCTTGCCCTCATGGAAATGCTATTCCAGAGGGAGAGACCAGACAGCAAGTAAAAGGTGAAGCCTAGGACATGTTATGTGAAGAACAGCTCTGAGAACAGCTTCTGTTTGCACCGCACATCGGCTGTGAAGAGAGTTAACTTCGCTGACCTTCGAGTGACAATGAACGTGGACTGAGCAACTGCCATAGCGGCACCTTTCCAGTGACTCAGGTGCATTATCTCATTTAAATTGCTTAACAACACATGTGGTAGGTGCTATTATTTTTTTTTTTTTGGAAGATTTTTTTTTTTTTTGAGAAAGAGAGGGAGAGCGAGCAAGCACAAGCAGGGGGGGAGGGGCAGAGAGAGGAGAAGCAGACTCCCCACTGAGCAGGGAACCTGATGTGTGGCTCCATCCCAGGACCCTAAGATCATGACCTGAGCCAAAAGCCGATGCTTGACCGACTGAGCCACCCAGGTGCCCCTGGTAGGTGCTGTTATTATCCTCAGTTTCCAAATAAGGAGACTGGCAAAGAAGGAGTTTGGGTGGCTTCCCAAGATCACCACGCTGCTAAGCAAGAGGGTCAGGATTTGAATCTAAAACCAGGGGACTCTGATGTCTCTGTTTCTATGTCTCTCCACTCTGCCCTGATCCTCCTTCACACTGTGGGGCCCCTGGGCAGTACCACAGCCACAGTGAGGAAGGGGGGTGGATAGCCCCTAAACATGTGGGTGAGGAGAGTTCGGCAGGTCTGAAATGACTGTTCTCCGCCTTCTGTTCAGGAGGGGCCTTACCTGGTCCCGGCTGTGGCCGCTTGGTTGTGCCTGCTAGCCCCCGACCAGTGTGTGGCTTGGGCCCCAGCTCGCGCGGGCCAGAGACAGAGCACCAGTCACGGGTGTCTCCTGTGGCCCAGGGCCCAGCAGCTCACCAGGCAGGGCCTAAGGGAGACCCTGGCTCCGTGGGGACAGACTGAATGTGCCTGGGGCCCACCCAAAGGCGGTCTCCGACTCAAGAGGAGCCACCATGGCCGCAGCCCTGGCGTTCTCTTTCCCTGAAGCGGAGGGTACAGTATGGGGGTACTGGGTCCCTTCCCTGCCCTTGGCGACAGGAAGTGGAACCTGGGAAGAAGCAGAGCATGTGCATGTATGCGGTGCGCGTGTGCCTGCCAACATCTTGCCAGAGCTCAGTGCCTGAGGCTGAACCGGGAGGCCTCCTCCTCCCTGCAGGTCACGGGCCAAGTCTGTATGGGGGAATATGTTTTCCAGTCCTCCGGCTAATAAGCCCTGTGACCTCTCTGGGACTGGATGCCTTTGTCTATATAAAGGGGAGAACTCTTTTCCTGCTTGCCTGCCTGGTTTATAGTGAGGAGCCCAGGAAATCGTGGACTGAGCATGCTTTGTCATCACACTGGGCAAGTGACAGGCCCAGCCATCCGCCTCGTAGCCGCGGACACGTGGAGTGCCGCCAGCAGCAGGAAGCACCCGGAGGCTTGTTGAGGGGCAGGACCATCAGGGGTTAAAACCAGGGCTGGAAACCCTGCACTTTGTCCCAAAAGCATTAGGGAAAGCGTGTCCCTCTCCTTAGGCACTCCGGCCAGCAGGCTGGGACGTAGGAGGAATCAGTGAGCTTCGGAGAAGGCAGATGTCTGCCTTGGGGATTGGGTTGCAGGAGGCCCTTCCATGGGGCCCGGGCGGCGGGGGTAGGATGCCCACACCCCGCTGTGTTTGATCGGGGCCCTGTTCACATGTCACCCCAGTGGGGCCCCAGCCTCAGCAGGAGGCCTCTTCCCAAGCTATCTGGGGGCGCGGCAGACGTGTATCGTCTGCTCTCCAGAGTGACAGATGTGACCCTGAAATGAGCGAGGCCCTTGCTCCGACCAGGCTCACTGGGCTTCTCACCCCCTCTTTAGAGGGGAAGGGAGTGGTCACGGATTCCAGCTGCCTGGAAAAAGAGAACTCTCATTTATTTATTGCCCCCCCTCCTGCTTCCCATCTGTTAGTTGGTTTAACCCACCATCAGCTCTGTGGAGTACTAGCGGCATTTTGTGTGTGGGAAAGCGGAGGCTCCGGGGGGCGGAGCCATTCGTCCCCCCTTCAAGGCGCCATCGGGAACCCCGATGCGCTGGACTTGGCGTCGTGGGCTCTGACGGGGGTCCTTATTAACCAGACAGTGAATGCCTCCGAGGACCTGTTGGCCCCGGAATGCTGAGGGCGTGAACTGCGCAGGAGGCCAGGCCGGGCCTCACTGGGAGGGGGCAAGCCTACAAGCGAGCCGGTACCCTGGGTGGGGGGGCTCGCAGGAGAAGTTGGTGCGGCCTTCAGCTGGGACTTCCCCTCCCCACCCAGTGCTCTTTCTGGGCCTTCGAGGGGTGGCGTGGGCGTGATTGTGGCCACCGAGGAACAGGCCCAGGGGACCAGGGCCCGGGGCTCGGCCTCTGGCTCTGGCCGCTGCGCTGACCCGCGCTGTGCCAAGCCCACTGGCCCGGCGGGGTGGGGGCTGTTTCCACTTCCGCGGCAGCCCGGCTTCTGGGCCAGCATTCACAGCCTTTCCCCTCCCTTTCCTTTCTGTAAACGGGAAAACTGCTCAGGGTTGCCAGAGGCAGCAGCTGGCTCTGGGGTGCGTTGCCCACCTCTTGGCTGGACTGGAGAGTCCAGGCCTCTTGGAACCCCCTTTCTCTCTGGGTCTGGCCATGTGGGGTCTTCCCCTCCTACAGCAGCTGGAATCCACCTTCTGGGGCTCCCTCTCCTCACAGGGCTCTCTCTTCCCTGTCCTAACCCCCATGTCTTTTGTCCCTTAAAGGAAGCAGGCTGATAGCTCAGTGAACAGGGGCTTTCTGGTCGACTGTCCCCCCGCCAGGGCCTGCCGACCATGGTTCCGTGGGGGACTTGAGTTGACACATCTGAAGTGCGTCTGAGAGTCAAGTCTGAAGCGCCTTCCTCCTCTGTCTCCAGGGCTCACTGTTGCTATTTGAAATCCAGTGTCCTGGGGTTCCTTTCTAGAATGATCTGGGGCCTATTTGTTCACTCCTCTGGAAGGCTTCTCACAGCCTTAGAGTGTCCCATGCCGACTACACAGAACCGTTTAAATGTTCGTTTACAAGTCTTTTGTTTCCTTGAGTGATTTTCTATGACTTTCCCAGGAGGTTTTATCTACATAAGCTCTTCTTCTAGGCAAACAGGAGGGGAGATGGATTCACTACCCTCAGAAATCAGGAAGCATGAAATTATGCAGGCTCTGCTACTGCAGGGCTCCTGGGAGGGAAGGGGGCGCTAATCACAGCCCTGTGGGGCTGTGGGGTCAGGCCCAAGCTGGACTGGGCCCTTCCACACCTTCCTGGCAGCTGGGCAAATCCCCCTTGAATCTCCCCAACCGCCAACCGGCCCTCCCCACCGCCCCCCCCCAAGAACGCTGTGAAATCCCTTGAATCTCCCCCCAACCCCCCCAACCAGCCCACCCCAAGAACGCTGTGAACAGGCACTAAACTTGTGCCCTGGGCCCCTCTGAGGGTTAAGCAGTGTGAGAGGAAGGCCAGAGAAGCCAGCTCTGGGTATTTCTACGCTTTGAATAGAATGCTCCATGTTCTGAGAGAATTCCCCCAAAGGGAACCCCCTTTGGCCAGCAGATTTGTCAAAGGCCCCTCACCCCCTGGTGTCACCTTAAGCTTTTTAACATCGGGCCACATGTGATTCTGGGTTGGCGTTACTTTAACCTCAAGACCTATGATTATTTTCTACGTAACGAAGTTATAAAAGGACAGTGGAATTCCACAGAATCATTTGAAAGAACAGCACTTTCTTTAGACCCAGAAACAGTGTGAGCCAGGCTAGGAGGTCTGATCAGACACACTCAGTCCCTAAGGGGCCATGTGGTGGGCAAGAAAGAGGCAAATGTGTGTGAGATCAATCCTGGCTCTGGTGTGTGACTTTGGGCAAGTTAATTAGCCTCTCTGCCCTTGGGTTTCCTCATCTGTCAAAGGGGAACAATAACCCCCATCTCCCTGTGTTGAGGTGAAGATTGAAGGAAACCCCCACACATAGTACCTGGCACACAGCCAGGTTTGATCAAGGAGAATTCCCCTTCTCTTCTAAAATCTGAGATGCCTGAGAAGGAGTCTAGCATTAGGAATCTCAGCGTTTACTGGTAGAGTCATCTGGGAGATCAGAAGTGTTTGGAAAGGGGCTTAGAAGGGGAATGGGGTCTCTGACAATGCCGTGTTGCCACCAGGAATCAGGGATGTGAGAAGTCCTTTAGCAGAAATGAGATGACCTCTTTCATCTGAAGCCTCATGATGGCGGCTTACACAGAAGTGAAAGTATTTTCCATTGATGGTATGGGAAAACCATCTCCTTGACTTAGGGCCACGGGCTATAGGGACCATCTTATATCCTGGTTCCATCTCCTTCCCCAACTCTAGTCCTTGGGAAGTACATAAAAGTTTCCTAAATGCATGAAAATAGTTGCTCAAGATCACTGGTATATTTCCCCCAAAACCCCCGATCTTTGATAAAAGAGCAACGGTTGAGGTAAAATGACATTACCCTCAGTTATGGAGAACTGGCTTCTTGTCCAGTGCATCCTGGACCTGCCGATCCCTAAGGCCACCCCAGGCAGAGACCCACAGCAAGTTCAAGGCCTTGTCAGGGAGGGTTTCCTTTAATAACACCCACTCATACACAGGGAACAAGGGCTTCCCTGGAATGGTCAAATGAGAATGGACACAAAAAGACTTGAAAAAGAAAGTTCTTTTAGCTTTATTCTAAATAACCCAAATACCTCCCCAGAGGAGAATGGAAAGCAAATTGTGGTATATTTATACAATGGAATATCACCTTAATGGAATATCACACAGCTATAAAAAAGAGCAAATTTCTGAAACATGCTGACCTTGGGGTGGATTGTGACCTTGGATTTGGAAAAGGCACAGAAAATTTTCTGGGGAGATGGGACATTCTGCCTCTTGGTTTGATGGGTGGTTACATGAGTGTATGCATAGCTAATAATTCACGGAGATGTGCACTCAAGAACTGGGCATTTTAGCACATGTAAATAAAAGTTAAAAATTTTTATAATGTCAGTGAAAGTATTTTTTTTAAAGATATTATTTATTTATCTGACAGAGAGATAGAGAGAGCCAGAGAGCACCAGCAGGGGGAATGGCAGAGGGAGAGGGAGAAGCAGGCTCCCCACTGAGCAGAGAGCCCGATGTGGGGCTCGATCCCATGATCCTGTGATCATGACCTGAGTCGAAGGCAGACACTTAACCGACTGAGCCACCCAGGCGCCCCATCAATGAAAGTATTGAAACGAGAAAGAGAAATTGGAGAAGGGGTGCAAAGGTCAAGTTAAATGGGGTCTGTCTGACTTGATGCTGACCTTGGTCTTCAGAAAGCCCCGTAAGCCACTTCTCCTTAGGGGCTTCCCTGTGGAGGCACATTCTGACCCTGAAGCTAGCAACAAACCACTAGCCATTGGATTTATATCAAGCAATGTTTCCAGGCTTTCCCTACAGTTTTGCAGATAACATCAAGCCAAAATTTTGCACTTTGAAACTCTCGCCTGAGGTGCCCCATTTCCCCTGAACTCCCTGAACCAATCACTTCATCTCCGTAACGGTCACCCGTGACCTTTACTCACCTGCACCCCACACCCCACTAAGTCACCAAGTCCTGTCACTTCTACATCCCTCATAGCTTTAACACTCATCCATTCCTCTCCACTCCTAATGTCCTAAATCCGGATTAGCATCATCCTTCTAGAATACGCACCAACCTCCTAGCTAGCCTTTCAGCCTCCAGTGGTCTTGCTCTCTTTCAATGAATTCCTCACACTGCTAAAGGGATCATTACCCTAAAATGCAAACACAAAACACTTTAATGGATCTCGATAGCTCCCAGACGGATAGGATGGTCATAGATAGGGTAGTCAAGGAATATGACTCTATTGAGATGATATTTGAGCAAAAGCTTGAAGGAAGAAATTACTTGCCACCCCAAACCCCAAGTATGTGCCATAGTCATTCTGATCTGGCAATTCCTAGAACGGGCTGTGCTCCCTGGGGTCTCAGAGCCTTTGCATATACTGCTTCTTCTACCTGCAATGCTCCATGCTGTCAAGAACTGCAAAGTGCCTGGGATTTTGCCCTCTGTATAGGCTAATAAATCAGTGTGCCCCCATTTCATGGATGCTGGTGGAAGACGTGAGACTCCTGGGCCACAGAAAGGCAGTTTGTTACTCCTAGAAATAGTAGTGGCCAGAGTCTCAGCATTTTCCCTGGCTTTCTCACCCCAGATGACCCAATATCACCATTTAATAAGATAGATGAGGTCTACGTAAGTCAGTCCATGGCTGTGGAAGGAATTGAGACCATACAAAGTAATATGAGAACAGTTGAGAGCAGAATACTTGGAGTTGATTACAGCGTTCCCCGTACCTGGGTATCGGTAGAGGCCTTGGTATTGGGCGATGGATGCCGTGCCCTGAACTGTTCCTGCCCTTGATTGAGTACCTGCTCAGGGGCTTGGTGGGGAGAAGGACATGGCCACAGATAAACCACGGGGCTGAGCTCTCGGTGGAGATGCGCACACAGGATTCTGGAAGCCCACAGGGTGGATAGGAGGAGGCCACTGAGGCTAAATCTTGAGCAGATGGACAGGAACTCCTCAGGACTTGAATACCAGCCTTGAAAATGGCACTGCCTGCAAGAGGAGGACAGGTGCGTTTCTGAAGCCCGAGTCCCTTACGGTTCACAGCTACGCAAAACCGTGCGTGTGTTTTGATGGGGGGTGGGGGGGAGGTCATGTGCCCACCTGGGGCAGCCCCCCTGGCTGCCCAGACGAGGTGACACTCTGCTCGGGGACTGCCTAGCCAGGGATGGGAAGAGAGGGCGGTGGGGCTGGGGGCAGCGGGGAGCCTGCTCTCTAGGCTGCCTTTGGCTGTCGTGCTCAGCACCCCGGGACACATCTTTAGCACGTTTGCCACAGAGAGAATCGACTGGGGTTTTTCTGGTGAGAACGTACCCTGAATTCCTCCAGGCCTGCTCATCGCCCCGGTTGGCAGGATTTCAGAATCAATGCTGCCAACAGACTACCGCCGCCCCTCCCCCTCCCTGCAAGGCAACCTCAGATCCTCTGAGGCCAGCAGGGGCTGTTTTGGGTCCCTAGAGAGTCAGGAGAGTCGGGCTCATCCTCTACCACCTGAACTGCCCCGGGGCTGGGCTCTGTCTTCCAGAGCAAACAGCCCTCCTCAGGGGTGGGTGAAAAGAGCCGCGTGTCAAGCCAGTGAAGGCTTGTAGTCCCGAGATCCCCAGAGCCTCCAAGTCCTTTACCTGCAGGTGGGGGAACGGAGGCCCAGGGAGGGCAGGGCCCCTGACCAGGGTAGTGTGACTGCTTGGTAAGCGAGCTCTCTCCTGACCCCAAGCCCACGCTCTGCTCCCTCTTTCCAGCTCTTCCAGAGGTCTCTGCAGACCCCAGCCGGAGCCCCAGCCTAAGGACCCTGGGAACTTGTCTCTTCCCAGCTAGACTGTGAGCTCCCTGGGCAGAGGACCCCAGCTTTCTCATCCGGGCCAAGGAGGGGCTCTGTGAGGGCCTGAAGAAGGGGCTTTGAGAAGCTGGATGCTACGAGGCGGGCCGGGAAGGGCGAGTACTGACACTGGGTCATTGCTTCTTCAACACGGACAGTGAGGGGCTTCGCTGGACCCAACTTCAGAAAAAAAAAAGGGAGGGTAATTAAAAAAGCAACATTACAGATTAAAAACTCGATCTTCCCTTTTGGAATCTTTGAGTAGAATTGAGATTATGCCACTTCAATCTTCCCGCCTCTTCCTCCAGCCCCACAGTCTGTCCTCCTTGCTACTCAGTACCCCAGCTCGAGGAGCAGGGTTTGGGGCTGAGCCCGGGACCTACTCACTCCGCCATTTTTCACTGCCTGTTGGTCAGAACCCTCCCTCCTCCCCCATCAGTTTCGGTGGGGCGGGCCCACTTGGCCTTCAACGGGAAGGAAGTGGGGGGAGTAAGAAGCTCAGGGGACAGTGGGGACCAAAGAGGGAGGGATATCCATCTATGTCTGGTCTCCTGTGAAACATGGCCTTGAGCAGTTCCCCAAGGAGCTGGGCCCCCACCCCCTTTCCTTCCCTGAGGAGACAGCTTTGGGGGGAGAAGGAGGGAGGGGGAGGAGGGAGGGGTCGAGCCCCAGGGCCGTGTTGCCAGTCTCTCATCTCTTTTCTGAGCCTTAGCCTTCCCCCCACGCAGACACCTTCCGCACTGCTACGGTGACTTCTAGAGGAAACAGGAAACCTGGTTTAGCAGCCATCCCCTCAAGCCCCAAGGAGTAGCTGGTGTTAGCTACCGGCTAGAAGGAAGTTTTGCATAATGAATGAACACCAGGTTCCACCAGGGAGTTCTTGCCCCCAGAGACTCGCAGTGGTTGGCAGCCACTGGTACCCCGAGGGCACGTGTATGTTCTTCTGACTTCTTAGGAAATGCCCTTTGCGGGCATTAAAAAAGCAAGAGCACTTCAAGTTTCCTCTCTAAGCCTCTTTTTTTTTTTTTTAAAGATTTCATATTTATTTGAGAGGGACACAGGGAGAGAGGGAACCCAGGCAGGGAGAGTGGGCTAGGGAGAAGCAGGCACACACACACACACACACACACACACACACACACAC
>CM053614.1:75252819-75284922 GCA_028646535.1 Procyon lotor
CCAAAACATTTTTCTAGAAGCCTCCACGTAAACTGGATCATCATGAAACAGGTTTCTGCAGAATGCATTCTATTTTTTATCACGGGACCCAGGTTTTAAACGTGGAGCTACATTCCTGCCTAGGGATTTGACATCAAACACATCAGATAGGATTTGATGAGTTCTGTCAGAAATGCAAAAATAGGGGCGCCTGGGTGGCTCAGTGGGTTAAAGCCTCTGCCTTCGGCTCAGGTCATGATCTCAGGGTCCTGGGATGGAGCCCAGCGTCGGGCTCTCTGCTCAGCGGGGAGCCTGCTCCTTCCTATCTCTCTGCCTGCCTCTCTGCCTACTTGTGATCTCTCTCTCTCTCTGTCAAATAAATAAATAAAATATTTTTTAAAATGCAAAAATAAATTAACTTTGAACTCCGTGGTCATTACACTGAGAACCATCGTGCTCCAAGCACGATACAGTGGGTATTAAAGGGACGGTATGCATCCCGGGGGTCTCCCATTATTCCTCCTTGACTACTATCGACGTGTAGAACCGTGTAGTAGAACATCGTCACACTGACCATGAGGTAGGGCAGGCAGGGGTTGGTCCCTGAGTTCCCTGGATAGGGAAGGGGGATTCTAAATGCGCAGCTGGTTGGAACCACAGCAGAAACTTACAGACTGTAAGAGGTTCCTTTCTTTTCTTAAGTGCAGTCATTTGAACCGTAGCATAGAGTTCCCGAAAGATGGTGGACAGTGTGTATTTGCTTGTTTGCCCTCTTGGGGAACAGGGTGCTGCTTTAAATGCACCTCTGTTCTAGCCCCCAAACTCCATTTTGTTGCTACCTCTAATTTTTTTTTAAGTAGTCTCTACAACCATTGTGGGGCTCGAACTCACGACTCTGACATCAAACAAACCCCATGTTCTGCAAATACCAGCCAGGTGCCCCTAGTTGCTGCTTCTAAATCAAAGTGACTTTCTATGTTTTTATGAGGAAACCGAGGGCTGTATGAAGTTATAAAGATACTTTTAATAATGACTCACACAGAAGGAAAGTGCAAGGCATGTTACAATATAAATGTGATCTGAAACTGACATTTAAAATAAACATTTACTTTGCAATACTCCTATTTGTTTTTTCCAGAATTTAAATGAGCCTTTTGGAACTGGATTTTTAAAATAAACTGTAAACTGTCCCTAGGGAGCCTTTGCTGACACCTTTTTTTTGTTTCTTTCCTGAAGTTCCCAGCCAAGGTTTTCAAAATCAGTGTCCTGACCTTCGAGCTGCTGGAAATGCAGTTTGACAGTTTGTTGACAAGAACAGCAACACTTCACACTTCATTGGAAAGCCATAAAAGCACGTTCCAGGTCATTAACTGAGACTTTTAAGAGGACTTGCTTGCATTGCAGCATTTGGGTAGTGGGATTAAGGAAAATTTTCTTTACCGTTTTCATGGCCTTCAAAAAAAAAATGATTTAAAACATGGGTTTCAAATGCGCAGAATGCAATTAAAATTATTGATTCACGGCACACTCTCATCACGGGCGCATACACGACCCTCTTTTGCTTCATGTTATTTTTCTTTGCTGATCTACACTTGCTGGAACTAATGCCCAACCAAGAACTAGCCTGTCACCAGCATTTTCCCCTGGACCTAAGGAAGGGCAACTCCTCTGTCCCCGATCTCTGCTTCTCACCCAGGTTATTCCTCTCCTAAATTCGGTGTTTGCCATTCCTTTGCCTTTTGAAAAGGAATTTTACCAAATATGCTCATACAGCTGAAATAAAGACATAATTGGGCTTGCTTGGTTACTAAAATTAGTATCACACTGTATTTACTCTTCTCTAGCCTATTTTTACTCAGTGTTGTTTCTGAGACATCCACGTAGTAAACTGCAGCTCAGTAATTTTCACCTCTGTATTACAATTCATTGCGTGACTCTACCAAATTGTATTTATGTTTTCTCCCGCCAGTAGAGTGTTGGGTTGTTTCTATTTCTTTTTCTAATACAAACTTTCTGGCTATGAACCTTCTCCTTTCTATTTTACATCACACAGGTGCTAATTTTTTGTGGGGGCAAATACCCAGATGTGGAATTACTGGGTCTTAAAGCATGACCAACTCTACCAAATGACAAACTAATTTTCCAAGTGGTTGTATTAAATTTACATTTCTACCAGCAGTGTGATCACATTGATTCACACTCCCTTCAAACGTAGTGTTGCCAGACTTCGTAATTTTTATCGGTAGTTGTACAATATCTCTGTGTGGTTTTGACTTACATTTCCCTAGTAATGAGGTTGAGAGTGTTTCATGTTTATCAGCTGTATCTGTTTCCTCTTCAGTGAAAGGCCTGTTTGAATCTTGAGCACAGTTTTCTATCAGGTTACTCTTGTTTTCTTATTTGTTGGTGGTAATCTTTATATATTCTGCATGCTAATTCTTCTACTTGCAGATTTTAATTTCTTTACAGTATGCTGATGACATGTTTTGATGACTCATTTTAATGTGTCTGGATTTGTTAATAACACCTTTCATGATTAGTGTGTTTTTGTAGCTTGTTTAGAAAACTCTTCCCTCTCTTAAGATGGAAAGCTTGGGGTGCCCGGGTGGCTCAGTGGGTTAAAGCCTCTGCCTTTGGCTTAGGTCATGATCTCAGGGTCTTGGGATCAAGCCCCACATCGGGCTCTGCTCAGCAGGGAGCCTGCTTCATCCCCCTATCTGCCTGCTTGTGATCTCTCTGTCAAATAAATAAATAAAATCTTAAAAAAAAAAAAAGATTGTTAAGATTTTCACCTACATTTTCTTCTAAAGGCTCAAATTCCCTTTTGACATTTAAGCTTTTAATGCCTCTAGGTTCGATTTTTGTATAAGATGTGAAATAAGTTCAGATTTCATTTTTTTGGCCCCATTTGTGATTCAGTGTTCGTTTTCCCACTTTCTACTTCCAACATGTCTTAGAAATTCAAATATGCATGGCTCTGATTGTGGGCTCTCTATTCTACCCATTGGTGAGTTTGTTCCTACATCATTATCACACTGCCTTCATTATTATAACTTTACAATAAATCATTATATCGGCTAGGATAATTCCCCTCATTATTTTTCTCCTTCAAAAATATCTTATCTATCCTTAGCCTTTTGCTCCTTCACGTATATTAGAATCAACTTTTCATGTCCTATGAAAAACCTTATTGAGATTTTTTTTACTGTCATTGATTTGCAGTACATGTGGAGGTCAATTTGGAGAGAACTCCGCATATTTATGGTAAAAATCTTCCTATCCATCAAGATGGGATATTTTTCCATTTAGGTATTCTTTAATTTTTTTGCCAAAATTTCCTAATTTTCTATGTATAGATTTTGCACATCTTTTGTTAATTTTCCCCTAGAATTTTAAAAGTATTATAAATCAATGATATTGATATATATATTTTAATATTCCATCTATTTATTTGACAGAGAGGAGAGAGATCCCAAGTAGGCAGAAGCAGGCAGAGAGAGAGGGTGAAGCAGACTCCCCGCTGAGCAGAGAACCTGATGAGGGGCTCGATCCCAGGACCTTGAGACCATGACCTGTGCCAAAGGCAGAGGCTTCAACCTACTGAGCCACCCAGGCACCCTGATATGTTGATATTTTAAAGTAAATTTTTAAAATTGTGTCTGGTATATGGAAATGAAATTGGATTTGTTATCATATCAAAGTTTTCTATTATGTCTAATAATTTATTTTTAAATTCTTTAGGGGATTTTTATCTAGATAATCATATCATCTGCAAATAATAAGTTTTATTTCCTCCTTCTCAATCCTTATGTGTTTAATTTCTTTTTCATGACCTTTGTGTTGCACAGGATCTCTATAATGCTGAATTGAAGTGATAAAAGCAGGCACCTTTAGTTCATTCCTGATTTTCAAAGGGAATTTTCCAATGTTTTCCTACTTACCATGATTTTTATTGTAAGAGTTTTATTTAAGATTGGATGTTTTACAAGTTTTTTTTTTTTTAAGAAGATTTCTTTATTTTAGAAAGAGAGGGAGAGTACTGGGAGGGGCAGAGGGAGAGAATCTCCAACCAGACTCCCCACTGAACATGGAGCACAATGTAGGGCTTGATCTCACAACCCACGAGGTTATGACCTGAGCTGAAACCAAGAGTAGGAAGCTTAACCGACTGAGCCACCAGGCGCCCCTAAGATCAGACTTTAATGAGACTCTCGAAGTCTCATATGACATTCTGTTTTCATTCCACTGGCTAGAATTTAGCCATCAAACTACACACGGCTGCCGGAGAGGCTGGGGTATAGTCTTTTAGTTGGGTGGCAAGGAGCAAATGGAGTTCTGTTAATTTAAGATAGAAAGGAAGGAATGGATATTTGGTCTTTACCGCATCTTGGGGATGCCGTCCAGAAACCAAGATGAGCAGTTAGGCTAGTATCACATGGATATCTTACAAGACAGAAAAATGTCTTCTAATAACGTCTTTCCATGAAATTATAAAAACAAATAACACTACAAAAAAGCTGCAAGCAATTTCTCTAACCTACGGGTCAACCTTATCTGCTTCCTGGTCTCAGAGCTCCAATCTGGGGCAAACCCAAGACTCTTCTCTTGTCAGAAAGGGAAGAATAGAAAGCATATCACTGTTCATTCATTTATTTTTTATTAGTTATTTATTTACTTACTTATTTGTTTGTTTTCACTATTCATTTATTTCAAAATGCTTTAAGTGGGAGTGCCTGGCTGGCTCAGTCAGTGGAACGTGTGATTCTTGATCTCAGGGTCATGAGTTCAAGCCCCATGTTGGGCGTGGAGCTTACTTAAAAAGAAGAAAAATAAAAAAAATAAAAGTAAAATGTTCAAAGTGGAATTGCTGGGGCCAAAGGAAAATCTTCATGGTAGAGTAAAAATTTAAAGTCTTAACCAGTTTTCATTCCCAGTGCCGCTCGTCACCCTACCACCCCTGCTTTCTTAAACTTTGAAGGTACTCCACCCCCTCGCAAGCTAAGACACTACACTTGGTAGGTTGTTCCCAAGGAAATGTAGTGGGACTCAAATGAGTTAATGCGCAAGTGCCGTATATTCAAAAAAATATTTTTGCAGTCTTTGGTAGAGAAAAGGCTTAAAGAGCTTGGGTCTTTGAGTATACTGGGTCAAGGCCATGACGTTAAAAAAAAAAAAAAGGCATAGAACAATAAATCAGAGTAAGATTTCTAGGGCTAAGGAGAAAAGAAAAGAAAGTCAGATGCTCCTGGGAGTCTCCGGGAGGCCAGAGCTCCGGTTGATGCCCCTGGTAAGGACATACTGGGTAAGAGGTGACAGAACTCCAGATAGTTTTGAGGATCTGAGGTCAGAGAGCACCTGTGCCTGCTTCCTGGGTGGGGCAGCGGGATGGAAATACCGGTAAAGTGTGTGTGGGCTGAGGGAGCTTGGGATCATTTTCAGTCTCTCAGGCTCCTTCTGAGCACTACAGGAACACCCAGAAGGAAGTGGTGGGAAAGTGACTGAGAGCAAGCAGGCAGACCTGAAGGGGCCCTAGGGGTGAGGTTGAGGAAGATCCAGCTCCCAGGACCAGTTGCTGGCTCCTGGAACATCTCCGTGTATTTTGTATGGGGGTGGGGGTGGGGGGCTTCATCGAAGAGCACATGGAGGACAAGGCCATCAGGGGCAGATGGTGCCTTTTAGGGCTATCATAATATGTAAGCTCCCCAGAATCGAAATGCCATCTTGGAGGGGAGCAGGGGGGAATTTAAAAGTTGAACTAACCGAGTTTAATGAATTTACCAGAAATTTATCTAAGATTATATTCATAAAGCCTCAAAATGGATGAGTTATAGAAAATAAACAGGTTACATTTTTAAATGCCTGTGTAGTGAGAAAATATTTTACCTTTTGCAATTTCAAGACTCTAGGGAGGTATTGCAAAATAGCCCAGCAGGATATGGGCTCCTCACCTGCAGGAATGGTATATTCATTATACTTGTCTCCCCTGTTCCTAGCAGAGCTACCTAGCACTTAGCGGATATTAAATCAATATTTGTTGGATGAAATCGTTTTCCAGAAAGGTTATTAGCCATTTATGTAAATGGTATCCATCTACTTATTTAATCAATCTGAAATCTATCTCGGGGAATAACATGAGAATCTAACTTGCTTTTCCTCTAAATGTCTAATTTTCTCAACATCAGTTATTGAATGATGCTTCCATGATCCATTGATTTCTGACATTTCCTTTTAGTCTAAATCATTATAAGATGGTATATTTTAGGGCTAACTATTGTACTGCTACATCATTAATCAACTGCTTAGTTATTCCTTTTTTAAAAGTAACCATTACTCCTCAGCTCAAAACCCTGCAAAGGGTCCTCATTTCACTGAGAGTAAATGCTCACGTCCTTTATGACCTGGACCCCTGTATACGTCTCTGGCCTCATCCCTTCTTACTAGTTTGCCCCGTCCATCCTCAGCCCAATCTGGCGACCTTGGCCTCCTTGCGCTCCCTCGGAATTTTACGGTGTGTCATCTTCGCCAGGCAGGAACTACATGTCCCAGAATTCACTTCCCCTTCCTGTTTGCACTGGCCCCGAGAGAACCTGGTGTGAGGTCTGGGAGGCAGCGGTGAGCAGCGAGCGGCCGCTGCGCTGCGAAGGTGGGACTAGGGGGCCCAGAGCCAGGGCCCGTGTGCTGGCTCGGATCCGCGGGCTCTCTTTGTTCATGATGGGCGGCTCTGCCAGCTGCTGCCAGATCTTCGTCTTCTCCGAGTTCTGAGTCAGGTGTGCGCAGCTCTGCAGCTCACCTGTGCCGTCGAGTGGGTTTGGTTTCGCAGATTCTGGTGGTTCTTCTGTTTCCTGTTCTCTGATTCCCATTCAGCTTTCCTTCGGGACCGCTGGTCCTGCTGGTACCACGACTTCCTCATACCACGAGATAACAGAGGCAACCTTCTTCCCCAGGCGTTGTCACCGGATCCCCGTGTTGCGCGAGGCCCAACCCTTGTAGCAAATCCCTTTGAACTCTTGCACACTTGCACACGGGAGACGTGTTGCGGCCTTGGCACCTTTGCCGGAGCTGTTCCCTCCGGATGCTGTTCCCTGATAACCTCAGGATCGACATCCTCGCTTCCTGAAAGTATTCACTCCACCTTTTCGAAGAAAAAAACTTTAGTCTCTCTTCTCCAAATCGCCCTCAAAGTTTTGAATCAGCTTTCCCTTCTCTCTTTTGTTTCTGTCACAAAATTTTACCTAATTGGTTGGTAACACACCTTTTTTTATTTACTGAGCTTATGTGTATTCTTTGTTGTTTGTCCTTCCCTCTAAAATGTAATGAGGCACTTTGTTTGGCTCACTGATGCATCGCTGCTGCAAATACTTAATAAACATTTGTTAAATATGTGAATTGTTACAGAAGTATGTCTATATTTTTAAGTAATTATGGAGGACATAAAAACATGTCTTTTACTTAAAAAATAAAACACCATGACACCTTAAAGAAGGCAAGAACTGGTCAAACAAACCAATACAGGACTTTTTCCTCTATGTCTATATTCTGGTAAATCATCTGATTTTGCCAGCCAGCTAGCATGATTAACTGCAACTAAAACCGCACACATATGATAAGTAATTTTCCCCTTTTTCTCCAAAGTAAATTACATATGGTTTTTTGTATTTGTTTTTTGTGAGGGGAGAGGTGGGCACAGGAGCGCTTGTGATGCTTTGCTCCTCAGGGCAGAATTCCACCTGCAGAGAAGGAATTACTACATGTGTATGGGAAGGTAGAGAAGACCGAACTAAGTTCCGACTGTCACTAGTGCAGCTAGAGAAAAACACTGTAACTTAATCCTACTGCCAGAGACCAGAGTGGTTTTGATACCAATGAGGAGGTTGAGATGAAGGTGGGACAGAGAGAGGCAGGAAGCCTGTATGAGGATGGCTAGTACCTTGCCTTGAACAAGATGGTGGACATAGAAAGGGAGCAGAGTGGGATGCTATGGATTAGACAATAAATAATGAGTCAAACTGAGAAGAGCTGTAGGTGCCTCCGTTCACAGCCGTTGTAGACGAGTCTTAATGGGTACATTATGATGTATTTTTGTTTTTTCTCCCTTAAATG
This sequence comes from Procyon lotor, assembly GCA_028646535.1. NCBI lineage: Eukaryota > Metazoa > Chordata > Mammalia > Carnivora > Procyonidae > Procyon > Procyon lotor. The sequence goes on from CM053614.1 coordinate 75,260,899, forward strand.
GTTTTATTAGGTAATATTTGATACATTTGAAAGTGTATGCAACACCCTTCATTATGAAGTATAATAATACATCAAACACACATGAACCCAATACCCAATTTATGAACTAGAACATTGTTAGTGCTTTTGAAACCCCCATGTGCTCCTCCTGGATCCCAATCCCCTTTTCTCCCTCCAAGGTAATCATGTTTTGAATCTTATGTTTATCATTCTCTTGCTTTTTTAGAAAGAAAATGTTTAACCATGGATCACTGTATACCTACACAATAGTTTGCATTGCTTCTTTCTGAGCTTAATATAAAAATAGTATCACAGATAGTCTTCTATGATTTGCTATTTTTACTCTGCATTGTTTCTAAGATATACATGTTGTTGTATATAGATGTAATTTATTCATTTTCACAGCAGTGAAGTCCCAAACTTTAATATAGTTGAATTTGCTACTTACCTCATTTATAGTGAACACTTTTTGCATCTGAGAAATCCATTCCTACCGTAAAGTCTAAAATATGTTGTTCCACAGGCTGTTATAAAATTTTTAAAGTTTTACCTTTCATATTTACGTTTTTTTAAAGTTTTATATATTTAGGTAATCTCTACACCCCGTGTGGGGCTCCAACTCATGACCCCGAGATCAAGAGTCACAAATTTTTCCAACAGAATCAGCCAGGTATTCTCACAGTTTGGTTTTTAACTGATCTGAAATTTATTTTAATAATGGTCCAAGGGAGGACCATATTTAAAAAAATCAATTTTTTAAAATATGGATAACCAATTGTCCCAGCATCAAATATTAAAGAGCTCATACTTTTTCTACTCATTTATCTAAACATTAATTCAACAAATATATACTGATCACCCATTATGTGCTAGGCATTTTGTAAACACTGAATCTGTAGTATGTTCTACATTATGTGTCAAATTTATATATTTGCATAGTTTCTTTCTTAAATATTTCTTTTCTTCTATTGGTGAGTTTGTCTCTCCTTCACATCATACCATATCAATTATAATAGTTTTATACTAAGTGTTACTACTTAATCTTCTCTAGGAGTATCTTGATTATCTGAGGGCTTTTGCTCTTCTATAAGAATCAGTCTGTCAAGATTTTCCATAAACTTTGGAATTTTTATTGTAATTGAACAATATTTGTTTACTGAAGAGATGTTTTATAGTTTTCTTACTAATAATCTTTATCTCTCACTTCCTAAGCCTTTGTTACTTTAGATTATATATTTTCTTAAATTATGGTTTATAAGGGTTACTCTATATAGAAATGCAGTTTTTGTATATTGATCTTATATTAAGTTATCTTCCTAAACTCATTAATTCTAGTACTTAGTTGGTAGGTCATTTTGGATTTTCTATGTGGATACATATTATGTATTAATAACAGCTTAGTTTCTTGCTTTCTTATATATACTTTTTCCTTGTCTTATTGCATTGGCTAGGATCCCCAGTACAATATCATCTCATTTTTATGTACTCTATTTCATATGTTCTCCTCTCTACTCAAACCTCTATACCTCCTCTCTCCTCATTCTCAGTTGGTGACCTTGCTTTTAGTTCATGTTCAGAAACAGGTGCAGGGGCGCCTGCGTGGCTCAGCTAGTTAAGCCTTTGACTCTTGATCTCAGCTCAGAACTTGATCTCACAGTCATGAGCTTAAGCCCCACATTGGGCATGGAGCCAATTTAAAAGAAAAGAAAAGAAAAGAAAAAAAACAGGTGCAAAGAGAAATTCTTTAGTTTAAATACCAGAATCTACAAACAAAATTTTAAAATTCTGTTTTTCTCTCCTAATATAATGGATGAATTGTGTTTGTTCTCACTAATATCAGCCTTTCCTTTGGGTATCAGATCCCTTCTCATACAAGGGATCTTCTCAAGGATTCAGCTCTGCAGTCATTCCTCCTCTCCTTGCATCATCAATTTTTAGTCCTAAAATGAATCAATCTTCTCAGCTTAAAAACATGCTGTAGAGGTGCCTGGGTGGCTCAGTCATTTGAAGGACCAACTCTTGAATTTGGCTAAGAACATGATGTCAGGGTTGTGAGATCGAGCCCTATGTCCCCACTCTGCACTTGGCAGGGAGTCTGCTTGAGATTTTTTCTCCCTCTCCTTCTGTCCCTCCCCCTGGCGTGCTCTGTCTCTCTGAAATAAATAAATCTTTAAAAAAAAATGCTGTAATATCTTAAATATTTAGCACACAAAAATGCCCCACATCCACCTTCAGCTTTTCTAGTTCTCTGCCCAAGTTTATCGCAAAACACCTCAAGAGTCATCTATACTTGCTAGTTTCCACTCTCACCACAAATCATTCTGTTGGACTACTCAGGCTGTTCCCAGAACTCCAGTGAAATGGCCTTACTCAAAGACAGTATACTCCAGTGAAATGCAAAGGTTGATTCTCAGTCTTCATCTTACTTAATCTCTCAGCATATGACAGCTGATCTTGTGTGTGTGTGTGTGTGTGTGTGTGTGTGTGTGTGTGTAGGAGTAAATACATGGTGTTTGTGCATTTATTCACTTATTCACAATTTATTTTTATTATTCACAATTTATTTTTTCAAAGAGGTAAAGTATTTGGCTGTATGATACAGATACACCACTAAACGATGGTTTCTGTTATTTACAACCAGATGTATTCCTTGCTGATTTATATAGTTTTCTTAAAAATTCCAATAAAAGAAACCCTAGAAGCAAACAGTTATCAGAAGCAAATAGTACATTGGGAGGAAACACTGGATTGAGAGTCCAGATTTGCTTTCCCTTTGGGACTAGAGTGGATGTTATTTTCACTTTCAAGCCTGCTACACATTGCATCCCATTTATAAAGTGACTAAGTTGTATCTTTAAAGCAATGATTTTTAAAAATATCTCCTCTCAGATCATGGGTAAAATCAGGAGCATGCACACAACCTTTGATTTAAAATGAAATTATAGGGGTGCCTGGGGGGCTCAGTCATTAGGAGTCTGCCTTCAGCTTGGGTCATGATCCCAGGGTCCCGGGATCGAGCCCTGCTTTGAGCCCCGCATCGGGCTCCCTGCTCAGTGGGGAGCCTGCTTCTCCCTCTCCCACTCCCCCTGCTTGTGTTCCCTCTCTTGCTGTCTCTCTCAAGTAAATAAAGAAAATCTTTAAAAAAAAAAAAGAAATTATACAATGACAATGGTTTGAGTTCCTGGAAAAAGTAAAACTTACGTCAAAACAATTTCCATACCTCGATGATTGTTCCAGCACGTCTGGTCATTGTGCTAAGCAGGAAAAAAACAATTACTTAAAACAGTCATTTTCTCTACTCATCTTCCCTCCTTTCACTAAATATGCAGTTCAGCAAATAATAAAATACAAATTTCTGCTTCCCATAAGATGGAATAGATGTACTTCTCCCTATTTCTCTAGTGAAGAACAACTGAAAACCTGGAACATTATATATAAAACAATCCTAAGAAGTTTCTGAAAGATGGAGAGATGATGAAACAGTAGCCAGGGGCCTTGGGACCCAAGGGACACACAACACAGTGGTGAGTTCCCTGGATTTTCTATTTACCTCATACATATCATCAGACTTGGAGATGAAGAAGTTGGGAATCTGGAAACACCAATAGGTGCAGACAAAAAAAAAAAAAAAAAAATCCCAGCAAAAGCCGGCTCTCTCTAGTCAAAGGATACGAGAAAGGGCAGTCTAGCAAGAAAATGTTTAGACAGTAAAACCACTCTACTCCAGCCTAACAATAGAGGAAAAAACTGTGGCCCTACTAATACCCACACCAGCAAAGTACAATGAGGAGCCTAGAGTTGCATCCCTGCGAGGTGATCAAGAGGTGGCCCGAACTCTTGCTGCTGGAACAGAGTCAAAGGAGGCCTGCTAAAACAGAAAGCCGATGTAAGCACCAGAGTCTCATAATGTGATGCCCAAAATCTCCAGGTTTCAAGTAAAAACCACTCATCACACCAAGAACCAGCTGAGTAAGAAAAGACAATGAGAACACTGAAATGATAGAGATGATAGAATTACAATTCTGAAGCAGTTCTAACACAAATGCTTCAACAAACAATTATAACCATTCTTGAAGCAAATGAAAAAATGGCAAGGAAGTAGTAATTCTCAGTAAATAAAGAACTGAATGGAAATTTTATTCTTCTGAAGTTTACTTAAGTAATCTTTATACCCAACATGGGGCTCAAACTCACAACCCCAAGATCAAGAGTCGCACACTCTTCTGAGTCAGCCAGACGCCCACAATGGAAACTTTAAAACTGAAGAATACAATACCTGGACAATGGATGGACTCAACTGCAGAATCAAAGGCATGGAAGAATCAGTGAATTGGAAGACAGACGTTGGACAACTTCTAGAGAGAAAATAGGCTATAAAAAGCAAAACAAGAGTGTCTCTGAGGCCTGCAGAACTGCAACAACAAAAAATCTAACATTTATGTCATTATTATCCTAGAAGAGGAGAAAGGGAGCAGAGCTGAAAAAGGACTGGAAGGAATAATGGCTGAAAACTCCCAAATCCGGCAAAGGATATAAATCTATAGATTTAAGAAGCTGAGCAAATCCCAAACAGATAAAACTTGTTTTGCCTGATCTCTTTTTTATCATTATTTTTAATGTATTGTATCCTATTTTACATGTGCTTCAATTAACATATAGATATAAATAAAATTAATAACCTAATACCTAAGGCAAATCTTAGAATACCATACTCAATAGAATATATGTTCTTTCAAGCACATGAAGTAACATTTTTGATCAAAAACTAGGTCCAAAAGCAAGCCAAAAAAAATTTCAAAGAGGACTGATCATTGCAGAGACCGCAATGCGATTACCTTAGAAGCCAATAAAAAAAAAAATCAGAAAACCCCATTTGGGGAAATACATTACCAAATTATCAATGTATCAAAGAAGAATTGTAATGTAAAATGTGAATACATTTAGAACTAAAATGATAAAAACACCAGACATGGAAAACTTGTGTGATAAAGCTAAAACAGTTAGATAGTGGAAAATATAAAAATCATAAATGTGTGTATTAGAGAAAAAGCTTGAAAAATTAATGAGCTAAGTAACCATTTCAAACCACGGGGGGAAAGAAAAAACCCAAAGCAAAGCAAATCCAGAGAAAGTAGAAGGAAAGGGCTAATGAAGATAAGGACAGAAATTAAAGAAAACAAACTAACAAGGATCAATAAAGTCAAAATTGATCCAAAAATATGGATCTAATTTCATGCTAATAAATTTGAAAACTAAAATGTAATGGAAAAATTCCTCAAAATATTACTGATTCAAGAAAAACTTAAAAACCTGAATAATCCTATAATCACAAATAAGACTGAGATAGTGATTTAAAAATTATCTTCCCACGAAGAGAATTCTAGGCCCCAATGATATCATTACTGGTGAGCTCTATGAAATATCCAAGGAATGAATAATCCCAATCTTATACAAATTATTTCAGAGTAAAGAATAAAAGCAAACATTTCTTGACTTATTTTAGGTACCTGCAGAAAAGTATTTGTGACACATACTAACCGAAAGGAACAGTATCCAGAATGTTATGGAACTATAAAAACCAAGAGGAAAAAAGGCAGAAACAACAAAAACAGTAATTTCACAGAAAGAAGAAGAGCAACGTTAAGAAGGGATGCTTAATCTCATTCATAATCAGGGATATTAAATCCGGTGTGAAAAACTTCATATTCACTGAATTGTTAAAAATTGACCATTGAAACAACTCCCAAGCGTCTATAAAACTATGAAACAATGGGCTCCTCATCCACTACCAGAGGAAATGTAAATTGGTATAACCATTTTGAGAAATGGTTTACATTACCTAAGTTGAACAGGCATCTACCCTACAACTCAGCAATTCACAGTATCACTCATAACAGCAAAAGCTCCAAACAATCCAAATGATTATCCATTCGGTATATTTATACAAAGAAACTATTCCAGTGAGGATTAATAAACTACGGCTAAGTTCATCGACAGGGATAAATTAAAAAAAAATGTCCGAAAAAGTAAGGAAAAAAAACCAAAACAAACCAGAACCAAAACCCCAAACCATTTTGTTTTTATAAACTTCAAAAGCAGCAATCAAAACCACATATTATTTAGGATGTGAAAGCTACCAAAAAAAAAAAAAAAAGAGGAAGAATTACTACATTTGGAATAGAAGATCCAATCAGGGCAGGGAAGTGAAAGGAATTTGAGGGGCATCAGTAACATTGTGTTTCTTTGTTGGACAGCTGTGCATTTTCATATACTTTTATATGTGCTGTATTTCATAACAGAATTATTTTTGAATGGTATAGTAGATTGAATAATGGCCGCTTCAAAATATCAAATCCTGATTCTTGGAGTCTGTAAACGTTACCTTGGTAAAAGGGTCTTTATTAAAGGCTGTGATTAAGAATCTTGAGATGAGATCACTTTGGATTATCCAGTGTGCCCCAAATGCCGTCGTAATTATCCTTAGGAGAGACAGAGAGATTCTACAGACACCTAAGAGAAGGCAATGGGACTCCATAGGCAATAGCTAGGGTGATGGAGCCCCAACTCAGGGAGGCTAGTAACCACTACAAGGACCGGATTCTCCCCCAGAGCCTCTGGAGAGAGTGCAGCTCTTTGGACACTGTGATCTCACAGAGGGAAAACAGATTTTGGCTTTCCGGCCTCCAGAAAGGAAGAGAGAACAGATTTCTGTTGTGTCAAGCCGTCAGGTTTGTCGGGACTTTGTCATTTGTATGCAGCCTCTGGAAACGCATACAAATGGAGAGTGGGTGAGGGCTGCCTGGGAAGGACTGCGAAGGGGACCCAGCAGAATCCCAGACAGAGTTGTATCAATCTGCACAGCTGAGTGATTTTTCCAGCAGGACTCAGCCGTCTGAAGGTAGCACTAGAGAAGGCTAACAGCGGGATCTGTGGTTGGGAATCTGCTAGGCGAGGAAGTCAAGAATATTGGCAGGAGGGAGGAGTCACCAGGTAGGGAAGAAAGTGCAACTAGAAGCTAAACCAGAGATGGGGAGGAAAGGAAGGGGGCTGGCTCGCAGTGTAGTCCTGACAGGCTCAAAGCACAGACGCAGTGGGAAAGATGGCAGGTTTTGGTCAGGAGGACATCAGAGGAGGGGCAGTTAGGGTACAGAGGTCGAGAGTGGGGTTAAGGAGGTGAGTGAATGAAACGCAATGGAGGAGACGGTGTTCTTGAGAATAGTATTGTGATTCAAGTCTTATTCACTTATCTGAGACCTCTGTCTGGGTATATGAGCCTTCTCAGCTCTGATGATTGATCAATACATGCTGTAAAAAGGCGGAAACTTACATAAATCAATTTCTCTGTTTCTTCAAACAACCTAGCATCGGGCACAAAAGTATAGTCCTTCTATGGGATAATGGCTTGAGACTCCTTTGGATAAATGACACATAAAGCTGGTTTTTCAGATCTGCCCAGGAGTAAAGGATCTGCAGTGGTCCTTTTTGTTGACAATGTTACTCCAGCTTTAATATGCATGCAAATCATTGGAGGAATGTTAAAACGCAGGCTCGGGTTTAGCAGGTCTAGAGTGGGGCCCGAGATCCTGCATTTCTTCTGGCTCCAAAGTAACTCTCATGGCTGCTAATCCGTAGATGAATCAGATGAAATATCTTCCTCTCTAAGAAGTTTCTGCAGAACCAATGAGGAATCTGTCATTCTGATTTCCTGGGATTATGATGATGGCTAATGGGACTGTGACAGGGAATCAGACTGTTACCTTGGAATGGAAACATGAGATAAGACTATACATCTACTAGCATAAGTCAGTTTAGCATACAAGATTCATATGCAAAAAATAAATGATGTTTCTATATAAAAATATGATTACAATGGCATAAAAATATTAACTACTGAGGGATATATCTATTTCAGATTTGTAAGCCTCTGTACACTGAAAACTACAAAACACTGCTGAGAGAAATTAAAGACCTATACAATTGGAGAATTATATCATATTCACAAGTCGAAGGCTCAATATAAGATGTTAATTCTTTCTGAATTATCTATAGGCTCAACACAATTCCAATCAAAACCCCAATAGGCATTTTTGTAGAAACTGAGCTGACTCTAAAATTCATACGGAAATATAAGACCTCTATCAGCCAAAACAACTTGGGAAAAAAAAAGTTGCAGGATTCACACTACCTGATTTCAACACTTATAAAGTTACAGTAATCAAGACAGACAAATGGGTCAGTGAAACAGAATATAGTGCAATTCACACACATATATGGACTTTTTTCTTTAACAAAGGTGCAAAAGCAATTCACTGGAGGAAGAAAAGCTTTTAAACAAATGGTGCAGGAACCACTGGATATCCTTATGCCAAAAAAAAAAAGAGAAGTAACTTGGATTAATACCATGCACACCTAAAACTAAACTCAAAATGGGCCATAGTGGGGTGCCTGGGTGGCTCAGTGGGTTAAAGCCTCTGCCTTCGGCCCAGATCATGATCTCAGGGTCCTGGGATCAAGCCCCGTGTTGGGCTCTCTGCTCAGTGGGGAGCCTGCTTCCTCCTCTCTCTGGCTGCTTCTCTGCCTACTTGTGATTTCTCTCTCTGCCAAATAAAATCTTAAAAAAAAATGAGCCATAGTCCAAAATGTAAAACCTAAAACTATAAAACTTCTAGAGAAAAAAAATACAAAATATTTATGACCTTGGGTTAAATATTTTACAAATGCAACGCCAAAAGCAAAATCCTTAAGGAAAACACGATACATTTGAATTCATCAAAATTAAAAACTTTTGGGGCACGTGGCTGGCTCAGCCGCTAGAGCATGCGACTTTTGACTTCAGGGTTGTGAGTTTGAGCCCCATGCTGAGTGTAGAGATTACTTAACAACAACAACAATAAATCTTAAAAAATCAGATGAAAAACTTGTGCTCTTTGAAAAGACTGAGAATGAAATGACAAGTCCAATAATGGACTAGGAAGCCTCAAAACTCACTAAGCAAAACACAATCAGTGGGCAAAAGTTTTGAACATATACTTAACTAAAGATATACAAATGGCCCATAAGCACATGAAAATATGCTCAACATCATTAGCCATCACAGAAATGCAAACTAGAACCACAATGAGATCCATGCCCATTAGAATGGCTAAAATTAAATGACTGACCATACTAAGTGTTGATGGAGATGTGAAATAACTCAACTCTCATACATTGCTGGTGGGAATTTAGAATGGTACAACCACGGTGGCATTTCTTAAAAAGCTAAACATACTTCCACCATATGATTCCGCTGTCATACTCCTAGCTATCGACCCCTGAGAGTGGCATATGTCCATAAAAAGTTGTTTATGTGGACATTCATAGCAACTTTACTTGTATCAGCCTCAAACTGGAAAGGGCCCAAATATCTACCAGGTGAACATATACAACATATACAATTGTGTGTGATGGAACAACACTCAGCACCAAAAAGGAATGGGCTGTTGATATATGCAACATGGATCTCAAAATAATTATGCTGGGTGAAAGAAGTCCCACAGAAAGAATAAATACTGTATGGATCCATTTACATACAACTCTAGAAAATGGAAACTAGCAGCGACAAAAATCCATGGCTGCTGAGAAATAAGTGGGATGGATGGCTTACCAAGGGTCATGAGGACATTTTGGGTTTGATTTATATAGATTTATTATCTTGATGTGGTGACAGTTTCACGGATACATAAAGACTTATTAAATTATATGCTCTAGATTTATAATTATGCTATGTCAGTTACACCTGAATGAAACTGTTTTTAAGAAACTGTATTAACTGTATTTTTCAAATTTGACTAGTAAGCAAGGTTTCACTTTTGTACAAGCAAAATCCAAATTGTAACAATAAGAAATTGACTCTGATGGCAGTGTTATAAAATATAACATATATATAGTAGTATCTTATTTTGGTCAACTTAACTGGTATTTTTTTTTAAGATTTATTTATTTGACAGAGAGAGCAAGAGCAACCATGAGCTGGGGAGGGGGCGGGGAAAGGGTAGACAGGGAGAAGCAGGCTCCCTGCCAAGCAGGGAAGCCCATGTGAGGCTTGATCCCAGAGTCCTGAGAGCATGACCTGAACCAAAGGCAGACACAACTGACTGAGCCACACAGGCGCCCCTTAACTGGTACTTTCATTTGTTCCACAATGTAAGAATTGTTGATATTGATCAAATTTTATGTATTACTAGCATGACCAAGATACAAGATGGTATAAATTTGTGGGTTAAGTTTGCTATCCTGAAACAAAATACTAGCTATTATATTCTTTTTTCTTTTTTTTTCAAAAGATTTTATTTATTATTTATTTTACATAGAGAGAGACTTAGCGCGAGAGGGAACACGAGCAGAGGGAGTGGAAGAGGGAGAAGCAGGCTTCCTGCTGAGCAGGGAGCCCGATGCGGGGCTCGATCCCAGGACCCTGGGATCATAACCTGAGCTGAAGGCAAACGCTTAATGTCAGAGCCACCCAGGTGCCCCCAAACACAAGCTGTTATATATATATATATATTTTTTAAAGATTTTATTTATTTGACAGAGAGAAACAGCGAGAGAGGGAACACAAGCAGAAGGAATGGTAGCGGGAGAAGCAGGCTTCCCGCAGAGCAGAGAGCCCGATGCGGGGCTCGATCCCAGGCCCCTGGGATCTGACCTGGGCCGAAGGCAGACACTTAACAACTGAGCCACCCAGGTGCCCCAGGCTGTTATATTTTCAAATGAACATATAGTTTCTATTTTTCATAGATTTCAATGACAATCACTATGCAACTATGATTAGAGAAAGATAATAGGAGAAAAAATGTTTAGTTTCCAAACAAAATGAAGAAACTATTATTTATATATGGCACAATTTTCCACATAAAAAGTAGGAGGACCTACAAATTATTAAAATTAACTAGGCATAGAAAGGTTACCTTGTAGAAAATCAATAGGTAAAAGTCAGAAGTCCTGTAGACCAGCAATGAAAATGATAATATGAATATAACTTAAATGTTACTATGTATAATAGTAACAAAGGCTACAAGGCACATCGACATCAACCTAAATCTTTATGTAGAAAATTATAACTCTCATAGATATGAGAGATAATAAATGGAGAGATACATTGTGTTCATAAATACAAAGCCTCAGTATTATAAATATGATCATTTCCCCAAGTTGATGTGTTAATTAAATGCAATTCTTTTCAACTGTTAAGGTTTTTAGGAACTTGACCAGCTGATCCTAAAATTTATATAAGAGTACAGCGCTCACAATAGCTAAGACAACTGAGTAAAAATAATGATGTGCCCTGGAACTTATCCTATCAGACAGTAATTCTTATTAAAGAAAAATAGGTGCTGGTCAAGAGCACACAGAAAGAGTTACAATTAGGGGCACCTGGGTGGCTCAGTCGTTGAGCGTCTGCCTTCGGCTCAGGTCATGATCCCAGGGTCCTGGGATCGAGCCCCGCATCGGGCTCCCTGCTTGGCAGGAAGCCTGCTTCTCCCACTACCATTCCCTCTGCTTGTGTTCCCTCTCTTGCTGTGTTTCTCTCTGTCAAATAAATAAAATCTTTAAAAAAAAAAAAAAGAATTACAATTAATATGGAAACTCAATATATGACAGAAGTAACTAAAAAACTTTTACTTTTTTTATTTTTTAGAAGATTTCTTTATTTGAGAGAGAGAAGAATGCATGTGCAGCACAGGGGCTGGGGGCAGAAGGAGAAACTCAAGCAGACTCCATGCTGAGCACGGAGCCCAATGTTGGGGAGGGGGGGGCTCCATCTCGGGACCCTGAGATTACCATCTGAGCAGAAACCAAGAGTCAGACACTTAATGGACTGCACTACTCAGGTGTCCCTTATTTACTTGCCGTTTTTAAGATTTATTCATTTACTTTAGAGAGAGAGAGAGAGCACAAGTGGGGGAGAGGTTGTGAGGAGAGGAGGAGGTGAAGGGAGGGAGAGAAATAATCATCAAGCAGATTCCCCCCTGAGCACAGAGCCTAAGGCAGGGCTTGATCCCAGGACCCCGAGATCATGACCTAAGCCCAAACCAAGAGCTGGCTGCTTAACTGACTGAGTCGGGTGCCCCTAAAAGACAAACTTTTAAATACAGGGTACTATGAAAATTGGTTATGAGTACTGAAAAATACAAAATTAGATCCCTACCTCAAACTATATACGAAAATACACTACCAATGGCTTAAAGACCTAAAAGTAAAAAACAAATCTAACATATTCAGAAAACAGAAGTAAATATCTTTATGACATTGAGAATTTCTTAAGACACAATAAGCACAAACCATGAAGAAAGTTAAATCAAAGGTAAGATAAACTTTTATATGACAGAGGTGCCTGGGTGGCTCAAGTCCTTGGGCGTCTGCCTTTGGCTCGGGTCATAATCCCAGGGTCCTGGGATCAAGCCCTGCATCAGGCTCCTTGCTCCGCAGGAAGCCTGCTTCTCCCTCTCTCACTCTCCCTGCTTGTGTAACCTCTTTTGCTGCGTCTCTCTCTGTCAAATAAATAAATAAAATCACAAAGCCCCCTCCCCTCCAAAAAAACCCACTTTTGTATGACAAAAATTGTAAAGTGAAAATACAAGCCACGGACAGGGAGAAGTCATCTGCAATCTATATAAATGTCAAGGAATTAGTATTCAGAATAAAGAACACTTCGAATCTACAGGAAAAAGAAACACAATAGAAAAATTGTCAAGGGATATGAACAGGTAATACAGAGTAGGAGAAAAGTAAATGTCCAATAAATACAGAAAAAGATCATTAACCTCTATAGTCATTAGAGAAATACATATTAAAAACACACCAGACACTATTTCAAACGCATCAGATTTGCAATAGTCCGATAACATCAAGTGGCAAAGTTATGCCACATTGGTAAGAATATGGGCCAAACAGGGATTTTTACATATTGTTGGTGGGAGACTAAATTGGTACAGGCACTTTACCAAGTTGTAATACTTAAGTTATATCTGAAAATGTGAATTATTTCACATTCCAACGGTTCCAATTCTAGTGATACGTCCTACAGAAGCCTTCACACATTTCACAAAAATGCTTATTTCAGTATTATCTTGTAATAGTGAAAGTACAAAAAAATCTAACTATATTTCAGTAAGGAAAAGGCTGTAAGGTTTTATTTCCTTAAAAAGTCAAAACCAACAAATCTGACACAAAAATAAAACAAAATGTTAGCATTTGTTCAATCTAGTGGTAGGGGGACTTGATCTATTTTTTATTCTTATCTATCTACTATCTACTTAAACTTATCTATTCTACTCTATTTCTTATACTTATCTAACTGAAATATTACATAATTAAAAATTTTCAATTAGGTGTGAAACATAAAGTACATAACAAGCACCATTGCCTTTAACATTTATAGCAGGTTAAACATTAAGTATCCTTATCCAAATGACCTGAATTCACAGAAACATTAGTAATGATGTTTATAAATAATTCTCTGCAACCTATCACCTGGTAAGTCGAAGCTCTTACTTAAAAAAAAAAAAAGAAAAAAAGATTTATTTTAGTTACTCTCTATAGCCAACGTGGGGCTCCAACTCACAACCCTGAGATCAAGAGTCGCATGCTCTACCGACTGAGGCAGCCGGGCATCCCAAAGCGTTTTACTACTCCCGTCCTGGAAATTATCCTATAAATTGCTTCACCCTGTGATGTTAATGCAAAATCAGAATCAAAACTGGAAAGTGAAAAAACAACAGAATGGACTCCTCCCTGGATTTGCTGTAATCTCAATAGCTATTAAGTTTCAAGGTCATTAACTTTATGTACAACCACCACCATCAGAAACTAAATGCTAAAACACCCAGGACTCTGAGAAATAGAAAGGGAGATCTGTGTAATCCTGAAGCTTACCTTACCTTTCTGCTCAAGACCACCACATCCCCCTCGCCAGCTCTAGAGACTCCAGGTCAAGAATCTCTGTATTAGATGCTATCAAACATTAGTAATCATAGCCGACATTTATAAAGTACTGACTGCTGAACACTGTCCTAAGGACTTAAGGTGTACTAACTCAATTCATCCTCAAGAACAGTCTTTGAGGTGAGTACTCAATCCTATTTTTCAGATAAGCAAATTGAGGCAGCTGGAAGGTAAGTAATTTGCCTAAAGTTAATAGCTAGTACGTGGTGAAGCCAAGATTCAAATTCTGGTTCCAGGGAATACACTCTTAATCCAGAACCTTTGCTGCCTAACAGACAGTCAATGAGAAAAAGTTTATCAGAATAACTTAACCTGAAAGTGAAAAATAAGCATTTTTAAAACAAGATCGAAAGAAAAAAGGATAGAACCAGGGTATCCAAAGCATTTTTTTGGTCTCTTTTATTTCCTGCCAAACATTTAAAAGAATTATTCCTACTTTGGAAATCAATTCCGTTTTGCATTGCTCCTGCCTTTAAGATGAAAGTTTCTTTGTAATATAACAATCAGTGCACTCTTTCTTTTAACTTCTTTATTAAGTTTGTTGCATAAAAGATATACATTCTCATATTGACAATTCTTGTCATGAACAAAAGCAACAAAAAATAAGGCAATAGCAAGGTGTGCTTCACATATAAACAATCATGTGGTAAGAACAAGAAATCTGGCCCTGTACAACAAAAAGATTAGGAAGCAAAATGTGAATAATCCCTGTATTCAGAATATACCCAAATGTGCGTGCAAAGACTGCACCCATAATACAGCTCACTTAAATTCCTCTTTATGATGCATAATTCCTTAATGATCTGTTTGTGAAGAATGAACATTAAGAAACGTGAAATCCAAATTGCATTTATTTTCACAATATCACCGCTACACTCAAAATAGCAACTTCATTGAATCTAAATGTTAAATGTTTCCAAAGTAAAAGGCAAACTTAATTTTTTTAACCGTATGGAAGGGTCTGCAAAAACAGGTGGCTTATTTTATTCCACTTGCAAGGAGACTAGGTCTCGGCCTGCACTTAAGTAGGATGAGCAACAAAGGACAGCAAACAAATACCACTAAGAGTAATGCCCGTATGTATCAAAATACCTAGCTGAACCATGTTCTTTCTACTTATACAGCAAATCTCTTAAACAACCAGCATAATGGAAGCTTACACCTCATGCGACAGAATCACTAAATTAACTATACATCTATTAGAAATTTCCAAACCCCGTTCCCAAAAACAGTTTTAGTACCCCTATTAAGTACTATAGGTCACTTAGAAAAACAAATAAAACATACAACCAGTCTTTGCAATTAAAAATTTTTCATAACATATAAACAATGTTCAGATACAAATTCTGAACTAAATGTTTTTCTAAATATGATTTATGTAATCAAGGCTTTCTTAAACAAAGACAGGTCTTAGGTATATGATCTGTACAAACTTACAGTAGTGTATATTCCAAATAGAGATTTTCTTCCTATTATGATATGAAAATGTAACTCTTTTCTGAGTGAAGATATATGTTAAGGCTTAAGGTGTAAACACTTTGGAAGGCAAACAACTTAGTAAAGAAATAACCAGTCATTTAAAAATGTGTATCATCTCATAATAGGCTCCTGAATTTTCAAATTTACAGGTGAGAATACATATACATCTTAAATTTCTAGGAAAGGCACAGGCTTTATATAAAAAAGCAGCAAAATTTTAAACCCACCAATTTATTGAAAAAGCCATTACTTTTATTAGAAACAAATAATGCTTCTCAAGATGTTGGCAACAGGCCATAGTATAGACATGTATTTCATACAGTGTACTTCTCCCTTTAATTATATTCCAGAAGGGGGTGGAATACCTCCTTGGGTGTGGGAAGCAGAAGTATTTGATGGACTGTGTAAACTGGTCTCCTTGTACACAAACCATGCATTTCCTCCCCAGAGTATCATATTCAGAAAGCCAAAGATCTACGGAAGAGAAAAATAAAAATGAAACCCTAATATCTACTTAAAAATTTATACCCATCTCAGTTTCCTTTAATACTTTTTACTTTAATACAGTTTTCCTTTCCTTTATACTTCTGGGCAGTATACCATTACTTCATTTAAAATGTAAACTATATATACAGTAGAATAAAAAAGGAAGACCTTCCATTTCAATGCCAAATTTGGATATATAATGACTTATTCCCTGGGAAATAAAGCTAAAATCTCTAAATCTGTAACATATAAAATTATGACTAAAAGAAAGCTTATCTTTGCATGCTCAACATTGCCAAGAAGATGGGATTAAATTTATATTTAAAATTAAAAATTTGAGAAAAATAAGTAAAACCCTATTATTACTTTGTAATTAGACTTTAGTGCTTTCAGGTGAAGGGGAACAGTAACCCATGCTTCCTTCTTTGGGGGTTTTCACTTTTTTCCATCTGCATGGTTATAACCTGCCCCTGGGTATCTTTTCCTATTTCCCCTCTTTCCCCCTACTATTTACTATCTCTCCTACTCCAACAGCTGTAGCCAGAAGAGAAAAGGAATCACACAAGAACTTTACATCACATCCTACATTAGTCAATGTAAAAGAAATTAGTCTTCCCAGTTACAAATCTGACAAGATAAAAGTCTCAGAGATGAATAAACTGAAGCTACCCTTTTTTTGTATTTTTTTTTCTCCAAATACAAGAACTATAGTGACTTATATGATGTAAGACTGGGGTAAAAAGCTTGAGCATAGTATCAAACTACTACTACTGAAGGTCAAATGCTTTATATTTTTTGCATATTTGCATACAGAAACAATATTTCTGAAACCGTCTCTCTCAGATCACGGTCAATATAAATGCAAAAAAAGACTTTTAAATCACAAAGTTGTAACATAAAAATATGGCCAAACTGCTTTTCAAGGCATGCTGACCTCATCTACTGGAAAAATATTTTCTTGAAAAGACAGAAGACTTCCAGTAATACATTTATCTGTATTTTGGTAAAACAGACTAAATATTACTTAAATTTACATAAACCAATTTTTTTTTGATCACTTAAGAAACCATAAAAGTACTGCTTTCATAGACCCAGAGTAGGTCAGACCAGAGAATGGGCTCTAAGTCAGATCTGGTCCCCACCTTGGCTTGCCAACTTACTAGCTGTGTTAACACGCGAGCTACATTTTTTTCTTCCAATTGTAAAATGAAGATAATAATCCTATTTCCCACATTCCTCTTGGGTTACTGGATAAGTTAAACAAGATGAGTGTAATGTAATGCCCTTAGCACAATGCCTGACACATAGTCTTTACAAATGTTAGTGAGTACCATTAGTGCCTTTCGGGTAAAAGTCTTACCTAGTCAATTTTAATGGAAAGAGAGACTCAATCATGATCTTGTTCAAACCTGTTAACAGGTAATAATTTTCCTGACAAACTTTTCGTCGCAGTTATAAAGGTAAAGACTATCCAGTAGCTAGGGTTCTGGGAGCTTAATAAAAATGCAAACAATACATTCACCAAGAGATTTATAAAAAACTATTGCTTTCTTATATCACTACTAAGGTTTTTGTTTTTTCTTTTTTTTTTTTTAAAGATTTTATTTATTTGACAGCGAGAAACACAGCGAGAGAGGGGACACAAGCAGAGGGAATGGTAGTGGGAGAAGCAGGCTTCCCGCGGAGCAGGGAGCCCGATGCGGGGCTCGATCCCAGGACGCTGGGATCTGACCTGAGCCGAAGGCAGACGCTTAACGACTGAGCCACCCAGGCGCCCCCCCCCCTTTTTTTTTTTTTTTAAAGATTTTATTTATTTGACAGCGAGAAACACAGCGAGAGAGGGGACACAAGCAGAGGGAATGGTAGCGGGAGAAGTGGTTTTTGTTTTTTCTAAGTGAAATAAAATATCTCATAAACATTGCATACGTACCACAGATACATTTAGGGATCCCATACTAGTCACAGAGCCAAAATGACACACCACTTCTTGATGATTACAAGGCTGAAGTTCCTTGACAATGCCATGACCAGTAGCTATTTTAATATCTGTAAGAGCTTTAGCCCAGGCTGAAGTGCTCACCAACCACAGAAAAGCGGCAACAAGAGTAACAACAAAGTCCTAAAGCAAAAATAAGTATGTGTTAATGATGAAGAATTAATTTAACAATACTATGCTTCAAATCCATGATGAAGGAATTGAGATCACATCGAACTCTCCGATACTGAGAAATGGTCTACATGACTTACTTTATAAAAAAGGCCACAGTCAGCATTGGACACGGCGCTGCTCACCAGGACCAGCACACTGCCTGAGCTACGGCGGTGAACAAGACTCAATCATCCACTCAGCAGTCTAAGATTTTGACACTAGAAATCAGTTTCTCGTAGCCCTCACCACAACCTGACTAAGCCACTCACTCCCAGGGTCACACCTCAAACCTGTTACTACCAAGAACTCTATTCCCTCACAATCCCAGTTTCACTCCCCCTACTTCCCGGTATCATCTCTCTTTCCAGCGTATGCTCCTTCAGGCACCCCAACTTCAAAAATCCTTTGACCCCACTGAGACTACACGCTGATTTTACCACTTTACTGGCTCTCAACCTCACTCATGCTCTCATTTCCCCTTGAATTTCTATTCTAAGGTCCTTCTTTACAACCTCTTGCACACATTCAACTCCCTCACCTTCACTTGCTTTCTCATGCTGTGCTGGCAAAACTCTAACTTCAGTTAAATCTAATTCCCTGTGACTGGAAGGAATTAAAATAAAAAAACGCAAAAAAAAATCTAGTTGTCCATGATCTGGATAATGAAATGGTGAAAAGCAAGCATCTAGGATGAGGAACTAAAATTTTGTTGACTAGCATTGGTCACAAAAATCTAAAGACTTTTTTTTTTTTTTTTAAAGATTTTATTTATTTGACAGAGAGAAACAGAGCGAGAGAGGGAACACAAGCAGAGGGAATGGTAGCGGGAGAAGCAGGCTTCCTGCCGAGCAGAGAGCCCGATGTGGGGCTTGATCCCAGGACTCTGGGATCATGACCTGAGCCGAAGGCAGACGCTTAACGACTGAGCCACCCAGGCGCCCCTAAAGACTTTTTTAAGAACGCATTTGTATAATACAAAGTGTAAGTCACATCTTGTTTGGTTTTCCTTTAAATTAACCACTGAAGTGGGAATAATGTAAAATTTGTATCTTTTAATGTTACAATAGCATTCTTAGCATTCAGGTACACCCGAATTCTTACACATCTGCAGCAAAAATCTCTGCAAGCTCAGAAATGGGTTTTGGAGCTTATCAGAGAAGTGGTTCCCCCTTCTCCCCAAATAAATCTGATTGGTTTTTTAATTACTTTTTCCAACCAGCTTTTAGTCATTTATTGAGATTAAACACCAGTAACCACTTACGACATACAGAAACTCTACTATACATAGCTTGTCCACCAGGTCAAGATGGCAATGAATAAATGCCTTGTGATCAGAGAACCAAAAACAATGACTAATTTTACAAAGATGAGGTATCTGCGTTTTGCATTTGAGCTTTTTTTTTTGCACTGCTCCTGATCTTTAAAAAAAATGTAGATCAAAGAAAAAAGGACAGAAATGTGGCTTCCACGCTTTGCACTGTGGAGGTACTCTCCTTTTCACCTCTGCACTCGGCTGGACTTTCGCTGCAGGTAGATATCTTCTAGAAACAGAAATTGTGCTGGAAACACAATGCCTTTTGGAGAACTGATAAATAGTATGAGATCATCACACCTTAAAACAAGTTCTCTCTGGGCTGTCGAATCCTTTTAATTTCCAGGCTTCTCCTTCCAACTTCCTAATTAAAAACACTCCGTTGTTTTTATGCTCTTTAAACCTACTTTGCTGCTGGCATGACATGTTTCAAAAACACGGAAACTTTTCTGAAAATGATGCACACAATCACCTTAGGGTGAGAGGAGGTGGGGGAAATGAGGGCCTCTGAAGATCATCTCTGTCCCACTCAGGACTCTGTTTTTAGGATGTGGCCCATCCACAGTAGCTGCCCTGGTCCCACCAATGAGTTGGGATAGGATTCATAACAGATTTTTAGAATTTAGGATACTTTATCTTTGTTTGGTTTCAGGTTTTTGGATATTTCTGATTCTCCACATGGCCTAGAACCCTTAAGTTCCTGCTATTTAAAACCAAAAAAATGCTACATTTACTTAAAAAAGGGAAGTTGATTTTAAAATGCCACAATTGAAATGCGCCTAGAAATACCTTACTAGAGAATTGAGAACATTGCCAAAAAGGCATGTCCTCATTAACAAAGTGTACTTTAAAAAAAAAAAAACAACAACAATGTCCTATTTGGCTATATTTTAAATTTGGGTATCTCAAGAAAACTTTTTTACATTTATATAGTTAAATTAAAAGTAGAACTCAACATTTTAATTTAGAAGCTTGAATTTTTACAGACAAGAAGCATCCTTTATATATTATATCAACAATAACAAAAAAATTTAAAGGGCTAGTTCTGGATTATCTATGACCATTAATTGATCACTCCGAGATGGAAAATTTCTTTTGACTTTCTGAATGATACACCTAGGTCAGTTTTATAGTTTTAATAGAAAACCCTCTACAAAAATAGATTTAGATGCTGCCTTAGAAAGTGTGATTTTTAAAAGCTTACTAAACAAAATATGAAAAATAAAAGGTTAATTCTAGAGTTAACTTAAAAGATTCTTGGGATAATGACAAAATGGCAAGAACTGTCTTCATTTAGTATTTAAATTATAAAGAATTTTAACAGAAGATAGTATATCATAGTTACTTTTTTTTTTTTAAATAGGCTCCACGGGGGGCTTGAACACCCTCCAATGCCGGGCTTGAACTCATGACCCTGAGATCAAGAGTTGGATGCTTAACCGACTGAGCCACCCAGGCACTCCACAGTTCCCTTTTTTTTTAAGATTTTATTTACTTGAGAGAGAGAGGGAGAAAGCACAAATGGTGCAGAAGGGCAGTGGGAGAGGGAAAAGCAAACTCCCTGCTGAGTGGGGAGCCTGAGATGGGACTTGATCCCAGGACCCTGAGATCATGACCCCAGAAGGCAGAGGCTTAACTGACTGGGCCACCCAGGTGCCCCTCTACTGTTCCTTTTTAAGTAAGTCTTAGAAAGTCTACAGAGGGGGCGCCTGGGTGGCTCAGTGGGTTAAAGCCTCTGCCTTCAGCTCAGGTCATGATCTCAGGGTCCTGGGATTGAGCCCCGCATCGGGCTCTCTGCTCAGCGGGGAGCCTGCTTCCCCCTCTCTCTCTGTCTGCCTCTCTGCCTACTTGTGATCTCTCTCCTCTCTGTCAAATAAATAAATAAAATCTTAAAAAAAAAAAAAAGAAAAGCCTACAGAAGTTACAGATTCTTAATATGTAATATGCAAATTAAAATAGATGATGCCTATCTTTTTGAAAGACGTCCAAGAAAATATTTTATAAAAAGATCAGGTTTAAGAATCTCTTCTCAGATACAAGAAACAAAATAAGAATTTTAGCAGATTGTTTTAGTCCTTACTTACCATTTGTATTCTTATGATCCAGGCAGCAAATATTAAAAATAAATAAGAAATAAAACCTGTTATCTTATTTAGTAATTTTTTCATACCCAACTAGCCTTCCCTTTAAAGTAACTTCACAAATAATCAGCAGATGACAGAGTTTTCTCAAGATATAAAAGATCGGTATCTCAAAAGCACCTCTGTTCTCCCTTCAAGTCAATAACACTTAATACTGACTTTGTAGTTATTCTTTTGTTGTGGACTAGCTTAAAACAATGGCTTATCTCTGCATTTGCACCAATAATCCAGAGGAGATTCTACTACTTAAATCTCAGAGATTATTTTTACTTCTAGCTCAGAAGACCCTGAGGCCAAGAAAGGTGTTAGAGGGCTTCAAATCCAAATCCTTTGTTGCCATCTCCAAGATTCAAAATTAGCTCATGAACAACACTAGTGAGCATCATCTAATTCTTAAAGAATTACTTGGGTCAGATTTTAAATTAAGGAATTTAGGAGTCAGCAAACTTTTCCTGACATGGGCCAGACAGTAAATACGTTTGGTCTCTCTCACAACTACTTACCTCTGCCGCTGTAACATGAGAACAGTTACAGACACTATGGAAATGTTTAGGTATGGCTGTGTTATAAAATAAAAAACCAAAAAACCAACTTTATTGAAAAAAAACCCCACAATCAATAATATTTGGCTTGTGGGCCATAGTTTGCTCATTTCCGATATTGACTATTAAACTCAATAAAACATTGCAGAGACATCATAAAGGAGGTCTTAGGGAAAAGAGAAAAAACGGTAAGAAGTAGGAACACCATCATGAGACTACTACTATGGCCAGCAATTCCTCAAATTAAAGGCATTAATTTCTAGTTAATTTCTCTACTTGCAACCTAATATGCCCTATAGGTTTGAGATCTTTCCAGGTTAAAGTACGACTGAGACACAAACAGACCTCTGTATTCCCTAGAGTACAGAAAACATGCTGCAAACTGGCTCAAAGAATCAGGCGCAATGTGACAACCAGGGAAAGCTCAACCTTGCGGTAAATACAGATCAAAACATGTTTACCTGGTTTATGTCAAGAATTTTCATTTCCAGTGTAAGAAAATCTATATTTAACTCCTAATATAACTTATATACGATTTTTGTATACAAATAAAGCATTTACTTACAATCATGGGAAGTTTTCGACTATCCCGATACAGGCTCGTATAACCAACATAGAGCAGAAGAGCAGCGATGCAGTACAGGAAGACAAAGACTGCAAACGTAACATAGAATTGTGCGGAAGAAGAGTAATCTCCGATAAGCACATAACTTTTCCAATTTACATCACACACGTTTACATCTGGATGTGCCTGAAATGATGCTTCATTCAACCTATTAAAAAAAGGCTCAAATAAATTTGTGAATTACTTGGCCTAGAACACTGAAATGACCTTTCAAAAAACACTCCCAAAATATGTCACAGACATTTTCCTTTGGGGAGAAAAAGGAGAAAATTCAAATATTTAAAAACTTCCTAAGAAATGTATATAAATTATGCCTTGTAATTGGTTTATGATAGACTGTCTATAGATTGCATTAAACACTTTCACACCCGGATACTATCTTCCTGCAATAAGAATTTAGCAGATTAAGAGAGCTGATACAAAACAGTCTGCAATTGGAGACATGATATTCCATTCTAGGAGGCAGAGTATATGTGACTAGCACCAGTTGAGTTAATTATGACTCACATTTTAACCCTGGATTAATTAGCTGCTAACTTGAGATTGTTTTTAAATTCCCTTATCTATAAATTGCAAAAACACTTCTCACTAAATGTGCCATAACAGTTCCTCATATAGGAACTTTATAAGAGAAGGGCTGGGAATGGAGAGGCAATGACTCATTACCAGGCTCTCGCTATCTGACATATTTTTAGTGTAAGGGTTTATTTAATCATCAAAACAACCTTAAAGGGTAAGAGTTCTCACTCAATGGATAGAAATTTCAAGTCCTGGAGAGGTTAGGTAAGTAGTATGTGGAAGAAGATTTACACTTTGGCTTAAAATCAGGACATATTCAATAAGCTTTTCAATAAACACTTAAGTTAAACAGAAGTTCACAAAATATTCATTTTTGTTTAAGAAAATAAAGAAACACAAGCTCCTTGCTTTAAATACATGTCTTAAAATGATATAAAGAATGCTATTATTTAGTAATTGCAAGTACATGAGAAATTTGAATTTTCTTAAGCTGTGATTGCTTCCACATCATGGCTTCTCAAGCTAAGGTGATGAAGCAGTCTGTTTTGTTTTTAAATTTTCAATTCATGGACCAAAAAAAGCACAGCTGCCCTTCCCACCCAAAGCTCAGATCATCAGGAGACTGAAAGACCCATTGGACCTTGTGTGCTTCTTGGGATGGGGGACCATCCACCATCCAGGGCTCCTCTAGCCAGCCAGCCTCCCTACCACGGGGAAAAGTGTTCAACACGAGCACTGCAGAGGCATTTGCAAAAGTCTGGGAGAAGAGTTGGCTCTGGCAGTTCAAT
>CM053614.1:75285422-75333096 GCA_028646535.1 Procyon lotor
CCCTTCCCACCCAAAGCTCAGATCATCAGGAGACTGAAAGACCCATTGGACCTTGTGTGCTTCTTGGGATGGGGGACCATCCACCATCCAGGGCTCCTCTAGCCAGCCAGCCTCCCTACCACGGGGAAAAGTGTTCAACACGAGCACTGCAGAGGCATTTGCAAAAGTCTGGGAGAAGAGTTGGCTCTGGCAGTTCAATTCATGACCCCTTTGCTGCTGTCATTGGCAATGAAACAGTGATGCTGGGAGACCCATTTCACAGTTGTGCCTACTCGTGACACAGCCCAGTGCTTCTCCCCCAAGTTAAGTTGAGCTACTAGGAAGGAATATAGGCTATGATTAGGACAGTCAACATAATAACAATATTCATAGGATTTTAAGATGGGGCATATTATTGTTTCTGTTGCTTTACCATCAAGGGAATCTAATCTCTTTCACCTTATAAATTCACTTGAATGGTCTTGTTAATTATACAAATAAATGCCCACTGCTCTGGGAGAAGGCAAAAAAAAAAAAAATTTTTTTTCAATTCACTGTGGGATGACAGGATAAAAATGTCAAGGCAAGGTCATATAAAAGTTTCTAAATGCTTACTCTTGTTTTCCGTACTTAATCCATCATAGGCCAGGAACCAGTCTGCAGACAGACACACTGGTCCACGTGCCACAGATTGAAGAGCAATGATCACCACTTACAAATGACATTGGTGCAATTTAAAATTTTCTACCCCCTCCTCCACATATTGCAGGAAATCTTAAAGAGTCAATATCAAAGTAAAAATTTTCAACCATAAAAACAAACAAATAAATATCTTACCTGAATGGATAACCAAAAGCAGCTGTAATCGTTTTATTTTCAGTAAGTTTAGGACAAGTCACTTGAATTTCTGTTTTGCCCTTAAAACCTCCACAGGTGGCAAAAGCAAAGATAGAAGCAATCTATATAAAGTGAGACCAAAAAAGGGGGAAGAAAACATTACTGTACCTAAAACATGGGTCATTAAAACCTAAATATATTATTAAAAACTGGCTCACTAACGTTTTAGAAATTCTTAATTAAAAATTAAATGCAGATGGTGAAAAACACTTAAAAAATTCATTTCCAACTGTCAACAAATGATTTTTCCCCCTGAGTATAATACAGAAGCTAGTATGTCAGCCCCTATAATAATTCTTTTGTTCATACTGCAGTGTACCTACTAAAATATTAGTACAAAATTCACATGAAGTCTTACTTATTAGTATCAAAATCAAAAGGGGTGATTTGGAGGTATTTTTAATGATAACTGTTTAAGCCAAGAGACTTGAAAGCAAAGAGGAGATGCTATTTCATGAGCTTGTATGACCTCATTTTTGAGTAGTTCAGTATTTCCAGGTCTCAAAAAGTACTTGGAAATTTGTTTTCCTGATCATGCATATACTTAAAAGAATGCAATGTTCTTGGAAATGTTATACATAACAGGAAAAAACTGGAAGCATCCTAAATGTTGATATGGAATCAAATAAACTAATTCATTCATAGGACAGAACATTATGCAGTCATTAAAATGTTGGCGAATATTTAATGATACTGAAAAACACTCATGACATATATAAAGTTTGTTTATGGGATTCCTGGCTGGCTCAGTTGGTAGACCATGCAACTCTTGATCTCAGGGCTCTCAGTTTGAGTCCCATATTGGGGGTAGAGTTTAATTTTAAAAAGTTTATTAACGCATGCATTGTGCACGTGTCTATGCCTATGCATATGATGCAAACTACAAAAATATATCAAAATTTCAACAGTGGTCACCTCTGAACAGAAAATAAAGATAATTCCTTTTTCTACTTGTATCTTCTAAATTTTCTATGAAACAAAACAAACAAAAAACTCTACATATGGCATAGTGGCCAAATGCTTAATCAGGGAGCAAATTTTAACAGCTCTATTTTTTTTTTTTTTAAAGATTTTATTTATTTATTTGACAGAGAGGAGAGAGATCACAACGAGGCAGAGAGGCAGGCAGAGAGAGAGAGAGAGAGAGAGAGAGAGAGAAGCAGGCTCCCCGCTGAGCAGAGAGCCCGATGCGGGGCTCGATCCCACGACCCTGAGATCATGACCTGAGCCGAAGGCAGAGGCTTTAACCCTCTGAGCCACCCAGGCGCCCCTAACAGCTCTATTTAAAAAACATTTTTGGAATCTAATCACCATCATCACAACATCCTGATGTAAACCACCATTATTATCTCTTGCCTGAATTATACTCCAACAGCCTTCTAAATAATCCTTCTTCTGTCCTTGTCCCTCCTTCAGTCTACTGTCAATATATCAACCACGGTGATCCTTTAAAAATACAAGGCAGACAACTTTATATCCTCTGCTCAAAATTCTCCAACGGCTTCTGAGTTCTCTCAGGATCCTTTCTTCCCTTAATAATTCTGATCACACTGCTACTTTTCTCCTTGTCAAATTTCTTTAAATAAAAGGGTCTCCCTGCTATTCCTTAAAGATAAGGGGTAAACTTCTCCTATAGAGCCTTTGCACTGGCTACTCTCTCGGCCTGGAATATTTCCTACGTCACAGCTCCCTGCTCCAATAGGACTTTATCAGAGCAGAGAAGTCTTTCCTAACCACGCTTTATTAAATAATAATGCCCCAACCCCACAGTACTTATTCCCTTAATTCATGCTGCTCTATTTTTCCGCCACTGTAATTACCAATACCTATTAGTACTCAAGTATTTGTCCGTTTTTCACTAGAATATAAACTCAAAGGCAGGGACTTTGTTTTGCTCAAGGTCACATTCATCTAGCAAATAGATTAAATTCAGTGCAGGTCTGATATCAAAGCCTATACTATTAAACACTGATATAATGCCTCTCATGGATTAATACAGGGCCTTGAATCAGGCCATAACCAGGATCATAACTATCAAGAGGTTTTTTTTTTTTTTTTCCCTGTAAGGGAGAGATATATGAAAAGGAATCTGGTTACAGGTAGGAAGTATGAAGTAATGTCCAGTACGCAGTTTGGAATCTTCAGTTAAGAGTTCACAAGTAAAGACAGAAGAATGGATATTCTCTACACACAAATGTTCATGTATAAGGAATGAAAACAGAAGGTCAGAAAATTGGGCACATACCCATTTAGGATTAGAAAAAAGAAACAGGTTATACAAATTTAACCAATGGGACAATAAGGAGCCAGTAACTAGATAAATTCTATCTAACAAAGTTGGTATTGCAGATCACCAAGGAAAGGAGTATGGTGGTTTTAAAGATACGTCCACAAAGTCTGATACTCCTCTCAGCAAGAGGCAAAGATTAATGTTCCTCCTTTTAGGTGTGGATGGCTTCTAATAAATGGAATATGGTCGAAGCAATGGGACATCCTTTCCAAAACTAGGTGATAAAGAGACTACAATTTCTGTCTTCCTTTCTCTTTTGAAATCACTGGCTCTGGGGGAAGCCAGCTGCCATGCTCGGAGGATACTTAGGCAACTTATAGACAGACTCTTGTGATGAGGAACCGCAGACCATCAGCAACCATGTGAGTGAGCCTGGGAGTATATCATCTGAGGCTCGCCGAAGGCCACGTGAGTGGTGAGTGAGTTCGGTGCTAGAGATGACTCAATACCAGCCAACCGCTGGATTGCAAACAGGGAGACTCCGGGCTGAAACCCCTCAGGCGAAGCCACGCCCAGATTCCTGACCCACTCTGAGATAATAAAGCAGCGCAGTCTTAAGTGCTAAGGTTAGGGTAATTTATTATGTAGCAAGAGATAACTAATACAAAGAAGGACTTCAGGGTCCTGGGATCAAGCCCCACTCAAGCTCCTTGCTCGGCAGGAAGCCTGTTTCTCCCGCTCCCCTCTGCTCCTGCTCTTTCTCTCTCTCTCAAATAAATAAAATGAAACCTTTTTTTTTTTTTTTTAAAAAAGGTCCAGATGGGCTAAAGACAAATACAAAATGCGAGTCTTTAAAAAATTTTAAGACAATATAAAAGATAATTTGTGACCGTAGAGAGAGGAAAAATTTCTTAAGACTAAAAATAAAAACACATATTAACCATAAAAGATTGTTAAATTCAACTACAGAAAAAGAACTTCAAAAATCAAGTCAGCTTTTGAATGCAAAACAAGCTACAAACTAGGTGAAAGTATTTCCATGTCACAAAGGATCAGTATCTACTAGTGTATCGATCTAAGAGCAATTCTTACCCCTGTGTTCTACAGAACATGCACAAGAATGTTGATAGTGACGTGGTTTATAGTATCAAAATATAGACGTGGGAGCAACGGGAAAATGGGTAAAACATAATAGTATACATTTACAATGGGAAGTTTAATAGCAATAAAGATATAGGAACTACAGCTGCCCATGTCAATATGGATGAAACCTAGAAACCTAATGCTGAGTGGGGAAAAAAAGTTGCTTAAGTTTCATACAGTATGATGCCGTTCTTTAATTGGTTACTTATCTATACCACCCTCGCCACTATTTTTGTTCAGGCCCTCACCATTTTTCACAAGGACTAACCAACAGACTCTTCCTCTCATTTCTAATCTCTTCTGTAGCATGGGCTCATGTGGCTGTAGAGCATTTTAAAAATGGCTTGTCTTAGGGGGCCTGGGTAGTCCTTTAAGCATCCGACTCTTGATTTTGGTTCAGGTCATGATCTCAGGGTCCTGAGACCAAGCCCTGTGTAGGGTTCTGTGCTCAGCGGGGAATCTGCTTGGGATTCTCTCCCTCCACCTCTGCAAACTACACACCTCCCTGTGCTCCCTCTCCCTCTCTAAAATAAAATAAATAAATCTTTGAAAAAATAAAATAAAAATGGCTTGCCTGAATTAAGATATCTAGTAAACTAGATAATGAATTACAAAGATTTAGTATACAAAATGTAAGATATCTCATCGATAACTGTTTATATTGATTACTTGTTGAAACAGTAATTGGATTTGTAAATAAAATATAATATTAAAATTAATTTCACATGTTTCTTTTCACTTTTTCAGTGTGGCTAGCACACGTAAAATTATTATGTGGCTTGCATTTGTAGTTTGCATTCTGTTTCTATTGAACAGGTGCTTTAGAGTGATGTCACACTGATCTGAAATGAAGATCTGGTCATGTTACTCCCGTTTAAAGGGATTTCCTCAATGACTTTCCAGAGCTAAATTTAAGAAAAGAAAAAAAGCCCAAACTTCTTCATTTGGCCTAACACGCATACCCTTAGCCTTATCCTTCTAGATTTACACGCACTATACTCCCTGCCAGGGACTGCAGGACTCTGTCACACTGCACTACTACTTAGTACTGCCCCTGAAACACATGTATTTATGTCTCTAGTATATTTGTTTCTTCTGCCAGGAATTGTACAACCCACCCAAATTGTTCTCTGACAAGCTCATCTTAAAGGCCCGACCAGTTTCTTACGGTAGAACTCTTCCGTCTCATGCACTGCCATAGACTTGGGTTCATTAACTCTACTACAGGCATTTTTCTTGTGTCTTGCCTTATTTAAAACAACAACAAAAAAAACAAAACCCAAAACAAAAATAAAAACTACTTTCTAATTAAATACAAAAATTAGTAAATAAATGGCATACTGTACTCATCGCTCTTAAGCCTAATGCCTTTCCCTGTCCCTTGGCAGACTGTCATGTCTTTGCACTTGGTCTTACTCAAGATTTTCAGGGCCTACCTAGCAGAAGGTCTGGCACATAGCAAATGTTCATCAAATAACTGCTTAATTAAGGAAAAAAAAACCCAATTTACAATAATTTACAAATAAAATCATATTTCAAGTCTTACATAACCATCATTTCAAAGCTATCTTTTTGTTATAAGGATAAATAAATGTCATCCTTTGCAATTCCGGTCTTTATCTCATGGGAAAAAGGGACAAGATAACACATTTTTTACTATATGAATTACAAAACAACTTGAGGGTAGAGTATCTATCTCACTTCTCCCTATTTTATACTGCTATTTTGATTTAAATTCCAAGTTATATATTGGCAGCCCACGGTGAAACCTCGCCTGCAGATAATATTTGTGTGAACTTCCCAGAATTCATTAAAAAAAAAAAAAAGGAATTTCTTGTTTGTATTTTAATATGAGCATACTGCACATAAAACTTTGATTTCCTGCTTTTCCTTACTGTGGGGAAACTGAAAACACGGCAGCATCAGACTCATATTCCCATAAAGCAACAACCAAGTGGAACTGAGTGACAGATGACACGTAAGACGGGGCATGTGCTTCTTCCAGACTGTTGCCACCCTACGGTCTCAAAAATCCTCAGGATGCATGTTTGTTACCAGGAATCGATGAGCTTATACTATTGTTTTTCTTCCAAACAGCTTGTTTCACTCACTTACTCTAAGAGGGTGGTTCCTATGTGCACTTCAATTTGTATTCCTCGTCCAAACAACGGAGTGCTGGCATGCTCATTTCTATTGCCTTGCCACTTAGGAAATTCATTCTCCCCATTCTTCTATATTCCATGAAGAATGGCTAAAACTGCTAACATGCAATTCTATATGTAGAGTAACTAGTAAGAATCTAAGGACAGGATGACAGCAAGCATCTCTTTAGGTCAAAAGGTTCCATATTTCATTATGACTGCTTCAAGTTGCGAAAGAAAGTGCTGCTTAACTCTCTACCCACCAGACCAATACTAGACACATGGCAGATCCCTCAGGAATTCTGAGGTTTGTTACTTTGAAGTTAACATTTCCGATTGGTTCTCTAAAACATGATTCTCTAAACTGCAGTAGTCAATTAATTGATATACGAGAAGAAAATATTTGAACTTCTACTTACATTTACTTATAGACTTAAATAAGGAATTGAAGCCTTATTGAGGGCACCTGGGTGGCTCAGTGGGTTAAAGCCTTGGCTCGGGTCATGATATCGGCGTCCCCTGCATTGGGCTCTCTGCTCAGTGGGGAGCTTGCTTCCCCCTCTCTCTCTGCCTCTCTGCCTGCTTGTGATCTATCTCTGTCAAATAAATAAATGAAATCTTAAAAAAAAAAATAAAGCCTTATTGAAATTAATATATCACTGCAACCCATGCTGGATCTGTAGGTCTGAGTCACATGTCAGTACAGCATGCTGGGTATCCTGAAAGTAAGAGGAGTCCCATGACACGCAAGGACAGTGATACCTTCACCTATTCTGTCCCTTTTAGTGTTCATGTATTATAATGTGAAGCGCCTGGCTAAGTGAGTTTATGGAATAAGTTATCTAGTTTGAACCAAACCAACCCAGACCAATGGCTTAAAAATGTCTTCAAAGAAACTACAAATAATACAAAAATTCACACCCAAAAGAGAAAATAGAAGCACTAACCCCCTAAAAGAGCTATATTCATTAGCCACATTCCAAGGAAAAACAGATTCTACTTAATTAGATCACAAGAAAGTGGCATATATATCCATGTATCAGATGAGTGTTTGAAATGAGGATTTAAAAATATGAAATGAAATTTACCCCAAGCATATAATATGCCTTTAAGATAGTGACATACTGGGATGCCTGGGTGGCTCAGTCAGTTAAATGTCTAACTCTTGATCTCAGCTCAGGTCTTGATCTTAGTTTAGATCTCGATCTCAGGGTCATACGTTCAAGCCCTTAGTTAGCCCACTTAAAGCAAAGATACTGACATAGTAAAATATCCATCTAAGTTATGGATGCATATTGGGGCTCTATGCATAAAATTTTACAGATCAGGATTCATGATAAAAAAAAGTTTGGAGACCCCTGGTATTTTCAGTGAGTTATTTAGCCTATAGCCACAGTCCTAGTCCTCGATCTGTATTACTAGACCCTGCTGAGCTCACTGATGCTTCTACAGGGAACGCTGGTACTCATCTCTATATGGGTGTTTTTTATAAGTTTCTGACTGTTGGTTTCTTCATTAAACTGATGTCACTGACTTAAATTTCCTTCTGTCCAAGGTTTAGTCTATAAACTGGTATAACTGACATCTTCAGAAATAGACCTAAAAGAAAAAAAAATAGATCTAAAAGTACATTATATATGAGTGTTTATATGCAAAATCAAATGTATGCTGTTTTACTAATCAAAGAACCACTCAGAGCTGAAAATGAACTATCACAGCATGTTTGCCTTTACAATCAGTAAGATTAGATGCTTAGAACCAAAGCACTTGATTTTTATGAGTTAAAGTCCTCATGCATTTACTAATGACATTCATTTTATTTAAAAAAAAATTTTTTTTAAAGATTTTGATAGAGAGTACATGCGCACGCACAAGCAGGGGGAGCAGCAGGGAGAGGGAGAAGCAGCCGCTGAGCAGGGAGGCTGACGAGGGGCTCCTAACCCTAACCCCAGCCCTAACCCAGAACCTGGGATCATGACCTGGGCCAAAGACAGACAGTTAACCGACTGAGCCACCCAGGCTCCCCAAAAGACATTCATTCTTAAAAATGTTTTATCAATACTGCTATTTCAGTTTATTCCCACTATGAATCAAGCAGTGAAGTCTGTTGTACTCCAGCTGCATCCTTCTATGATCTCCCTCTGCTTGTGAAGTACAATTCTAGAAAGTTCTAAACAGCCTGCTAGTACAGTTCCATAACCCTTAAGAATTTCATGAGAAATAAAACTCGAGTTCCTGCTGGAGGAAACATTAGTTTTTTTGCTAACACTTAACTATTATATGTTGAAAATATCTTTTTAAACATTTTATTTTTAAGTAATTTCTAAGCCCAACGTGGGGCTCAAAATCATGACCCCGAGATCAAGAGTTGCATGCTCTGCCCACTGAGCTAGGCAGGTGATCCTGTTGAGAGCACCTTTATGTCACCTTCATCCTTAAATAATTGTTAAGCTATTGAATATGGAACTATAAATCTCTGAGGAACTTATTTATATTTATTTTAAAATCATTTCAGACTATACTACTTTTACATTTTTTGGAGTAAATCCATATCTTGATTGTTGATCTGGCTGGCTGTCCTGAAGTGTATTTGTGCCACTAATTTCACTTTTAAGTGAAAATTAGTTTTCTTCATGTGTTTTAGGATTTCTGATGTAGGTTCAAATTTAGAGGGGTTTTTTTTTTTCCCTTTTTCTGTCCCTGTCTAGTAGTTTTACAATCATTTCTACATGGCTGCGAATACCACATCTTATGATGGGACCCCCAAACTACCAACATATGAGAATACTGAAGTATTCACAAATTCAGATAATGAGCTAGCGGATAGATTGATTCAGGTCTTAAGTTAGAAGGCTCTCTCTCTCTTTCCACTTGTTTAAGTACTTGGCTCTATGTAAGTCATAAATCCAGACAACAGGTTGAAACTTTTTTCCGAATATATTTCCCAGATCATGAACACTCTTTTTCCCATCCATATTTTGTTTCATTTCTGGTCCCCAATGATGTTTACTGTATTAATACAGCAATTCTCAGTGTGTGTGTGGTCTGTGGTGACTTGGGAGTACCCAAGACTCTTTCAGAAAGTCCATGAGGTCAAAAATATTTTCGTATCACTAAGACATTATTTGCCTTTTACACTGTGTTGACATTTGCAATGATTTGAGCAAATGCATTTGTGGGTGAGACTGTCGGGCTTTAGTAAGAATAAGCAATTTCAGCATCAGAGTTATTTCACTGTCATACGCTTGCAATTAAAAAAAAGCCAGTTTTACTTAAGAATGCCTTTGATGAAGCACCAAAAATTACGATTTTTATTAAGTCCTGACCCTTGAGTCTTAATATTCTGTATGATGAAATAGGATGTGCAAATACTTTAACCGCACATAATGGTTGTCTCCAGGGAAAGCACTTAAAATAACTGAGTTATATGCTGAACTAGTTTTTTTCATGAAACACCATTTTAACTTGAAAGAATAATAGACAAAAAGTAGTTATTCAGATATGAATATCTGGCAGATATTTTTCTCGAAAACAAATGAAGTGTGCCTTTTACTTCAAGGAAAACTGGTAGCATTTGTTGCACTGGTGCAACTGAAGTTTTTAAGTGAATTATTATTGTGTTTTAAAATAAATAAATGTTCCCTTAAAAGCCTCTGGTTAAATTTCTGATGTCGTGGGGCGCTGGGTGGCTCAGTGGGTTAAAGCCTCTGCTTTCAGCTTAGGTCATGATCTCAGGGTACTGGGATCGAGCCCCGCATCAGGCTCTCTGCTCAGCGGGGAGCCTGCTTCCCCCCTCTCTCTGCCTGCTTGTGATCTCTCTCTGTCAAATAAATAAATAAAATCTTTAAAAAAAAAATTTCTGATTTCATAAGTATCAATAGATACAACCCACATAAACAAAAGCTCTTTGAGGTCCTCAATATTTAAAAGCATAAAAGGGTTCTGAGACCAAAGTGTTTGAGAACCACTGTATTAGACACTGCCCTGTTAGCTTAATTTTCCCTTTTATATTTTATCAGAGATTGCTATTTGTATGTGTGGGGTGAGTGTGTATGAGTGTGTGTGTGTTCCTAAAGCACTTACAACATATATATGATGTCTATGAAAATTATATGATCTGTCCTACAAGAGTGCTCATGGTAAATAATTGAGAATCAGGTAGAAGAAGCAGAGAGCAAAGGCATAGGGGTGAGTCTGTAAATCTGTTAACAAGCTTTGAGTCCTAGTAGGCATAAAATGCTATTTGAAATCTTTTCCATTATGGGAGCAGAGTGGTGGGGGGAGGGGGCGAGGAAGTGTACCCAAATGGCAGGGCTAAGAGAAAGGTAAGTTTCCTAAAGAATAGTCTCCTACAGACTGATAGCCTAAAAATGTGAAAATTAAGCAAATGGACGAAACATTAGCAATACAAACAATTTGTAGTTTCTAGGGTGCTCATTTGTGCTATTTTTGAACCATAAAATTAGGATAAAACATGGCCCCTATTTGCAAAAATTTTAGAAGTTACTTGGGATGACTAAATTTTAAGTATTTTATATAAACTATTGTGTATATTTGAAAGTTTGTTGTTTAAACAAATTGATAGATGCAATACTCAAAAAATTACAGATTTTCTTATTTGCTTATTTTTCTTATTTGCTTATTGCTTATTTCTTATTTTTTACACTGATTTTCTTGGATAATAATTTGCCCCAAATTAATGTTTTTAAGTGTCTTTTGAATTTGCTTGTTAATTATAAAATCAGAAAAAACATTCAAACTTAATAAAAGAATCAAGAACATCCTACTTGCTTTTAATTCCTAAGATCTTATTATAAATATGTATCTAACAAACAAGAAAAAAAATCACTTCAGATACCTTAGGCTTTGTTTTTCAAGCCTTTGGTAATCTTTTTATTAATTTGTTAAAGGACAATCAGAAACACAAAGGTAGTTATCAAAATGACTAAGAACAGAGTGTTAGAGTCCTGGATTTAGTAATCATAATCATGGACACTGGGTAAGTTACTTCATTTCTCTAACTGGAGATAATAACACTCATAGGTTGTCAGAGGATTAAATGAGAAAATACAAGTAAAGCCCAGGCACATATATATCTACTCAATAAATATGTTAACACATTTGACCAGCACAGACAAAAATACTCAAAGATGGTTAGTAATTCTAAAATTCAACTTAGTGTGTAATTCCTTCTATGCTCCCCACACAGTATCTCTTCCACGATTCTGTGTGTGTGGAATGAGGAACGCATACTACTTAGATTCATTACGGGCTAAATATTTGTTCAGTACCCACCCTATGCAAGATAGCAACAAGAAAGTCCAAAACAAAACAAAAAAAAAGAAAGTCCAAAACACCGTGTTTAATATTTTAAAAAGATAAAATCATTTCAATGAAAAACTTTTACCTAAATATTAGGGATAGTTGACTAAAAGTAAGAACCAAGTTAAAATTTACCACAGAAATATTAAATACTTTATTTTTTTTAATATTTTATTTATTTATTTGTCAGAGAGAGAGAGAGAACACAAGCAGGCAGAGATGCAGAAGCAGGCTCCCTGCTGAGCAAGGAGCCCGATGTGGGACTCGATCCCGGGACCCTGGGATCATGACCTGAGCCGAAGGCAGCTGCTTAACCAACTGAGCCACCCAGGCATCCCGAAATATTAAATACTTTAAAAAGCTGCTTTGATAAAATTAATCTTTGACTTTTACTTCTATGTTCTACTTCTACACATGGGGCCTTTATTCTTACTTAAATTTTATACTGTCACCACGATAGGCTTCTAAAGGTCTATCAGACAAGTGAAGAGCATACAACATATCATTTCTAAAGTTTAAAATATGTGACAGGAAATTGAGTAATCTTGAAGGACCAAGAGATATGTATGTTAGTCATATGGAGCTCAAGTCTGTCTATCCACTGCTTGGGTCTAGTCTTCTTACAAACACAGCATCTCAGTCCTGAAGAACCTAAGAACTACACAAGCACATTATAATCATTCACATAATTAAGTATTAACTCAATCATTCCAATAGCCCTACAAAGTATTGTCATTCCCATGTAAGTGCAACAAAAATTCAACTTTACTGAGTACTTACTACACAAAGAGAAGTAAACAATGTCACTACCAGGCACTGTAACTAGGTGCCAGGGGTAGTTTAAAAAAAAGAAAAAGAAGAGAAGGAATACAACACGTACATGATGGTGGCTGCAGTTTAGAAGCAAAGAGTAAATGCTTCTGCTCTGGCAATTATATTTTTAGTCTGTCAACAAATATTTACTGGGCATCTAATCCCTTGAAAGTTATATATGTCATCAGGTTATATCTTAGCTTAACATATTTTAGAACCTTGCTAGAGATGAGCTGATCGAGGGAATTACTTTTTTAGTTGCATAGACGGTAAACAGCCATCATCTAGATTTTAGATTTATTTATAAACTGATTAACTGTTTTTAGAAGTAACCTGCCACACCTCAATCAATGCGTTATGAAACTTGACCAATTCATTCAAAACAGATTTAAAAATTCCTATGATGGGCCCTTCTCCTCTAGAACCTTGTTTTATCGTTCATCCCCTCTCTGCCTCTGTTTTTAACCTCCAACAATTCTATTCACAAATCTCTTCTTTCAAGCCCACAAACACATTCAGTTTTTCCCATCTTTCAGATGGCTTACCACCAAATCCTTCCCATCTTCGAGGTCAAATAGTGGTTTACTCTCACTGTCTTCACTTTCTTACCATACATCCACTGGCCTACTACTTCCTACTACTTCCTACATCTGGTTTCTGAATTTACTGACGCTGCTCTTACAAAGCCACCAATAGCCTCTGGATTACCAAAACCAAGGTGTGCATTTTAGTCCTTATTTTACTTAACCTCTCTCTTGCACCTCTTGATGCTATTGAATAGTACTCTCTTCTTTAAATTCTAATAGTGATGCCAAGATGTTATTGATTTTTTTCCATCTTCTTAACTATTTCTTCTCTCCCTCGCTGGCAGGTATCTGCTGAATCTCCAGCGCATTCT
Organism: Procyon lotor; assembly: GCA_028646535.1. Taxonomy (NCBI): domain Eukaryota; kingdom Metazoa; phylum Chordata; class Mammalia; order Carnivora; family Procyonidae; genus Procyon; species Procyon lotor. The sequence continues at coordinate 75,298,846 of CM053614.1, forward strand.
TGCCTTTTTAATAAACTCTAAACCCAACCATATAGCTAAATGCCTAAATGCCTTTTTATGATCTAGAGAACACAAACTCAATACATATAAAACTCTACTGAGCTTCAACCTTTGCTTCTTCTCCTTAGTGATGTATCTTGACAGAGGTACCACTACCAACCTGTCAGAAATACGGCAGTCATCTTAAGAGTCCTCCCTCTTCTTCATAGAAATTAGAAGTTCTAATTTCTATGCCTCTCTTCTCCATTCCCACTGCAATTAACTTTAGGTCCTCATAATTTCTCAAGCAACATATCTACCTTCCTTCAATTATGACCTTTCTAATCCATCCTCTATACTACTGACAAAATGAAAATTTCTAAAAAAGAAATCTAATTATATTATTCACTTGTTTAAAACCCTTAAATGAGTCCCCACTCCAAATGGTAGGAATCCTGGTCATAAGTAGAAACTATCTGATAAATAGCTCCAAATTCTGTACCTACAAATATGTATTTTCCTTAAGAAAGGACCTAGGTTATTCAAAGATTAACTCCACAGGATTAAGACTGGCCCACAGGATAATCTCCTAACTTCTGCAAGCCCTATGAAACCTTTCAGAATCATCTCAAACTACATCCTCCTTCCCAGTATAAATTTAAGCCAACCCTACCTACTTTAAGTTCTTAAATAGGGCTAAGCTGCTTCAACTTTTCACACTGCTGAATCTGTTTCCCTTTCCCTGGAAAGCCACTCCCCACATCCTCCCTAAGTGAACAAGTATACTCATCCTTCATCTATGTTCTTTCATCTATGAAATCCTCCCTAGTTCCTGCAAGCAACTGATTTCTCCTTTCACCTAATACACTTTGCTTATACGTTTATTAAAGTATTTATTGGGCTCTCTTGAGTAATGGTATGTTGTTCAAACTGAAAGTAGTATTTCTTCAAAAAGCTTAAACAGGATATTTTTCAAAATATATTAGACCTATCTACAATCACTAATAAACGTATCACTAATGTTTTAAAATATTAAGGAAAAAAGTTATGTCTATGTTTTATTTAACAAAAGACTGACAAATAATGTAAGCACAAACATAAACTGCCTCATTTATTAAGTGAAAACTTTCATTATAAATGTAATTAAAACCCTCGATAAGATTTAACCTTTATATTTGATAAGCCTAATTAAACATGATTTTCTTCCCTCCATTTCAATTTTTTTTTTTTTAAGATTTTATTTATTTATTTATTTATTTATTTATTTGAGATAGAGGAGAGAGATCACAAGCAGGCAGAGAGGCAGGCAGAGAGAGAAGGGGAAGCAGATTCTCTGCTGAGCAGAGAGCCCGATGCCGGGCTCCATCCCAGGACCCTGAGATGGACCTGAGCCGAAGGCAGAAGCTTTAACCCACTGAGCCACCCAGGTGCCCCTCCATTTCAAATTTTTATATACTCAAGTATTTTTCTTTATATTTGAAAATGGGTTTATAGAATCCTAAGTGTGTGTGTATGTAAAATATATATAATATATATTTAAGTGTCTTTAAAGTAGACATTTGCATGAAATCAGCACTATTTCAGTTTTACTTCAGAAGACAAGTAAAACTTCGGAGGAAAGTAGGAACCTTTCTGAAGATCAGCTTCTTGAGTACCCATGAGGGAATCTGAGTTTTTGTGTTACTTTAAAAAAACAGCCTCAGCAGTTTAACACAGGCAATTGGAAGTTCTTACTCTTCACCACTTGATCGCTAAAATATAGGGTTAAAGAGTTACGGATGTAAATGTCGCTGGCGATAAAAACAACCTGTTTGTACAGTGGATAGATGCCAGCTGCCTATTAATCCGGGCCTGAAAATCAGCACTGACACATGTACTAGGCCACGAAATCTGAACAAATGTGCAGTGCCTGATGTATTCGCTAACTCCTCCAAGGGACTGATCACTGCCAAGGTCGAATTAGTAAGTTTCCTTTGATGTTAATGATTGAGAGTGTTCCCAGGAAAGGACTAAAAGCTGACTGCAGGACGTTGTTTGGAAATACCTAAACAAACTTGATGGCGACTCCTAGCCTGTGTTTGAGCGGAAAGGGCTGACTTAGACGCGTTCTGTAGAAGACGGTCTCCCCCCACCTCCGTCTGCTTGCCTGACCCACAGTTTATTTTTATTCATTTTTAACTTGGAGCGGTCTCAAAAGCAAACTAAGAACTGATTGCTCGTCAGCTCACTTGGAGAAGGCACAAGCAGCTTTCGACCAAGCGCGGCCTGCAGTCAGCACCGGGCAGAATGCACTGGCTGGCCGTTTCCACAGGACAAGCAAGACGCAGCGCCGGCAGGGGCGCGACTCCGGCCCCCAGGTTTCGGTTAGACCGCAACAGGAAGTTTTCTCTTCCCTTGCGGGAAGCTGTGCAACCAAAGAGAAATTTGAACTCCCACTCCCACGGGAGCACCCAGAGGTGAGCTTGGGTGTGTGTGTGGGGGGGCTCGGCCGGGACCGAGGCGGCCGAGGGACTCGTGATTCGACGCGGACCCGCGGCGTCCCCGCCCCGCGCAGGCCCAGCCCGCGGCCTCTGGTCCCCTCCTCGCTGTCCCGACCCTCCCGAGGGCCCTGCTCTCGCTCCCGCTCTCGGGGCCCCCGGCCTCCCAGCCGAGGGCGCCGGCCCGGTCACGGTCACGGTCACGGCGGCGCGATTCCGGGCCTCGCTGCTGCGGGCTGCACTCACCCACTCGAGGACCTTGATGAAGCCGAGCGGCTCCTTGAGCGGGTTAATGTTGAGCTGGAAGGAGGACATCCTCTGAGGGAAGGAGAGAGAAAGTCAGGACTGCGGGGTGGAGAAGGAGGGGGACCGACGAGACCAGGCAGCGGGGCCGCAAGGAAGGCCAGGCGGGGCGGGCTCTGGGAGGCGGGCCCGGGAGGCCGCGGGGCGGGGCGGGGCGGGGCGGCGGCGGTTGAGCCGCTCGCTGAGGCGCTGAGGCGGGGACGGAAGAGGGGCGGTGACGGGAGGCGAGGGGTGGGCAGGGGCTGGGAAGGGGAGGCGCCTCCCCGGGCCGCACCTGGCCGAGCCGGCTGATCCGCTGGCGAACCAAGTAGATGTTGGACGCCATGCTGCGTGCGCCGCGCCCCCTTCCCTGACGTCCAGCCCCCTGGCGCTCCGTCTCCTCCCGCGCATGTGCGCGCCCACCCCCGCACCTGCGCAGCAAGGTCCGCTGCCGCGCGCACCTTTCGTGGGGGCGAGTCCCGCGCCCGCGATCCCCGGCCGCAGCCGTCTTCCAGTCGGTTCCGTTCACAGTTCCCAATTTATAGATGGACTTACAAAATATTGCTATAGATGAAGCCACGTTTCAACGCTGGTGTTAGGGGCCTTTTACTAAAATGGTGGAAAGTTGTTGCAGAACAACTCGGAAGCGTGATTCATCACACATTCTTACAGAAATTGAATTTATTGCGAAAATTATCGTTGGAAGCAGGGTTGAAGGATGTGTATCGAATAGAGAAAGGCTTGGCCGGACAGCTTCCTCCTGACTCATCTACCCACTTCCTACCCTATCCGGCATTTCCTCAACTTGGGGGGCTCTAGATGTTTTTCTACAGAAGGCTAATTCCTGCTCCCTCTCCAAGATTCGGCTTAGGTGACGCTCACTCCTCGGCACCCAGTTATCGGACTCCCTAAGCTGTGACCTCCTTTAGAGGCTTCCCCAATATTTTGAGGTTCTGGGAGAGCTGGAATGGTGGCCTGTTGCCGTGTATGGTAAGATGGTTAACGCAGTATAACACTTAGTAAATAAGGAATTAGTACAGTAGGGTCCCAATAACAACTTTCAAGCACTTGCCTGTGAATCAGGTTCCTTGCCGTTGAAGTTATTGGAGCGTTTGACAACTGTTATTGGACATCTTTCTAAGTGTACCCGAGGCCACTATAAGTCGTGGCCCAAGTCTTCCGCTGCTGCTTTTGTTGTTTTTCTTTTCTATTCCGTTTCTGCACCTTTTCTCCTGGCACTCACTTAGAAGAGCTCCAACGGAGTGACCACCTTACTGGCTTTCTTGCTGCTCTACTCTTTGTATTGTCTTTAGTCCATCTTTCTAAACATTTATTTCCGTTTTTGCTGAGGCCTGGAAGTGTGTTGTGGATAGTAGTGCTATTTTGGTTTGGGTTTCATAGTCACAAAGTTTCAGTGTTAGATTAGACTCTTACATTTCTGAATGAGCTATACACTGCCGAATCAGAGCGCTGTTCAATTTGCAATTTTACTTATTACCTTTAAAAATCTAAAATATACTATAATTTGGTAACGTGGTTTTGGTATTTAGTTTTTCACTTTTTGAAGGTCTAAGAAGTTAGAATTGGCCAGACGCTTTCTCAGCTTCTGAGAAGCTTGACGTTGTGTTTCCTCTGTGCTCCTGCTTCTTGTTCACACCCAGCAGCAGAAGGCATGTTGTTTCTGTCCAGAAAACCTTTAGTGCTCGAGTTTGCACCTTGAACTTTAAGAAATTCTTATCCTTGGCCATGTGCCACTAGTTTTGAAAAGACAGAAACCACTCAAGGTAAGCAGAAGAGCAGTATCTGGTCACTTGTTGGGACTAATTCACAGGATCTGACTTGGCCACACAAAGCAGGAGTGAATTACTACGGTTACTTTGAGTTACGAAGAGCTTAGCACCGCTGTTGCCAGGCATCTCAGTTCAGGGGAACACCCACTTTCCTGGGAAGGAGCTGGTAGTGGCTGGCAGAGCAAGCGAGATCTAATTAGGCAACCAGATAGTTGTAAATTTTTTTGATCCTGGAAAAACAAGAGTGTTTAAACAATAGCATCTTCATTGAAGGCACAACTGTTCAAAATCTGGGAAGAATGTTCAGATGACTATCACATTGACTACAACACTGGTCATTTTCTGATTTGTTCTTCAAATCTGAGCTAAGAGCCAGTAGCCCTGGGCACAGCATGTTCTACTCTCTACCAAGGCTATTATGGAAAATAATACTTGTAATGCAAAATTGTCCTGTCTGAGGTAGTATCACTGAATCCTATCCGTGGTAGTATTATGGCTGAGTTATCCACCTAACCTGTCATTATTTTACTTTCTCTTTGCTGTTTATAAAACATGTGCCAGGTTATGATACTTGGGCTTTAAGGATTCCCAGAAATGAGAAGGAACCTGTGTTAGGGAAATAATATTGTTGGCTAACTATAACATTCCTTTGTGTTTCTCCATGGTAATACCAAGTTCTGGTCATTTTATTAGAAAGATGAGACTTTGTAACTCATTCTCAATCAATATTGTCTTTTTTCCCTGAAAAGAAAGTGTTTATTACTGCTAAATTCAAAACCTGAATTTTGTCAATAAACACAGTCTTTTTTTTCACTGATGTATTCAACAATCATTTTAGGAAGATGTAGAAATTGGGGTCCTCGTATGGCTCAGTTGGTTTAGCATCTGGCCTTTGGCTCAGGTCATGTTCTTGGGGTCCTAGGATTGGACTCCAATCCCAGGTGGATCCCAGCTCAATCCCAGCTCAATCCCAGCTCAATCCCAGCTTAATCCAATCCCAGCTCAATCCCCTTGAGCTCCACCTCAGGTTTCCTGCTCAGTGGGGAGTCTGCTTCTCCCTCTCTCTCTGCTCCTCCCCCCACTTGTGCTCTCTCTCTCTCACATAAATAAATAAAAAATCTTTTAAAGGAACTGTTTTAGAAAAGTGTAAAAATCACTCTACATTTATTTAAATTGTGCAATAGATTAACACAGTGGGCCCCATAAATTAATCTCAAAATAATTAAACTGAAGTCTTTTAAAATTAAACTTTAATTTTAAAAAATAATTTTAGATTTACAGGAAAACTTGCTATCTACACTTCACCCAGCTTCTCCTAATGTTATGTCTCCTATCACCAAGAGACATGTGTCAAATCAAGGAAATTAACATTGGTGTATTAATATTGACTAAGCTACAGAATTTTTCAAACCTCACCAGTTGTCCACTAATTCTTTTTTACTGCTCCAGGATCCAATCTGGGATACCACATTTAAACTATTGAGATCTTTATTGAAGGGATGTTCCAGAATGGAGGGAAATGAAAAAGACAAAATCATTTTCCGTTCTGTTAAAGACTGAACAAAATTCGTGAGGATTCGGTATATGAAAAATAGCTTTGACCCCTGTAGGCCCCTGCTCATTAGCTATCTGGCGTTAGCACCTGCCTCCCCTTAGTTGTCTCCCTTCGCTGTCCTGTTTCTCAACCTGTGGCAGTGACCCACTGCGGCGTATGATTGATCCAGGTGTGCGCCTAAATCCTGGTGTCTGCTCTCATAGCCCTGGGCCCCACTACCCATTCTACTAAATGTAAATTTCTGGAGCGCAGGGGAGCCCTCTTGCTGCTCCAAGGTCTGTTTGAGCAGTGGTTACAATTCAGGGGTCAGTAGCAGGGCTGTGTTCTCACACTCCTGGGTTGAAACCCTGCCTCTACTTTGTGACTTCCAGAAAGGGCTTTCACCTTTAAGTTTCCCTTTTCTCATTCCCATTTTGCAGAGATGAAATGACAGTTGTAGTGAGGTTTCAATTGTCAGAGATCATAGAGAAGAGGACCTGGTACAGAGTAAGTGCTTAATAAATGTCACCTGCTATTATCGCAGTGTTCCAGAAACCATGGGTGGCCCAGTCTCCCAATTGGGTGGTCAAGAAGTAACCAAGACTCAATGCTGGAGCAAAAGCATAAGGAAATCAAACTTTTACTTATTGTGCAGAAGAGGATGATTGTTCTAAGGAAGACTATTCCATTGATAAAAGGAAAGAAATATGAAACTTGGTTATAGGATTCTAGAAAGCAAAGAAAATGAAAATTTTCGGTACTGCAAATCATGTGGGGCAAAGGTCACACTAATCCTCTTTGTGTGGGTCCAACTTTAATCTATTTGTGGCTGAAGCGAGCACAGTTCTCATCACCATCTTAAGTTCAACTCATGTTTAAGCGATGAGTAAACAGGAAAAATGTCCTAATTTGTAGAGGTTAATTTTATAGTGACCATCACGAGCACTTCAATTAGGCTTCTAAAGAAAAAAGGCATATTGTATAATAACTTTAATAATAACTCAGAATTTGCATAGTGTCTGGCATTTTTCAGAGACCTTTCGTACTTCCTTTTTCATGTGACTCTTGAACTAAGGGAGGGTGTAGGAATTACGACGTACATTTTATAGAGGCAGAAGCTCAGAGGGATGAAAACATATCGGAAAGGGCACCATAACAGAAGTGACACAGCACCAAAGCTTGAGGGAGGTGAAGGGGGTTCTCCAGGAAGATGCGAGGGGAGTCTAGATAGAAGTGCAGCAGAAGGTAGGCAATGATGATAGAGGAGAGGAGTTCTTCTGTGGGACCAAATACTTCATTATATCTGATGATTTGATTAAGGGGAGCAGTTTAGAGGCCGGTCTTTGTATGCCGGGCTAGGAGTTCAGACTTCTTCTCTGGCAGTGAGTTGCTTTGAGGCAAACACGATCAGGTTTCAGTTTAGGAATATCACTATGTCAGTAGAATAAAAGATAAACTTAGAAGATAGTTAGTGGGTAGGTTCAAGAGAACTAATATTTTCTTTTTCTCTCTTTTTTTTTTGACAGAGGGATAGAGAGAGAGAAAGCACAGGTAGGCAGAGCAGGAGGCAGAGGGAGAAGGAGAAGCAGGCTCTCTTTTGAGCAGGGAGCCCAACGTAGGACTTGATCCCAGAACCCTGGGATTATGACTCGAGCCGAAGGTAGACGCTTAACCAACTGAGGCACTCAGGCGTCCCTGAGAGCTGAGATTTTCTAACCTCGTTGGTCATGGGATCTCAGGTCTCAGATGGGTGACAATGAACAGAAGCAGCCAGCCAGGTTAGCACCAGCAGCGGAATACTGCCTACAGCAAAAGCACGAGATATCGTTTCTGCTCTGGCTTTATCAGACTTAGAAATTTTCCCAAAGCATTGCCATTTAATTTCCTTTTGCTTACCTTTCTGTGTAATGCATTTGTACAGCATCAACTTAAGTATGTTGATTAACATCGATGGAGTACTTCCAACAACAAATCAGGACTGGGGAATGAAGACATATGTGAAGATGTCTTAGGCTGGTCCCAGAATCCTACCCAGGCTGGAGGTTCAGCAGGCGGCCTAAGCTATGTAGCAGGGTGGAGAGTTTAGAATCCAATTTTGAGCCACTTCTATCATAAGTAATGATTCAAAGGACTTCCACGTTTTATTGTCTCCCTGGAAAGTAGAGTGGCCCCAGAGAGCGATATAGAGATTTCAAGTTTAATATTGTATTACACCCAGGGATCTCTCTTGAAACCTGGTAGGAAACAAAACAAAATGTCCACTAGTTCTGTATGGATGGTTTGTTTATTCTGTTTGCAAGTGCAGAGAACTGACTTCCTGCCAGAAAGAGAACAGGGTGTGATAGATCTGGGACAGTAAACTGAGCAGATGAAATGCTTTGTTTTTAGCATGCTGGACAGGATCGCCCCAGGACCTGAACTTTCTGTATGTAACATAGGAAACCCAAAGAAATGCACTCCCTTCTGATTCTGGTCCTGTGGATTTTGGGTCAGGACCTCCATGATCTTCTGAGCATTTATTAAGAGAGGACAGGCTACCACAGGGGACTGCTTTCAAAGCTGATCAGTCACATGCCCAGGAGGTCGGCAATCTTATCAACCAACAAATCAATTTCCTAACACAATATGAAGAAGGTAAATAAAGAAATCCCTGAGTAGAAGCTGGTCAGGGAAATTCTGATGCTGACGAACTTTTGGCAATGCAACTTTGTTTACGATTTCTCTTGGAGGCAGAAGAAAGTATTTTATGCAGTAGCATGGTTTCTAGAAAGTTAACTGTAGATGTTATTTTTGCAAGTGGAATTTTACTTTAAATGCACTTCAGGAGTTAGCCATTTAAAGGATTCTTTTGGAGAACCTCCCTGTGATCATTCTTTATCCTTCATAGGTTTGTATTTTTTGTACTCTTTGCCCATCCCATTTTTCTAAAGCGACGATTATTTGTAATTGTCTTACAAGCTATATAAATTGGTCTTGGCTTTCTGAAACAATTTCTTTGGTCTTTTCTCCCCCCCTCCTTTTTTTTTTTTTTTTTTTTAAGATAAAAGCAAGGTGTTTTGTTTGTGGTTAAAATCCTCCGATTTATTATTTCTTTTTTTCTTTCATTTCCCAGAATGACCCTATGATAAGAAGTCTAAGAATTTATTGACTTTGACTTTTTTTTTATCAAGGCAAAACCCTGAGAGGAGGACAGCCCCAACACCCTACCACCTTCTTATAGAAATATACATACATCCTACTGCCTTGTCGCAAGGATCCTGAAATGGCACCCTAATATTTTATCTTATGTTAACAGTGCTACATTTTATTTAATTTTTTTTAAAAAGCTTTTATTTTTAAGTAATCTCTACATCCAACATGGGGCTCGAACCCACAACCCCGAGATCAAGAGTCATACCCTCCACTGACTGAGCCAGCCAGGTTCCTCTACAGCTTCACATTTTAAAATACCAACACCCTGGAGAATTATTGCATTAGATGGTCTATTACAGCATATCACTTTAATGGAAAGTTATCTGATGATTTTTCTCCTGGCCATAAGAAACATGGGAATTTTAATGTAGGAGTGTAGGGGGAAAAAGAGTAATCTTGGAATCTGGGGCACTGTCTTAGAAAGACAGGCTTAACCAAAGGAAAAAGTTACAGGCTGCCAAGAAGATGCAGAAGGGATACTGAATGCCTGGGGAGTATGCTAGAGAAGCTGTTCAGTATCAAAGAAAAGGAAAATGGGAAGCAGAACTAAAGTAAACTTGGATTCCTGTACAACTTAATTTAAGGAAGACTGGATTTTCTTAGCACATTTAATTTCAGTAGTTGCCAATCATTTGAGAAGAAAGAGAGACCTGAATAGAGACCTCTTCTTTCCAATATTTATCTATCACCCATATAGACCAGGCACTTTGCCAAGTGCTCATCACACAAAGGAGAACCAGATGTTTTTGTCCTCAGAGAATTTATATATATATATTTTTAAGATTTTTATTTATTTGACAGAGAGAGAGATCACAAGTAGGCAGAGAGGCAGGCAGAGAGAGAGGGGGAAGCAGGCCCCCTGCCGAGCAGAGAGCCGGATGTGGGACTCGATCCCAGGACCCCTGAGATCATGACCTGAGCCAAAGGCAGAGGCTTTAACCCACTGAGTGCCCCCCAGGCGCCCCAGAGAATTTATATTCTAAAAGGAAAGGCCCAAAGCATAAAAAACTAAGGAGAATATATTTTCAAGTTGTGATATGTGCAATGAAGAATACAAAACCTACACTTTTGTGTTTTTTGTCTTCCACTCTACAAGTTGAGTATCTTGCCAAAATCTGTGGTATAACAGAATAAGTTGGCAATGACTACACTCTTCATAATTTACATCATAAATTACTATTGACTTAGGTCCCATGTAAGAAATCCCAGGGAGGACTTCTGGGGATAATCTTATGGCACTCTCAGAACCCTTGGAAATTCTTTAAACTTAACATTCTAAGCACTGAGGGAATCCCCAGAGCCAGCTGTAATCATTAAGTAGGTGAGATGAGCCACCATCTGTGAGGTTTGATTTTAGGATTTAGCTTCCATCTGCTATCCCTACCCACACTTGATCTTAGCCAAAAGGCCGAGAAGCGATATGCTATCCCTACCCTAACGCAATGTCCATCCTCCAGCTGCATCTTCAGAAATTTCAGGGTTGAGGATTCTAATAGACTGGCCTAAGGAGAAGGAAAAAGGGACAGTTGATTAGTTACAGAGCTGCTGGTGATAAGAAGAGACAGCCTTAAGGAATATACCTGGAGCCCCAGGAAAAAAAGGTATTGAGAAAACTGATGGAAAATGCTCCATGTAGGAGAGTGAACTCACAACACTTCCAGATCAGAAACCCAGGTAAAGAGTAGAGTGGGGAACAGAATTCCTCCTAAGCTTTAAGGGTAGAGTGGGGAGCCACTTGAGGTCCCCGCTTGCTCAACTGTTAGACGGGACTATAAATCTATATTATGCTAGACTGCCTGTGCAGTCCTGAACATTCTTTTATGCATGTTTTTACTAAAGCCACTACCAGGAGAAGTCAGGCAGATGACTTAAGTTATTTCTCTATTACGAGGATCATTGTACCACAGTCGACAGAATACCCAGGGACAATGTAAAACACAGTTATGCCTTGTCTCTCACGAGTGAAAGAGGTAATAAGAGGAATATGAATGAGAGTAATCAAGTAAAACTGTTACCTTCTTGAGCCTTCAATGGATACTCTTTTTTTCTTTTTATTTGCCCAGCATCCTTTTGGGGGAACACATCCCCCACCCCCTTTCCAAAGTATTCCTGGTCAGGTGGTTTGGCCAAAGGATGGGTATGTGGTCCAGACTCAGTCAATCAGAGTATTTCATCTTTCTAGTCACAGCGATTAGCTCCTGAAAGAGTATTTTGCCAGAAGTCTCTGTGGTTATTCACCAGCTCTCCAGGAAAATACCCCTTTTCCAGGATCATAGACTCTAGGAACTCTGGAGGTCTGAGGTGGCCAGAGTCCATCTGACTGACCCATGGAGTCAGCCTGAAGATGAAACCAAGCAGAGGCAAATGGGATAGGGAGTGAGGGCAGAGAGGTCCTAACCTATACTATATCCACTCTAAGAGATCCTTGTGTGGGTGAAGCTGAGTAGAAGGACAGGTTTCTACCAGTCTCTACGAATGGGGCAACCAGTTCTCTGACTCACCATAGAACCAGTTGTCCTTGTTAGAAGGGGACTATTTCTCCTAGGACATTTATCATGGAAGGGGACTGATGATAGCAAATAACCAGGTGGGACTATTGGAAGCCATTTGCTTTGGGGTAACCAAGTTTAGTGTATACCTGTCTCCTCTCTCTGAAGCCTTCCTGTTCACCTCACTCCCCCACCCGTCCCTGCTGCCTTCTGTCAACCTGCATTACCATTCATCTAGGGGTAAAGAGGGAGAAAGAGCAAGGCTGAGATAAGGCTGATCCAAACCCAGCATAGTCTTCTTGTCTTTCTCAGACATCAGTCTTTAGAATGTTTAAAGGCAGGGCTATGTCTCTCGCTCCTGGATCGTCAAGGTTTTACAAAGCACCAGAACTTAGTAAGCATGCCAGTGAACTTGAGTGAATCTGGAAGGGCCTATAGAGATGTTAGGTGACTATTTTAATTGATTCCCTTAATGAAGAGGAGCCAGCAATTCTCATTTTTGGCAGCTATTGGAACAAGGGGAAATACAAACATTGGATTTTAGAGAATAGTCTGAGTATGATAGAAAGGGCACAAGTTTGGTTAAACTAATTTGGAAAACAGTTTGGCCTATCTCCTAAAATTGAACATTTGTGTGCATGTGATCCAACAATTCATTCCAAGGGATGGACCGGAGGGAAACTCATGCCGATTTGCAACAGGAGACGTGTGCAAGAATGTTCATAGTTGCACTGATCACAGTGTGAAAACCTGGAAAAAGCTCAAATGCCCATCAACAGGAGAGTGGATGGATGAATTGTAACATAGTGGTGTGACTGAATATCATGGGGCAATGAAAGCAAATGAACTATGCTACTTCTCTACACTGTGGATAAATCCTAGAAATGAAACAATAAAACATTAAGTGAAGAAAGTAGCTGTCCTGGGGCACCTGGGTGGCTCAGTGGGTTAAAGCCTCTGCCTTCGGCTCAGGTCATGATCTCAGGGTCCTGGGATCTAGCCCCACATCGGGCTCTCTGCTCAGTGGGGAGCCTGCTTCTGCCTCTCTCTCTGCCTGCCTCTCTGCCTACTTGTAATTTCTCTCTCTCTCTCTCTCTCTCAAATAAATAAATAAAATCTTAAAAAAAAAAAAAAGAAAGCTGACCTAAAAGTATACCGTATCATAATTTGTATGGAGTTAAAAACAACTAATATAAGAATATACTTTTATAATCTTAAATCTTAGTTCATTCAAACACTGCCTGAAATCATTGGAAGGATAGAAGAGTTAAAACTTGAATCGTAAATATAGTTGGATTGACAGAAATGGAGTGTTCTGTCCAGTGTGTGATTAAGCAGCATAGACTGAGGCGGGAATATGTTGGGTGACTAAGAGGATAAAAAGATGATACTATCAAGAGTACAACTAGACCGTGAACTTTCTAAAAGCTGGTATTGCATGTTATTTATCCTTATATCCCCCTGGCCTGGCACAGTACCTGGAAAAACAGAGTTCAACAGTTGTTGTTTAAGTGAATTAAATAAATGAATAAAAGCATAACTTAAAGAAGATATACTTTATAGATATACATATAGATGCAATAAAACTACATATTTAAAAATCAAAGGAATTCTGGAGGGTAGTTGTACTGGGTGGGGACGTGAGGGGAGTGGGCTGGGGGACCACAGGGTTAGATGAAGGTTATGTCCAGGTTCTAGCTTTTGTTTGGGATTGTAGGTACCAAACGCATAATTAAGAACAGCAAAATGAGTAAGGCAAGACAAAACTGGAAAGCCTGGGTCCCGGCCTCACTTCATTTAGACAGCGCGATCTCTGGGCCATGATGATGAGGGAAAAGTGATGGGAGGTAGGGAAAGTTCCAGGGAGTAATGCTAGGGACGCCTTAGCTTCACTTTACAGAGAGCTCTGAAGACACAAGGCTGGTAAGTGGGCAAGTGTGTCTGTTCAGCCACATGGGAAGTCTTCGGGGGGGATGTTTCAAGAGATTGTGCCTTGGAGTCGTCCTTGCAAGGGAGGAGGGTGAAGACAATTTTCGGGCTGGGTCTCTCCAGTATGAAGATAACTACCCCTGGGCACCACTTCTGGGGAAAGCAGATCTCACAGTCTGTTTCAGCTGAGGCTGGAAGTGGTAGGGGAAGCCACAGTGTCATGGTATGTGGCTTATCGGCCCAGTGGCCCAGCAGCAGCAAAGGGAAGGTCCTGATGCTCCCAGGCACGACTCTAGCTGGCCCCATCGGGAGTAATTTCCTTGGCTGTAGAGGCCACTGAGCCAGGGCTGGGGGCTGATGGTCCAGGCCAGAGGAGCATCACGGGAAATGAAGAGGAGCCTCAAATGTGTCCTGTATGAGCAGGGATTTGAGAGGTGAGACTCAGCTTTGAATCCCTGCATGAACTGGGGTACATTTCTTAATTTCCCTCGGGTGGCATGGGGAATGTGTGAATGGTCAAAGCTACCAACGGTGGGTTGTGAAGATTTGAAAGAGAGAATGTATACAAAGCAACCAGCAGTCTTTGGCACTTCAGAGGGCCTCAAAGAAAAAAAAAAAAAAGGAATTCCCCTTGGTGCTGCTCCAGGCCATGAAGCATAAGTGCCAGTGAACTTGAGTGAATCTGGAAGGACCTATAGAGATGTTGGGTGACTAATTTAATTGATTCTCTTAATGAAGAGGAGCCCAGCAATTCTCTGGATTCTTTGCTGGATGGGGGAGCAGCTCCAGCTTCATTATCCTGCTCTTCTCACCCATCTCTGGGACGAGGGCAGCCCAGGGCGCTAGGCGCCTGTGTTAGAGGATGAAAGAGAGAAGACTATGTTTACCCCTTTTCTGATGTTGATAGTCTCAGCCTGTACCCCTCCCCTGTGCTCTTGGCTTGTGAAGCTATGGGGTGTGAAGAGGCACCCCAAACAAAGATGCAGGCAAGTAATTCAGTATTTGTCTAATATGTACTTTAGTTGGGGGGCAGAGCTGGTCCCAGCAGGACAGAGGCCCCCTTTTTCCAGTGTGTCAGGCGTTGGGCTTGGGGGCGGGAGGTTAGAGATGCAGGTTTCCATTCATTTCAGGGATGTGTTAGGTATCGGTGACTTACTACCTGTCGACCTGGTCCTTCTTATACGAGTCTAGAGCCCCTCGAAGGGTGACTAGGCCTCTCGGTAGCTGATGGCTGTCCTTTTAAAAGCAGGATTCCCTTTCTTTTTTGTCTCTTCGGAGCATCCATTTCCTGATTCGTTGCCTTACCCAGTTATGTGCCGGTGCCTGTTTTAACCTCGCAGGTTCCTGTTCTTGAATCCTTGCCAGGTCCTAAAATAAACGCGCACTGCTGTTTTGGCTGGTGAAATGTGGTATTGCGTAAGCGGGGCTTTCGGTTTTGCAGATCTGAACAATGGACTTGAAGTTTTCCTTTCTTGCTCTTAATTTGTTGTTGAATTTGGAGATAAAATGAAATTATATGGGGATTGGAAGAAAGGTCTCAAAAGGTGCCCTCCTTATCATTAGTGCATATTTTACACACACCCCCAACTCCAAGACACTCTGCCATGGGAGCCCTTTCGAGGACAAAGAACATTCCTCATCACTAGATTGCCTCTCTTCCCTTTGAGTTATCCCCGTGTCCTCCACAAACATGTAAATGATTCTGGAGGAGCGGCATTCCTGTGCACTCTTTACAAATTTTCTTTGGTTCCCTCCCCGCAATGTCCAAAGATCCAGTTGGCCCCAACTTCTTTCTAGTGGACAGTGGGCAAGGAAGTAAGAAGTCATCTAAAGACTTCATTCCACTGACTGCAAGTATTACTGGAGAAATAACCTTCTGCCTGTTCCCATAGTACCTCTTGGGCCCCCAAGAGCGAAGCCTGGAATTCTACTATTAGAATTTCTTTCCTTTGGCTACATTTTGAATGTTCCTAAGAGAACACTGTATTAGAGGACTGGCATTTTAAGGTACCCCGAGTCATCTCTATCTTTAATGTGAATGGGGAGCAGCTTGGGTCAGCGGGGACTCTGAGGACAGCTGGAGGATAGAGACAGCTAGAGGATGGAGGAGGAAGAGAGGCTGTAATTAGGTAGCTCAGGACCCAAAGCAAGCTTCCACTTTGATAGCAGCTGTCCAGGGCCTACTTACAGGTGGCGACTAACATTTTGACATTAAATTCCCTCTCTCTTGCCAGCAGAGGTGCTCTCTGCCTTTTAACTTTCAAATTAGAAATGTCTATTTATGGTAGCAATGGACAATTGGGTAGGTTAGCAAAGTCAGCAGAGGTTGGAAAACTCTTAGAAAAAATACCAGGAAAGTGTCACCCCAAATCCAATTTATTTTTTTAAAAGTTAGACACCAAAATTAAAAAAAAAAAAAAAAAGTGAGAGCCAAGAAAAAAGGCTCCTAGAAAGACAGAAACAAGCACTATGATATTTTCTGCCCACTCTCTTTTTTTGCCCTGTGATATTAGGCCATCTTTTATGAAGGTCATAGTTTCTGAAAATCAATAACTTTAACTAATTGTTGGAATGTCTCCTGAGGCAGTGAGAGATAATAGGGTAAGGAAACGCTAGGCAGTTGCTGAATCAGAGGAAGGGATCATTCCAGAATGCAATTAAGCCCAGCACGGGTGCCCCCTTTTAATCAGATCCCTCATTCTCTGTGGGGCTCACCCTTTGGCCTCGACTTTATTGAGCTGCTGGATTTAAGGCGTGAGCACGGAGTCTCCTTTTGTTCCATGTCTAATCTTAGAGAAGCCATTTATTCCTTTTACCAGTTTTTAGGACCAGTCCCAGGAAGTGTTGAGAATTGGGTGAGACTCGTGATTACTAATGTTATATGGTTCTTTGCAGTTTGCAAAGCACACTTATAGGCATTGTTGGATTTAGTCCTTCCAACCATTCCACATCATCATTATATTATTATTGTCACAATTTTGCACCCGGGGGAACAGAAGGCTGAAGAGATTCTGTGACTGGTCTAAAATCTTAGAGAAAGGGATGGTTCCAAACTCAGGTTTTCTCCCCCGGGTTCTGTTGCTCCACAGTCCACATTGATTCCGAGGAGATGCCAACTGTCCACCACACTCCACCCTCCTAACTTTATTAATAATAACAGTGGCAATAGTGACTGACTCTTGGGACGGTCACAGGATGCCAGGTACATCTCATTTCAACCTCATACGAAGCCTAAGCTATAGATTTTATAACTCAACTTCTTTTACAGTTGAGTAAACTGAGGCTCAGAGAGATGAGGTATGTTATCCCAGGTGCATAGCTACAAAGTGACAGAGACGGGATTCAAATCAATGCCTGTTTGATTCCCTAGCTCTTAGTCATGCACGTTACTATGACCCTGCTTTGTCCTTTGGTTGCTCTTTCGAGGTTTCCACCTCCTTCCAAACGTCTGATTCGACACAGCAGAAGCACACAGAGTGCTTTCAAGGGCAGAAAACAAATTACAGGCTATAGAAGGACATGGAGTGGACCATGGGTGTTCAGGACTTATTCCAGTGGAGACATAACTAATCTGTGGAGCGAAGCTGTAATAGCAGGTGCTTTAGTCATGGGGGGAGGGGTGGGCATGCATGGAGCTCATGGGGGGTACAGGGGAAATGGGACTGACCAACCCACACAGAGGCATTAAGTCCCTCCCTAAGGGACTCACTGTGAATCCTCTAACCTGAATCATTCACTTTTTATAGTAGAATGGGGTGCTTAACCCCCAGGCATCCTTTTCTCATAACAACCCACGGCAAGGCACAAGGGCAGGGTCACCAGCTCGGGGTGAAGGCAGCACAGACCAAGGACTGTAAGACCCCTTGCTTGGTTACAGATGCTCCAGGGCTGAGTAAATCCTAAAAGATAAACTTCAAGGTAAAGGCCATAATACACTTAAGTGCTACTTAAGGTTTGGCTTCAGTTAAAAACAATCGGAAGTCCCCAGCCACTGTTTCAAGATATTTAGCTCATTTCCTCTCTGAGTGATGCTGGCGGACGGGTGGAGGAAGCTGGTGAGAGAAGGTCTGGGAACAAGACAATTTGTCCAACCCCATGAAAAGAAACCCTTTGGAGATCTGGAGTAGGTGGGAGAACCCATGCATCTTCCATCTTCCACCATCCCTGGGGAAGCAGAACAATTTTTCTCTCTGTCGAGACTCATGGTTCTCAGCCCTGGCTTCACATTAGAATCAGCTGGGTGACTTTTTCAATCTACCCAGGCCTGGAACCTATCACCCCCAAATCTCCGGGAATGTGGCCCAGGTACTGTAATTTTTATAAGCTCCCCGGAAGATATTACTGCTCTAGAATTCCGCAATCAGAAACAGAAGAACCGACACAAGTGTCCAAGTAAACTTTCTACCCTTCTGGTGCGTTCGGAAGGGAAATAGTCATCGCAAGTTACTTTTAAGGAGAGGAAGAGAGGCAAAGAGGGGAGAAGCAGTTTGTCAGGACGGAGGGCTGGTGAGGGCAGGGGTGGGGTAGGAGGAGTCTCCCTTCCTTTTAGCTCTCACACATCCTTTTTTTCTGGCGGTATATTACAGTATCAGTAGTCCTGATGGCTTAGCTTTCTATGTTCCCAAGCAGGAGGTCTCTACTCCTTCCCCAGCGGGACCTCTAACGAGAACTATACCACTGTTTTCATGTGTTTCCTGGTAAGGAAAACCCACATCTTTCTTTTCTAAACCTCAGCTCTTTGCCAGCCCAAGCAGTGGGTCACGAGCCGCCTGCATCTGCTTAGAAGGAGCGAGGGACCCCATTCAGTGCATTCTGGACGGAGCGGAACATGTGCGCATGCCGCGAAAACGCATTCAGACCTACCCCGGTCTCAGCTTTCCATGCAGCTGTAAACCCAGCATGTCTGCCCCTGAATCTACAACAGCCAATTCTTTTAGAGCACAGGGCTCAATCTCCCAGGGGGCCTGGCCCGGAGAGGCTGCCTGAATTCCTGCGTGCTTAAAGGTACACTCCTGTTTCTTGATCTAACTGGGTCAGTTCAGTTGTTTATTTCTGCCATTCGATTTCAGGGCCAAGCTGGCTTCTGCGTTGCTGGCAATTCCCAGAGAACGCGGGCTCTGAGTGACTGGGGCAGATGTTCGGTAAGCCCTGGGAGCGTTATTGAATTTTTTTCCTCTCCCAGCCTCCCGGTTTATGTATGAGTTGTTATGTGATCGAGTTCTATTTTTAACTGCCAACATGCTCTGTTCCACTGGAATCATGTTCTTTAGACACTGCATTATGCAAGCCGGCTCCAGAGTCTGCCAGGAGTGCTCAGCTAAACTGTGACAATTCCCAGCCGTAGTTATTGAACCTCACCGCTCCCCACCCCCGCCCCCCAAGTGACCCAAACAACAGGCTTCCTGGTTGCAGAATAGAGTTACCCTTGTGTTCAGGACCTGCCCGGCGCTACCTGATGATTAGAAAGTCCTGTCTGGCCACTTCGATCAGCTTCTCTCATCTTGTCTCCTGCCTAATCCCAGAATAAATCCTGCGGGTCTTGGGGTGGGGGAGGGCATTCACAAGCCTGCTGGTGAAGCAGATGAAACTTGAAACCAGTCGTAATGCGGCTCAAGCAATGTAATGCTCACTGTAACGGTCAGGCTGCAAGGATGGAGGGCATCCAGTGGAGAAGCGGCTGTCATGGAGGGTTTCCCGTTGACTCCTTCATTATCCTAAAGGGAGTTCGTTAGATGAAGTCCTAGGTTGTTTTCTTTGGGGTAATCAGAGAGAAGTGGCCTTGGAGAACTGCGCAGAGCCTGGGGTTTTCCCTCTGACTTCTTCCCGAGGACCGGCATCTGGCTTCTCCAAGATGACCTAGAGAAGGGGCGGAGCCAGCAGTCTCTGCAGGGAGATGTGAGCATCAGTCAGGATCCCTTGGTGGCAAGTGATAGAAACCAACCCTCTAATAAGAACGAACCTCCTTAAGAAGAAAAGGACTTTTTAGAAAATAAGTTCTATGAGAGCAGGGCCACCTCGTGCACAGCTGCCTGCTTGGCAGAACAGACCTTGAACCTAGTAGGTGCTCAGTAAATGTTTGTGGCCTGAAGGAAGATACAGGGGGAGGGGGATCAAAGAATTTTTAGGAAAGACTGGGAACTAGTTTCAGAAAAGGAGCAGAATGAAGTACCTCTGGAGAGGTTTAGGTAGCAGGGCTAAGGTCCCTGACAGTTTCCTCAGGACGTCGCTGCTGAAATGAATGCTTTCCAGCTACTCTTATGTTGTTGAGTGTGTACACCCATGCATCAAAATCCAGAGGAAGAGAGGGAGAGTGTATTAGAGTTTTTCAGAGAAAAACAGAACCAATGGAATATATACAGAAAGGGGTGGGGGAGAGGGAGAGTGAGAGAGAGAGAGAGAGAGAGAGAGAGAGAATTACGATAAAGCATTGGCTCACACAATTATGGGGACTAGGAAGCGCAATGTGCCGGAGACTCAGGAAGAGCTGATGTTTCACTTCAAGGGCCATCAGGCAGGAAGAACTGCTTGCAGATGAAGCTCAAAGGCAGTCTGCTGGGTAATTGTCCCCTTCTCAGGGGAGGGGTGGTCTTTTTGCTAGATTCAGACCTTCAACAGATTGGGCAAGCACCACCCACATATGATTAAAATGTTAATCTCATCCAAAAACACCTTTGCAGAAACTCCCAGAATAATGTTTGACCAAATAGCTGGGCATCCCATTGCCCAGTAGACATTAAATTAACCATCATAGTGAGGGAGGGAGAGTGAGAGAGAGAGAGAGAGAGAGAGAGAGAGAGAACGTCTGGCCTAGTTTGAATCACAGGACCATCCCTTTGGCCAGTAGAAGGCAAGTTGTTTTGTTGGGCAATTCCAGAGACTTTGCACAATGGAGCAGAACTTATTTCCCAAAGGGCAAGTGGGGAGCTATTACCAGGAGAAAGGGGAATGGATACTGGGAAGCCACAGTACAAACAGGGGCTCTTCTTTGAGGAGTCTTATTTCATCACTTGCTGCTGTGTGGGTTAACAGCAAAACATATCCCTCTGCTTTGCGTCTTTCAGCTCCTTTTCTCTGTATGAAAGGGAGAGAGGCTGGGATGGAGAAGGATAACTTCCGTCCCCTTGCTCCTTTACCTCCAGTTACAAGTAGATTCAACTATTTGAGGGTAGGCCATCAGCTTCAGACCCTTACTCTTAAAGTTTTGTTCTAATGCTTCAGTGCTTAAACGCTGGGTCACTGAAAAGTCTCCCTAAACTGTAAAGGGTGCTCTAAGACAGCTCTGCCCCAGAAGAGTTTGAATCTATTGTATTCTGTGTATTTTCCTTCTTTTTCCTTCTTTACAGGTGTCATGTAGCTGTGGCTGCTGCTAACCCAGGCAGTACCTTTGTGGAATTAAAAAGGCACCCATTCCATGATGCTTTACATCTATTGGTCAGAAATTCTCATAATGTACTAATTTTGTTAGAGCATGATGCTGCTATATGTAGGAATATTGTCACAATAAGTCTCACATGCATACAATGTCAATGATGCCTCCCTAGGTTTGACACTCTTGTGCAGTGTACAACTTGACCACTCCTACATGGCAGGCCTGAATAGTCAAGGGAGAGGTAGACCACCAGAGGGCAGGAAAGCACAATTTGTTCAGTGTTCTTGTGAATGGTGTGTGTGGGTGTGTGCACACATGGTGCAGGGACAGGGGTGTTCCATTTCTTTGGGTTTGACTAATAGCTGAGCTGCTGATCAGAATCAAGATAGAATTATGAGTCTAAGACTCCTCTAGCATGGCAAGTCCACCATAGTCCCACAAAAAGCTGCCTGTAAGGAATTAGGGGTTTCTGCTCTCCTCCCAGGAGAGTTCCTGGGAGACATAGCTCTAGTCAGACCAGTGGAGAGAGTCAGTGGACAGATATTGCCACTCAAGGTCACATCCTCTGTGATAACCTTTTCAGAGGTTTGTAAACCTGACCTCTGATTAGCATGAATGGACTGACTCATTGCAAATTCCATGGATTCATGGTGGGGTAGACAAGATCAGTAGTTCAAAATGAAAGCAGATAAGATAAAAATAAGAGAGATTCTCATGTGGTTCTCTCCCTGCCCCCATATCTCAAAGATCATATTATACACATGCTCAGGCCTGCTGCCGGTTTTTATAAATAAAGTTTTATTGGGACACAGCCACAACTCAACTTGTTTATGTATTGTCCATGACTGCTTTCATAATCCAGTGGCAGAGCTGAGTAACTGACACAGAGACCTTTCTGTCAGCAAAGTCTAGAATACTTATCTGACCTTTCCCAAATATGAAACCCAACCCAGTCTCCAGCAGCCAGTATTGATTCTTCCGTGTTGGAAATGAAAGGTAAAACTTATTTGCTATCCCTGCTCTACAGTTAAGTTAGTGTTTGGAGAATAGTTTGCTGTGCTAAGGAGGCCAAGTTAGGCCTTGCTTTCTTTCTTGGGTACCTAGTCTTTGCTAGCGTTGTTAGAAATCTAATCCATTCGCCACAAGGGCACAGAGAAGCAGGCGTGGATGAAACCGGTCACCTAAAGCCCACGTCCTGCCCGGTATGGTCAGCAGCATCCACTCCCCCCGTCGGCCCCTCTGCGACTTGCTCCCCAGGCGGATGTGTGTGTTTCTGCGCGGGGTTACCACCAACCGCCCCACTAGAGGGCTACAAAGACGCTAGACATCATCAAAGGGGCATGGGAATCTGTGTCGAAATATTTGAATTTTTCAAGAGGATTTTTTTTTTTTTTAATTTCAGGATTGAGGTGGCCGATTGGGCAGGAACTGAAATGGCTTAGTTTCTGCTTATCCTAATTGCCAACCCTATAAGGACATTCCCTCATCCCTTCCTCTTTGGCTTCGGCCCTTGGAAGTAGGAAGGGAGATAAGAAGGAGTCAGAGCTGCGAAAGGAGGGGAAGAGAAAAGGCAGGCAGAACGAGGGGGTAA
Source organism: Procyon lotor (assembly GCA_028646535.1). Classification (NCBI taxonomy): domain Eukaryota; kingdom Metazoa; phylum Chordata; class Mammalia; order Carnivora; family Procyonidae; genus Procyon; species Procyon lotor. The sequence continues at coordinate 75,321,478 of CM053614.1, forward strand.
AGATGTTCTGAAATTCTGAGTGTTTAAATACACCGAGGTGGTTGAATTTGAAGCTTAATCAAATGTTCTCCCCCCGTCAGAGCCCCCGTCAGCTCCGGGTAACTGTCACAAACGGTGAGGGAGGGGCCCGAGCCCGAGCCCTTTGTGGGGAACTGAGCGGGGAGGGGGGGTCAGGGAGGAGCCAGCGGTTAGACTCCGCCCCCGGCCCGCCCGGGCACGCCCCCCTCGCGCCGGCGGCGCCGAGCCCCCTCCCTCCCACCCACCTTCACAGCTGCACACGGGGTCGAAAGGGGAGGTTAAAACCGCCGCTACCCGCTCGGCGGGCCTGCGGAGCCGGGGCCACGAGGGTCCTGTCTGGTCGCGTCGAGCGGGCTTCGGCTCGCCGCCTGCTCAGAAGGCCCGGCGCGTGGCGGGCCCGTCGACACGCCGGCCTCGGCAGCAGCGAGGTGTCCCCACGGCTTCTCGGGGAAGACCCCAGGAGAGCCGGAGCCGACGCGGGGGTGCTGCGTTTCCCGACCGGGGGCCGGCGGCGTGCGCGCGTGAGTACCGCGGTGCGGTCCCGCTGATGCCCGGCTCCGCCGAGTTCAAGGCAGCCCACCTGCGCTTTCCTTCTTCGGTCTTTTCATCTCTGCGTCCCCTTTGGTGGGAACCGGTGCTTTCCCGTTCCAGAAGGTTCTGTGGAGCTGTTGCATCATGCGGCTTTGGCTTTTTAGCCACAGAGGTGGCCCCTGTTGGGAGAGAGCCCTTAGATGCCCGGCGTGTGTGTCAGAAAGGCGAAGTCCTCACGGCTCTATGCCGGCGAGCAGGCGTCAGGGTTGCTGATGCAGCCGGTAACCTCGAGAGGCGAGGGTCTGTCCCTCCCAAAGAGCAGGCTTGCTTGCTATAAAAGCCGTGGGATCCGCTGAGCTCAGTGTACCTGCGCTGTGGTACATACACGCGGGGTGCGGGGTATCCTTCTGGGTGATGCTATCTGGCTGCCCCGGTGACACTCGAGGGGCGGGGAGGACCCACGCAGACGCTGATGTTCCTGCTGGGGCTGCGCCGTCAGTAGTGAAATGTCTTGTGTCTGACTTAGCCCTTCCCCTTGGCAGCTTGCAAGGAACAGCCACGGGCCAACTTACTAGCTTGAAAGTGGGGTAAAATCCGAGTGCAAACAGGGTGGACATTTGTTGGTTTCCATAAATGCATCCAAACGGGGCTTCTGTAAAGCCCGTTTTTAGGGACTGATGTGGATCTCGGAGAGAAAATAGCGTGCGTCTCTCCAAGTTTGCCAATTGTGTGGACAGTGAGCTGGCAGCTAGAAATGTAGGGGTTTGATTCATACTTTATAAATGTAACTGCTGCACCTGTTACCCAGATCCTCTCCCTTGAGGGCTTGGGCCTGCTGTCAATTGTAATTATTAACCCGGATTCAAATGCTCACCTGCTGTGTGCTTTCCCTCCCCCAATTTAGCTCTCATCTCCACCTGTTGGTGATGAAAATCACTCCCCTTCTCACTTTTTCCTGTCAGCTGGGGAAGTGTGTTTGGGGCCCAGCGATTCTCTCTCCCTCTGTTCTGAGAACAAGCTGATCAAAGCAGAAAAGTGGATGCCGCAGTAGAGCTAACACTTCTGTAGCCTGGGGCCTGCATAGCCTAGGGCCTATGTCCCCAGGCACTGAAACTGCCGTGGCATTGAGCTTGTGTCTGAATGTCTTAGCACCGGCCTCTGGCAGGGCACTAGCTAGCCACCCCTTCTAGCCCAGTACCCAACTTGCAAGTGAACTGTGAGCCCATTGGGTGCATTGTGTGGGTCGTGCCACCAGATGGACCTCTAACTATTGAATTTCCAGCAGTATGGGTTTGGGGTGGTGGTTTTTACTTTAGAACTCCGGTCCTAGGCTTTCTGTAATTGAGACATCAGTACTATGTGGAAAAACTCCAGAGGTTCATTTGAGATGTCCTGACTCATATTTGTATGTAGACACAACTATAAACATCTAGATTTTGTTGGTGAGGGTGTCTTTTAGTAAATTGTTCGCCTAGGGGCACAGTGAGTCCTGTTGAACTTCACTTGCTCAGGAGAGTGTCTTTTTGTACTTTGCCCAGGAGTGCCACATGTCCCTCCTAATGCTGGCTCTGGTTTGGGACCACCAGGAAAAGGCCCACAGAATTCAGAAAGTCCCAGGCTTCTCCCCTGTCACCTCCCCACCCCCTTCCAATCACTGAATCAACACCAGCAACCACCCACCTTCAGGTTCATTGGTAGATGAGAGAAAATGAAAACCTCACCTTGCTCTCTTGGGTTCTCTCACAGCTAAATGAAATTCCTTACTGATGAATGAGAAAATTAAGGAAAAGCTCTAAGTGAAGGGAAACAGGAGAAACTTTCCTTCCAGAAGCATGGGATGATACTTCTGGCCTGGGCTGAGGTCCAGAATTGTTTTGGTTTTTTTTTTTTTCTGTACCCCTGAGCCAGTCACTCTACCCCCAAGTCTCAGTGTCAAGGCAGGACGACCATGTTCTAAACCCTCCTACCCCCTCCCCCCCACATTGTGATGTCCTCTATGTATGTTCTGCCTTGGACTCTAGGCCCTGGGTATAGCAAGGACAGATTTTTCATCCTCCTTCACGGAGTTTACAGGCTGGGGGAATAAGAATTACTTCTAATAAGATGGGCATATTCCAGAAAGAAACAGATACTTCAGCTTATTCCATGGACACTGGAGCTCAGGGTCTGGTGACAACCCACCAATCCCTTTGCAGCAAGGCCAGTGGAAATCTACAGAAACTTAAACCTGCTATTTTATTTCAAATATTTTATTTATTTATTTAACACAGGGAGATCACAAGTAGGCAGAGAGGCAGGCAGAGAGAGAGGAAGAAGCAGGCTCTCCGCCGAGCAGAGAGCCTGATGCGGGACTTGATCCCAGGACCCTGAGATCATGACCTGAGCCGAAGCAAAGGCTTAACCCACTGAGCCACCCAGGTGCCCCATTATTTCAAAAGACATCTTATCCCAGGCAAACATGGTGGAATGAAGTCCTCCCTGATAACGATGAGGGGTTTCAGGCCAGATTTTTATTTTTTTCCTGCAGATTGTCTTTGGCACTTATTTTAACTCTTGTGAATTCTAACAACCATATAGAAAACCATGTTAACTGTAATGTATACTTTAACCTTTTAAAATATAAGACTAGGATGGAACCTTGTGTTGGACTCCCTGTTCCCACCTTCTCTCCCACCCCCCACCCCCCGCTTGTGATTTCTTTCTCTCTCAAATAAATAAAAGCTTAAACAAAATTTCAAACATAAAGAATAAAAGAACACCCATATACCTACCACTAAGTCAATAATTATTAACACTTTGGCATACTTGCTCTTTTATCCATATCTATCATCTGTTTTGTGGGTGTGAATTATATGAAAACAGCAGTTGTGAGGACACTTACTTTTAAATATTTCAACATAACTCTACTAAGAAGGGGATATTTTACTATTTAATCACACTAATCAAGAAAATTAATATATAATATTTAATCCATAGTCAAATTTCCCCAGCTGACCTAAAAATGTCTTTTATGGCTACTTTTTTGAAATCTAGACCCACTCAAAGTTTATACATCACATTTGGTTGTATCTTTTGTCTCTTGTTTTCTTGACCCTGACCTTTTAAAAAGACTAGGCCAGTTGTCAGGAAGCCTCTCATTCTGCATGTGTCTGCTGTGTCTTCTTGGTGTTTCACCTGCTCTGTTATTCCCTATAAACTGGAAGTTAGAGCTAATGAACTCAGATTAGTCTTGTTGTGGTTTTAACTCCTGTCTCTTGGATTTCTAATGAGACTGAGCACTTTTTCATATACTTGCCATTTAGATTTCTTCTCTGATGATGTACCTATTCAAGTAGCTTGCCTATTTTTCTGCTGTTGTCTCTTTTTCTTATTGATTTGTAGTTTTTTAATGATAGATATGTGTGGAAATGTGTCCTTCCACTTTGTCATTTGCCTTTTTACTCTTGTGAAGACACTTTGAGTAGAAGTTTTTAAATTTAATATCTGATTTATCCAATGTTTCCATGACTTATTACAGGAAATGTTCCCGAACTGGGGTCAAAAAGATATTCTTGTAGATTAGATGCAGTTATGAAAGGCAATTAAAGGGGATGAAATCTCCCGGAAGGGTTTCTGTGTATGGTATGTGGCATAGGCCAGGTTTCATTTCCTTCCTACAAAACTATTTATTAAAAAGAGTGTCCTTTCCCAAGTGTCCACAGTGCTACATGCATCATAAGCCAAGGGCCCCTATATGTGGGCCTATTTGGAAGACATGTTCTTAGTTACTGTAGCTTTGTACTGAGTGTTGATATCCAACTGTGCAAATTTTCCTCTGTATTACTTCAAGAAAGACTTGACTAAGATTTTGACATTTTGTGTAAGGACTGACTCAGACCTGGAGCTTCCCTTTTGGAATGAGTAGCATGGCGTTAGGATTCTTTCTGGGGCTGTGTTCTTGGAAGGTGACTTGCCAACTTCCCAGTTAGTCCTTCCCAGGGGCTTTCCCATCTGTGGCTCAAAATCCGATTTGAGCCCATGGAAGTCCAATATTTGGAATCCCTATATTTGTTACATTCTGTTTCTTGGAATAGCCTGAAATGTAGCAGTTGAATCTGAAATAGCTTATGACTTTTCCAAGAGAAATCACCTGATTTTGGAAATGGCTGACGGAGTGGCTTTGGGGACTGCGTCCTGGGGAGAGAAGGAATTCTGGAGCCTGATTTTGGGTTCAGGTTTAGGGTATATTATTTACTAACCAATATCACTTACCAGTCATGGGGCCCTGGGTAAGTTTGCCAACCTTCCTGGCCTCAATTTCCTTTTCAGTAAAATGGGCTATTAATCGTGGTACATGATCATGGGTGTTGACAGGGATTAAACGAGATGGAATGTGAAAAGGGCCTGGCATCGAATGAGTGCTTGGTAAATGTTAGCCATTATTATTCTTGAGAGGAATTCCTCTTTCCTCCAAGGGCTTGAGACTCACCAAGGAGAATGACAAAAACAACATTCCTTTTGCATTTCTGAGATGCGGGAGGCTTTACTCCCTGCGAACTCTACAGGGTGTTCCTAATATTGTCACCTGCCCCTTAGCAGTGTGAAGGGAAAACAATTGATTTGGATCCTTGGCTGAAAATCACTTATACTCAACTCCTTTAGTTCTTTGAACCTAATATTTTTGAGGTTGCAGATAATAGGACTGGACAGAGTCAGTCATGCCCAGGATCCTGTTCTAGATCTATTCAACAGCAGTTTAAAATCTGCCTTTGCCTATTCACTGGTGTAGAGGGTTTATTACCACCCTGTGGACCTCTCTCAGGTCAGGGGTGTGTGCACACGGCCCCAAGGAGAGTTGGGTTCTTAGGGCGGCTGTACATTGCAGGGAGAAACCTATGGTTTGTTAGCCGAGCAACCAAAATGAAAGAGCCCAGTGCAGTGGAGCCAAGAGTAGATGCCTCTAGTAGACCGGGAAACTCCCAGACAGGGAGGTACCTCTAGAGCTCACCTGATGGGGCAAAGGTCTGGGGAACAGTAGAGCCACGTGATCTTGGGGAAAGTTGGAGGGTTGGGGAACCTCAGGAGGCAGTTGGTGTCAGGCTAGTGTGCACCCCCAGGGGCGGCTGGCCAAGCCACCACTGCCCCAAGCCATGCCAGCTGATAGCAGTGTAGAGAAGGGGCTTCTGCTATCCTGGCCCCAAGGCCATCCTCTGAAGGGCACCACCACAAAAGCCTTTTTAGAAACAGGAAAGTGGGGATATGGGAGGGACAGTCTTAGGTCTAGTACCTGCGTGGAGCCGGACAGGGGCCAGGCCACTCTGGTTATATTGAAATGGGAAGATGTCTGTGATGCATTCTAAAGAGGTTGCAATGACAGTTGCATAACTGTACGTATAGTATGATCCCATCTAATAATAAATGCATGTATGTGTAGATGACGGTCACAAAGGACCTGGGTGGTTACTTCCATGGGATTCAAAGTAATTGTCTTGGGGTGGAATTATTGTTTTTAAAAAAATATGTCTATTTTCTGTGTTTATCTGCAGATTTTCCTGGTTAAAGGAGTTTTTGTATTTTGTAATTAGAATTTTAAAAAAGGAACATCACTGGGATTGTCTCCTTTAACCTAACTAGGTAGGATAGGGGGAGGGAAGGGAATTTGTGAATTACCATTAGAATCGGCATTTTTGATCAATTGCCACTCATACACACAATAAGTATCATATACTTATACACTTGTAACATGTTAACCCTCCACATGTTGGTCACTAATTGGTTGCTTAAATGTGAGGTTCCCTCTAGTTTGGGGACAGGACCAAAAGATCCCCTTGGCCCCTCAACTCAAAAGTTCTGGCTGAGATTATTTCCATAGCAATATAGGGGAAAAATCAGAACTGTCTGGATTGGAGTGAGGCAAGAGGGTATTTTTCTTTCTGATTTTCGTCAGTGTTTTGCAGTGACATAGCCTTGGTCAGGGTTGACCCCTCCCTACTGTGAGGGTCAATGTCAGTGCCGTAAGAAAATTAGGGATTTAAGTACCAGAAGGAGGGAGGAGTCCGGGGCTGGTATGGTGGCTCCTGAAGGTTGTCAGTACCCAGGGTTCTCCTGTCTCTGTCCTGCCACTCCTGCTGGGCAACTCTTGGCACTGAGCTCATAAGACCTTGGCTGGACCTTTTGCCGTCCTGTCCTTGTTTCATCTGCAATTGGAGGAAAGGTGGTGCCCTCCTCTTTGGTGCCACCCAGTCTGCCCAAGAGGCTCTGACTGTAGTTTATTTTTCTTCTCTTTACTTATATATTTGTATGTTTACGTATTTACTCATTTATGTGTATCTATACAGAATCTGGCGCATTGCCTAAGGGTTCTGCTACTAAAAAAAAAGAGAAAGAACCTTGAGCAGGCAACTAGAGATCTGTATAAAAATTCCACTTTTTTTGCTGTGAAGTCCAAAAAATTCATATAAATTGAAGTCCAACTTATATGTGCTCCAAGGATTTCAGGATCAGACTGGATGTTTGAACAACTGGAAAACCAAAGGTGCTTTAAAGATTCCCATGGGAAGGTCTGCTCACCAACCAAGATGGTTCTCTTGCTGCAGTTGGTTGGCCAGGCTCTTCTCCAGTTCACTGTGAGGGCTCAGCGTAGCAGACCTGCAGCTCCAGGGAGCGCACAGCTGTCTCATTGCAGTTGACCCCTGGAACTGAGCCCCGGAACTACCCCTGGAGCAGAAGGTTCTTGTCATCCCCTGTATTTCCCTCTGTCTCTGTATGCCTGGGCCCACTGGGGTTCTTCCTGTAGTCACCAAAGTCACCGACATGCTTGGCATTCGAGTTTTCAGAGGGAACCCTGTACCCTTCAGAGGATGAAGAGGTCCATGAGCTCTGAGACCCAGAGACACCCAGTGGCCAGAGATGGGCTTTTTGTAAGACAAATGCTTAGAGTAAAAGTGTCATGGAATTTCTTTTTTAAACATACTCTTTAAAGTTTGAAATCAAATTTGTGCTAATATGTTAGCTGAGCCTGAAACAAGGATGGTCTTTCAAAACCTGAGTGTCGGCTTCTCACTAGAAAGGACCTGCTGACTGCGATTAGTTAAGGTGGGGGCAGCTCACAGAAGAGAACCCACAGCTGCCTCAAAAACTGGCCCTGTTCTCAGATAATATAGGGGAAATTGCCTCTGGGAGGAATTCCTGGAGAGAAGCAGTATTCAGCAATAAGGTGGTTTTCCAGGAGGCTGATCTTGTGTCAGGAGAAAAGTTGCTTCTGGATATTTCATAAAAGGAAATGGAGCCCTCGGACCGACAATCCCTGCAATCTAAACTTCAGACAAGGGCAGATCCCACCGGGGCTATGGTCTCTCTGGGGTCCAGGAGGTTTGTGGAGCATACTAGTTTTGCTTAGTCTGACTCTGGAAACCTGCTTTGAAATGGGAGATTTCCCCAGGTCCACTTGTCCTGACTTAGCCCAGAAATGCATCTTGGAGCCCCGCTGAAGGTTACTGCTCTTCCCTTGGCTCTCTGCTGCCCTCTGATGGAATGGTGCTGCCAGCACCACTAGAACTTATCACCAGAGCATTCTAGGGCTCCTGGCCAATTCTTGATAAGAATTAGAGAAGCAAGTTGCAGACTTTAATGACTTGTAATTGAATCCTAAGTTACAATCAATGTATTATCACAGAATGAGCAACATAGCAATAGTAAAAAGCAACTGATGAAGATAGTTAAGTCAACTTAATTATTAACCAAGAAAGAAAAGACATTTCTTATACTTAAGGGGGGGAAGCCTATTGATGAGTACACTAAAATATTGTGCTCATCCTTTACGCATAGAACAAGTTAGACAGTTTTTCTCTGTAGTGAGTTTATAATCCTACAATCCAGGAGGAAGGAAAGTAATTATAAAATACGATAGATTAAGGTAAACCCCACAAAGAGAGTAACAGATAGTGATGAGGCTCTGATGAGAGTGAACTCTGATTTAGTGATAAGGGGAGGCCTCAGGAAAGCAGAGAATGCAGCTGGCTGTGAGGAAGTCTTAAGTATTCCATCAAAGGAATAGCAGGAACAAGGTCTAGAATGGAGGGAAGAATCGAAAGATGGCATTTGGGGTCAGGGGAACGGTCGAGTGTGTGCAGAGATTAGTGCATACGTGGCTTGGCACGGGTGGGCTGGGGAAGGTAGGTAGGAATTTAGTTATTTGTCCCCTTTATTCTATATTCTGGTACTGTTGGAAGTTACTTACTGTTACTCTGTGTAAGTTACTTACTGTTACTCTGTGTGTATACATACACACAAGTATAAAAGGCATATAGGCACATGTGCATATAGATGTGTACTCATGTTAGTAAAAAGACTAGTATGTGGTTTCCTTGGGCTTCTTGGAGATTAATACTAAGATCTATCAAATGCTTCACGTGGAATTGGATCAGTAAAGACTGGTACAATAATAATTTGAGGAATGAACCTTTTTCATTTTTCTTTCTTTCTTTCTTTTTTTTTTTTTTTTTTTGACAGAGAGATCACAAGTAGGCAGAGAGACAGGGAAGCAGGCTCCTTGCTGAGCAGAGAGCCCGATGAGGGGCTTGATCCAGGACCCTGAGATCATGACCTGAGCCGAAGGCAGAGGCTTTAACCCACTGAGCCATCCAGGCATTTCTTCTTTTTCATTTTTTAATTGTAGAATAATACCAGATATGAAAACTACAGAAAAGTGAACATCTGAGTGTGTTATTTTAGACACTGTAGTTTGGCAGTGTTCCCTTCCCCCAGCCTCTTAAAAATGGTTGGTATTTTCTTCAAGTCACTCTACAAGTGCCTCCTCCATCATTTCCTTAGAATTTATTGGTAGCCCAGGGCAACTTGATGTGGGCAACTTGGCCTGTGATTTGAATCTTGTGATTGTGTGTGCATGTCATCTCTCATGTTCCTGTGTGTCTCCTGCAGACTGAAAGTTGAATCACACTTGGTTTGAGCCTTTTGGCAAGATGCTAGGTGACGAGGCTTCTTTTATCTCATAACCTCTGACTGTGATGTTTGCAGCCATTGATTCTCAATGTCTAGATCTACTGATTCACTGGGCTTTGAGAAATGATGATATTCTAAAACTATCATTTCCTTTATTAGACTACATCTGTAAGGAGATGCTTTCCCATGGCAGGAGTTCTTTAGAGAAAGGTAATGCCAATATCCTATGCAATTCTGGGATACTCAAACCTTTCTAATCCTGACCCCTTAGCAGTTTGCTCTCTCAGTACTTTACAAGCCCACACTGGCCCTGGAGACACTGGCCCACTTGTTCTGGCATTGGACACTTGTAGACCCAGAATCAAAGGGTCCTTACCCTTCCTGGCGACCCCCTCTGTAGAGTGGCATGGCTGTTTCTGTTCATATGGCAGACTAGATCGTTTGATCTTCCACTTGAAAAACACCCAAATGTTAGGTATAAAGGTTTTAAAGATGTGTTGTTAAGCTTCCTAAGATATACAGAGGTCAAAAAAGGAATTAAGAGAGCAAAAACCTTATAATGACAAAGCTAGCTTCTGCACGGAGGGTTTCTGCTGAAGTGTGGAGATCTGTGAGAGAGCTTGAGGGAAAGGCCATGCTTGAGGGGGAAGTCTATTAGGAGACCATTCTGCATAAGGATGGGGCTCCAACAGGCTGCAGTCTCTGAGGGTAAGCTTCAGCAAGAAATAAACCTGATGTGCTGCAGAAGACAGCAAGGAGACTTGATTATTTCAACCTTGACACCAGCTGGAAGGGAATAAAAATCTCCCCTGAGAATTTGCAGTGACAAGCTGGCTCTCTTAGTTGTGGTTCAAATTTATGTAACCTGTGTGGTTCCAAAAAACCTCAAGCAGATCATTAAATTTAGAATGGTTCTCAGTTCATAGTACCTCCAGGGAAATGGCAGAATCAAACAACAACCTTTTCTGAAAGAATGCAACCTCAGCAGCGGCTTCAGAGACTTTCTATAGGAATTCCTTCACTTGCAAGTGAGCGAGTAGTTTCAGATAAAAAATTTAAAGTTGGAGATGAGGGATGAGGCACATGGCTAAGATCCAGTTGGAAAAAAGATAACAGAAACAGCCCCTAAAGATGTTAGATACTGGAATTATCAGATCCTAAAGATAAAAAGGGACATATTTAATGTGTTCAAAGAAAAGCTTAATAATATAATTGGAAAAGATTAAGGAATGTCCAAGTAAATTTGAAGAAATGGAATTTCTAGCAATAAAAAAGTATTAATTAAACATAAAAATCCCAAAGATCATTTAAATATCATGTTTTTGGTGAAGCTGAAGAGAGAAATAGTGAACTAGAAAATAAATTCAAAGAAATTACCCATAATGCAGATCAGAAGGACCAAAAACAAAAGAAATGTGAGAAGTAAGACTTGGAGAGAGGATCTAACAGATCCTCTAGCCAGAATTCTAGAAGGGAGAACTGTCAATGAGGGCAACTTTCAAAGAGACAATGGCTGAGAATTCTCCACATCTGATGGAAGCAACCAATCCTCCTATTCAAGAAGCCCAAGAAATCTCCACTAGCACAGATAAATAGAAACTTACGAAGATACATCCCAAGCAAACCACAGAACACCAATACAAAGAAAAAATAGCTATGTTAAAAACAACAGCAATTAGAGAAGCTGAATTTTTAAGAGCAAAAATGGAAGCCAGAAGACAATGGTATAATAACTTCAATTTATTAATAGAAAATTCAAACTAGAATTCTATACTCAGAATATTTCTCAAGGGGCACCTGGGTGGCTCAGTTGGCTAAGCATCCCACCCTTGATTTCAGCTCAGGTCACAATCTCGGGGTTGTGAGGTTGAGCCCCTTTGGCCTCCCCGCCCAGTGGGGAGTCTGCTTGAGATTCTTTTCCTCTTCCTCTCCCTTTGGTGTAGGGATTGCATTGTATTGTATCTATAATGGCTTGGGGTAATATGGACATTTTAATAATACTCATTCTTCTAATCCATGAACATAGACTATCTTTCCATTCATTTGTGTCTTCAATATATTTCAGCATTGTCTTACAGTTTTCTGAGTAGGTCTTTAACCTCCTTGGTTAAATATACTCCTAGCTATTTT
>CM053614.1:75333596-75380636 GCA_028646535.1 Procyon lotor
AAAAAAAAAAAAAGAAAACACCAAGTTCAGAAGGTTTTCTATGTGATTTTCTTCAAACTTTCAAAGACTAGATAATTCTGATGTAAGTAAACCCTTTCACTTATTTAAACTTATTTCAGCAAGAGCTGGGTTTTTTAAATATAACTGTCCCTATTTTTAAATGTTGGCAACTATTGAAACATTTTTGTTGGTACAGGCAAAACAAAATATGTCTGTAAGCTGGTTTTGGCCCATAGTCTGCCACTTCGCAACCCTTGATCTAAATTTTACAGAGAAGAGCTGATCCAAGTCATAGTGCAATTAAATTGGACAATTTAGGTCTAACAAAGAAAACTCACTGACAGAATCATGAGACACTCACATGCTTTTCCAGAGGTGGTTGTGGAAATAGTCTCTGAACACTAAAAATCACAACCGATTATAGTGTTCCTAATAAGGCTGATGTGCACTCCTGCTTGGAGGCAGAGGGATGGACAAGGTGACCTTTTAGGGTGTTTCATGGATGCTTTTAGCTTTTCTAATAAATGCAATTTTCTTAATGCTTGTCTGTATTTCCATCTGATCCAATAAGAAACATAGTGATTTGATGCTTGTTTTAGACACTCAGGCTTCAGGAAAAAAGCCATTATTATTTAGGTCTAATTTAGAGCCCAGAATCTTCTAGCCCATCTATTTACTTTCATTTCTTTTATTAGCAGAGGTAATCTAATGTAGTAATTAATAACATGGACTTTAGAGCCCGACTTTTAGTTCAACTCTTGGCTCTACCACTTCGTATCTGTGTGACCTCTCCATACCTTAATTTCCTCCCCAGTAAAATGTTAAGACAAACAGCAGCCGTATTTTTAGAGCATTTACATTTTAGCTGTGGGAGACAATTTAAGAAGATACATAGTGTACATCAGATAGCAGAGTCTGTTGCCCTGTCTTGGAATCTGGATTTGAGTGTATGACTTGGTTTGGACAATGGAATAAAGCAGAAGTGATGGTGCTCCAGTTCTCAGCCTAGGCCTCAAGAGTTTTGTGTGTTTCCACTTGCTTTCTTGTGCTTCTGCCATTTCTGTGAGAGGGATATGCTGGACTGGCTTGCTAATCCCAGGAGAAGGATGAAATGATAGGGCAAACAGCTAAATTCAGCTAGACTGTTCAGTTCTTAGCTGGCTCATTCGATGCGCAAGTAAGCCCAGCAGAGACCAGCAGAACTGCCCAGCCAAGCCTGGCTGAGATTTGCCATCTCCCCAGCTTAACTAGCAGATGAGAATTAACAAATGGTGGTGGTTTTAAGCCTCTGAGTTTTGGGTGTTTTGTTAAATAGCAATACCTGACAGATAAAAGGATCAAGGTCTACTCTAGATCCTTTGTGCCCAAAGACTCATTTGATTGACTTAAATGATGCTTATTTAATTAATAGAATTTTGATATAGTGTAACAAAAGTATTAAAGTCTCATTTTACCCAGGCGCCTGGGTGGCTCAGTCCTTGGGTGTCTGCCTTTGGCTCAGGTCATGATCCCGGGGTCTTGGGATCGAGCCCTGCATCAGGCTCCCTGCTTGGCGGGGAGCCTGCTTCTCCCTCTCCCACTCCCCCTGCTTGTGTTCCATCTCTTGCTGTGTCTCTCTGTCAAATAAGTAAATAAAATCTTTAAAAAAAAAAAACCAAAAATAAAGTCTGTGTGGAAAAATTTGAAATGAAGTAAATGTTTATATCACCTCACCTCTCCTTAGCTCTAACCACCATTTTGTCAAGAATCCTGTAACTTAAAGATTGGTTAGTTGGATGTGTTGTGAACTGTGGCAGCTTGAGACAGCACAAATGCTTGATACATGTCTGGATCAACCTTCAAGTACTGAGTCTTCCGTAATGTGAGGCCACTATCAAATCCATCACATAAAACGCCAGCTGCCTTGGACTGCTGTCATTATCTTCAGATGAGGAAACTAAGATGTGCACAGGTTGAGATCACATGGTAAATGGCTACTGCCTTCTGGGATGATGGGCAATGCAGAAAGTTAGAGCAATCCTGATTGCTTAAAATGTGTTTTCTTTACTACAGGACTCAGTTCAGGAACATATAGCCACCACTGGTGGCCTGAGTCCGTTCTTGGCTCAGGCTGAGTGGAGCAGCCCAGGGTTACTGGACTATGTGCCCTCTGTTTTATGTATTCAGGATCGTGAATTTCTAGTGAATAATGACTTCGGTTTTTGCATATTTTTTATGGTCCTTGATGTTTCCAATCCTGCATTTAACATTCTTAGGAACATATTCTCTGATCCTTGTAGCCATGCCTTTTAAATGTTTCCTACTTTATCTATTCTCTGCTGCTCTGGATTGACATTTTTTTAATTCCCCAGCACTGTCTTTTTCAGTTCTTTGGAATAAGGTTTTCACCTCTACCTCTTGGGTCATGCAGACTTGGCCTAAATAGGAGTTAGGTCATTTCTATCCCTTCACTAGACCTTGTTGGTCGGCTCTTCAATAAATTCCTGGCCCTTTGTGGCCCTCTAGTGGCTTCCTGACTTACTGCTTTATTTTATGACAGGCTTAACCCTCTTCTAAGCTGAAAGCAGTTGTTGGGACCAGCAGTTTTAAAGGATGTGGTTAATGACCGTCATTTCATCTTTGACCAGATTCTGCCTCCCTCATAATGCTGTTACATGATTAGAGAATGTACAATCACTTATATTCAAAATTTGAAGAAAATTAATGAAAATTATTGCTGAGAACCCAAGGAAAATTCTACCCTAATGTTTTGACCTCCATTTTTTTTTTAAATTTTATTTATTTTTTTCAGTGTTACAAGATTTATTGTTCTGCACCACACCCAGTGCTCCATGCAATACGTGCCCTCCTCAATACCCACCACCAGGCTCCATTTGATCCCTATTCTAACAGATGTTTTCCTCTCAGTATTAATAAGGAGTCAACAAGTCTGTCAACAAACATTCACTGACCGTTTGCCAAGTACTTCACACTCTTCTTGGATACCAGCTGGAAGAAAACATCTTCCGTTGTATTTCAAAACCAGTTCCGCTATTATCCTCATTAAAACAACAAAACCTCCACAAACAACTTACAGGACTTGTGTGAAGAGGAGAAGTTCATCTTGCCCTTCTAATCCCAAGTGAATCTGTGCCACTTTTTTTTTTTTTTTTTAAAGATTGTATTTATTTGAGAGGGAGGGAGAGCACAAGTGAGAGCGAAGAGCAGAGGAAGAGGGAGAAGCAGACTTCCCACTGAGCAGGGCACCTGGCGTGGGGCTTGATCCCAGAACCCTGAGATGATAACCTGAGCAGAAGGCGGACACTTAATTGACTGAGCCACCCAGGCTCCCCTGCCACTTTTTATAGTGCTAGCTTGGTTGATTGCAATAAGACCAGAAACTGTACAGTATAACAATAGTACAAACAATACAGGATTTATCACAGATCAAATTTGCACCACAAATGTGCAATGAGTAAATTCAGTTTTGTCCAGCAAAACAAATGTTGTAGGTGAAGTATCCAGGTTAAGGGTTATGTGATAGTAAATCACTGCATGTAAAATAGAATTTCCCAAGAACACTGTAGCAAACAACCCAATTTTATGATTTGGCTTGAAAGATCCTTCAGTTCACATTGGCTAAGATTTATATTTTTGATGTCTTCAAGACTTGTTCTGGGCTTGGTATTCTTAAAGCTTTTGGGATAATGGTATTTTCATTTTCTTAAAGTTCCTTAACCGTTTTTTGGAATGTGTGATCTCTGATTTCAACTACAATCTTAACCAAGATTGAATCAGGTTTCCGGGGTTCGTAACTTTGTTTTTACATAGATGTTTTTACACTGATGGCCAAAGTTGCTGACCTCAAGGAGCTTACATCCTGGTAGGGGAGAGAGCTGATGAACATAGAAATAAATACATAAGTCCTGGGAGCCCTACCTGAGTGGAAGTCATTTGCCTCTAGACAGAGCTGGTCAAACTCCACCGATTTTCTCTGTCTCCATCCCCAGATCCTTTTGCTTCCAAGGAGACTATTCAGAATACTACTGGATTTAACACCTGCTGTGGTAGAGGTAACAGCTGTCATTTCTCACCAGCATCTACCTACCCTGGCTGGCTTCGTCCAGCCCTGGGTCCTGGAGGGAGTAGAAGTCACCTGGGCTAGTGGGAAGGCCACTTCCTCGTGCCATCCCTGAGGGCCTGCAGCCTTCCCCTAGGAACTCAGTGCTCTGAACACTTTCTAGAAGTTCAGAACCTTTCAGTGAGTTTCTCCCTGACTATTTGAGAGAGGTAGGAGGGGAGAGTCAGTCTCAGGACATGCTAGACCCCCACCCTTGTACTGCCTTCTCTCAAGGCCTTTCCTATGAAAGGTAACACCATGGGGGCAGACCTAGGAGTTGTGGATGCAGAAACTTAGATAAATTGTGTGTGTGTCTGGGGTGCAATTTGAGGAGAACAACACAAAATAGAATAGGTGTTAGGTATGAAAGTATTTAGAATGAGACGTAGGTCATAGCAAATTAAACCTTTTTTGAGGTTAGCCAGTAACAGAAATGTCACATAAATCTAGCAAAATAACAAAAGACTTTTATTACCTGCCCAACATCCCTCTACAGTACTTTTCCCCTGTGTTCATGGCTGCTTACTCCTTGAGCACATCTTCATATATAAAAGACTTTATGGTTCCTAAGAGATGACAGAAGGATGGTGATATGGATGGAATGTTTGGTCACCCTCAGGTTCCGGTGTTGAAGACTAGTCCCCAATGTGATGGTGTTAGGACGTGATTAGGTCAGAGGGCAGAGCTCTCAAGAATGGGATGAGCGTCCTTAGGAGAGCGGCCCCAGAGGGCTCCCTTGTTCCTTCTGCCCAGTGAGCACACAAAGAAAAGATGGCCATTTATGAACCAGGAGTCAGGCTTTCACTGGACATCGAATCTATCAGGATCTTCACCTTAGACTTCGTAGCTTCCAGGACTGTGAGCAGTAAATGTGTGTTCTGTAAGCCATACCAGCTGTTTTTTTAAAATTTTTATTTAATTTTTGTGCAGTAGCCTGAATAGGTTAAGACAGATACATATATAGGTCATTCCTTTTAGCGTGGTCTGATCAAAATTCCCCCCCCTTTTTTTTTAAGATTTTATTTATTTGACAGAGAGAAACACAGTGAGAGAGGGAACACAAGCAGAGGGAATGGTAGCAGGAGAAGCAGGCTTCCCGCAGAGCAGAGAGCCCGATGCGGGGCTCGATCCCAGGACCCTTGGGATCATGACCCGAGCCGAAGGCAGCCGCTTAACGACTGAGCCACCCAGGCGCCCCCCCAAATTCTCTTTTTAAAAAAAGTTTAGAAAAGTTATTTATAGCTTCATAATTCATTATTGGTAATGTAATTTAGAACTTTAGAATTAACCTGTAAAATTTGGAAAATACTCTGAGCAAGTTTCTTAATGTATAAGTTATGAAAGTTGGAAGAATTTTCCATAGTCTAGCTTCTGGTTCTTTACATTTCAAACTTAATTTCTTCCTAACTATCCACATTCTTCCAGAGCTGGGCACCATAAGGCAGATGAAACAAATCATATGGTCAAACAAAAGACCTTTGATCCTATGGCCAAACAAGTGACCTTTGGGCCCCCAGGTCATGACCCCGGTTTAGTAGCCAGAGTAGATGGTAGGAATATTCCAGGAACATATTATATGGGGACAGTTAACAACAGCTTAGCTCTATATGGAAGTAAGTGTAAACCACCTAAGTAAATCCCACTAAACTCAAATCAGATCTAGCCTCAACTTTTCTTTAGCTGGATCTGCAGAACCGGTGTTCACTCACACGTAACTGGCAGGAGAACTAAGAAGGGAAGCCAGAGTGAAAGCGACAGTGGTTTTAATCAATTGCAGCTCAAATATCTTTCTTTTGCAAATTTTGCAAAACATGCCTATGTAAACCCATTACTGGGGCCTCTCCCAGGGCCTGGCAGGGTCCAGGCCAGTGAGAGGCCTGAAGCCTAAGATTTAATTCATGGTAAATGCTCCTCTGCCCTTACCTGCCCTTAATGAGGAACATTTCTTCCAGCCCGGAATGCTTTTTCATCATCTATTTAGTCCGGAAAGAATTCCTCTCCCCTCCTGTCCTTGAAATCCTCTTACAGGTACTCCCTAGCTCTGGCCTTGAGCTTCCTTATCTGTCCACTGACACCACCCCTGTGAGGCTGTCAGCAAATTCTGAGTAATAACAACTCTTTCTGGGCTATTTCACTGGCCCTCCCCACTGGATATTACACTGTTGAGGGTTTTTCTTTTTGGAAACACCTCCTTTGGCTTCTGTGGTGTAACCATTGCTGCTCACCTGCTCTCATCTCCTGTCCCATGGCTCTGTTGTTTCTGTTCCTAAATGTTGGTGTTCCTGTAGGTTCCATCCTTTCCCAGCTTGCAGGCTACACATAGCTCCAGAGCGATGGCATCCACTCCCATGGTGGCAGCTGATAGTCCGGTGCTCTGACTCCTGAGGCTGGGTCTCAGCCTGGGCCTCTGTAACCACCCATTTGTGGCCATCTTTTCCCCTAGACTGTGGACTTGAGGCAGGGATGGTATATTACTT
Organism: Procyon lotor; assembly: GCA_028646535.1. Classification (NCBI taxonomy): domain Eukaryota; kingdom Metazoa; phylum Chordata; class Mammalia; order Carnivora; family Procyonidae; genus Procyon; species Procyon lotor. The sequence continues at coordinate 75,340,173 of CM053614.1, forward strand.
CAGTTTGCATCCCCAGTACTCTGTGCGAGTGAATAAATTAGGGAGCTAGTGAGACTTCGGTTCCATGGTAGGTTGGGATGCTCAACCATGTATGAAGTACTGTAAACAGAGTGGAGAAAACAGCCATTCCACCCAGTGACTTTTAATCATCCCATTTAACTCTTCAGAGAAAGGAAGCCCTAACACAGGAAGAAATGAAAATCAAAGAACCCAGCAGCAGATCAATTCTATTTCACATGGAGATCAAAATAAAGACTACAGTGTTTTCATTAGAAACCCATGGAAACCACCCTCTACGGTCTTCCATTCTGAGAGATTCTGAAAAATTCGTTTTAGCAGTCTAGTGAATGAAGGCAAAGAAATGCAGAATTTCTTTAAACACTCTTTTTTTCTATTCATTTATAGTTGACAACTTCAAATTTTCTTAGCCTGGCATAGAAAATTGGATGGTATTTCTTTGTGCAACTAATAAAGTAAATTATTTCATCTGTTTTGAATATATTTTCTCCTTGAAGTTTGATTATATGCTTAGGCTCTGTCTAAACACAAATTGCAAAAAGAAAAAATATACTTAAGAAATCCTTGTCCCTGAATAGCACTAAAATCTAGTTTGTTTAAATGTTTAACTTTTTCCAAACAATTGTTTACTACAATAAAAAAACTTGGAACTTAATTGAATTAATATACTATCTTTTATGTGATAAAATTCTCTTTGGTTATATAATCAAAATTCTACTCTTGCTAGTATTTTAAGCTCGTTAAAGATCTAGCTCCAATTTTGTTACTCCTTCAAGAGATCAGATGATACTCATACCCCACTTCTTAGAAAATTTAAATTCAGTTAACATATAGTGTGTTATTGTCAGAGGTACAGTTCAGTGATTCATCAGTTGTATATAACACCCAGTGCTCATCACATCATACGCCCTCCTTAATGTCCATCACCCAGTTACCCCCCTCTTCCATCTCCCCTCCAGCAACCCTCAGTTTCCTGTGGTTGAGAGTCTCTTATGGTTTGTTTCCCTCTCTGATTAAGTCTTGTTTTATTTTTCCCTCTCATCCTCTATGCTTCTCTGTTTTGTTTCTTAAATTCTGCATATGAGTGAATTCATATGACAATTGTCCTTCTCTGATTGACTTATTTAGTGTAGCATACTTCCATCCACATCATTGCAAATGGCAAGATTTCATTATTTTTGATGGCTAATATTCCATTGTATATATATGCCACATCTTTTTTTTCTTTAAATATTTCGTCTATCCATTTGTTAGAGAGAGCGAGCACAAGCAGGGGGAGCGGCAGGCAGAAGGAGAAGCCGGCTCCGTGCTGAGCAAGGAGCCCAATGTGGGACTCAATTCCAGGACTCTTGGAACATGACCTGAGCAGGAGCCAGACACCCAACCCACTCAGCTGCCCAGGTGTCCCTGTATCACATATTCTTTATTCATTCATCTGTTGAGGGACATCCGGGCTCTTTCCATAGTTTGGCTATTGTGGACTATTGTGGGTTGATATAAACATTGGGGTGCAGGTGCCCCATGGGATCAGTACATTTGTACCTTTGTACACCCTCACTTTTCAAAGTGAAACTGTAAAAATCCTTCAGTGACTGAGAAATCTAAAATTCTTTGAGGAAGTTAGTAGCATGCATAGGTTGCCTTTTTTAGAGGCTAGAAGTGTCGGAGTAGAAAAAAAAGGGTATTGGATAAGAACTAGGAGTTCTTAGTGCCCAGAATGTGGGAGCCCTAGAGGCTGTGGGAACCAGCGCTGTGCTTGCAAGTAGCTGTGGGAGGACCCTGGTTCTCAGGGGTGGTCGTGGTCCCCAATCACCAGCAGCAGCATCACCTGGGAATTTGCTAGAAATGCAGATTTTAGGCCATCACCCCAGACTAACTTTGTCAGAAATTCTGGGGGTGAGGCCCAACCATCTGTGTTGTAATAAGCTCCTAGATGATTTGGAAGCATGGCCAAGTTTGACAATACCTGATTTAGAAGGAAGTGGAACACCACTGTGCGTGTGAAAATGTACTGTTAAGATAATTAGCGCATTTTTTTTGTTAAAAATAACATAAGCAGTACTACACACATTATGCTTTCTAAAGCAAACAGATTGATCTGACAGTTTTTCTCAGTTTTTCTCGTGGTTGAGTGACATCCTCTACCATGACTGGTTGCTGAATAAAATACAGAAGACCTCCCCACCTTATCTACAAGGGATACACGTTCCATGCCCCCCAACCCCCCAGTGGATGTGTGAAACCATGCATGTGTACCATGTTTTTTCTTGTACATATATATACACCTGTGATAAAGTTTAACTTATAAATTAGGCACAGTAGGAGATTCACAACAAGAAGACTAAAATAGAACAATTATAACACTAATTCTGTAATAAAAGTTATGTCAGTGTGGTTTTTCTCAAAATATTGTGCTGTACTCACAAGTATGATGCTGTGAGATAAAGTGCCTGTGTCATGAGATGAGGTGAGGACAACAACGTAGGCACTGTGATGTAGTGTTAGACTACTATTGACCTTCTGACCATGTGGCAGAGGACCATTTGCTTTTGAACTGTGTAACTGAAACTAAGAAAGTGACATTGTGGATAAGGGGGGCGGGGACTACTGTCCATTTTAAGGATGGGTTTAGAAGGAAAGATTTCCAAGTCTCAGTATCGTCTATGTTATATAGTCTCAGCCATAGATACATAATAGCTTGTCTTCCTACTAAAATGACGCAAGTGCTTGTCAGATATTCACATCATTTGTGTATAGGCACTATTAGGCACTACAAACAAAAAACCCCACCAAATTTGAGTTTATTGTTTACCTTTACCTGACCTAAACTTATTTTTAACTTTCCATTTTCTTTCAAGCTTTTCTTTCTGTGTTCATGGTTGGAGTGTTAATGGCACCTCAAACTAGTTGCACTCCTGATGGTCTAATTCTATTCACCATCATTTTTTGGCAGTGAGATGTTGACTTTGGTATGCCCTCAAAATGACACAGGCATGCTAAATTAGCTGAGAAGAATATCAGAATGCCAGAGTAAATCCAGGCAGAATAAATCCAAAAGTATCATCAACGATCACACAGGACATTTCAGAATACTGATTGGCTTACACATCCACTCCAGGGAAAACTTGTTTTGATGACCTCACCATTACCACTTTGGTTTTATTGAAGAAGGTGTTTGTTTTTAGTGTGTATATTAACATATCAGTGAAAGACCTCTTTCGCTTGGCTATACTAACTCACGCTACACGTGAGTTGACTGAAACCCTACTCAAACTGATTGCCACAAAGAGAAGTAACTCTCATAACTGAAAAGACCAGAAGTATCTGTCTTCAGGCATGGATTGGCTCCAATCCAGGGTCTCAAATAATGTTGTGTTAGGCAGTCTCTAAAATGGTTCCTGATGATCCTTTTCTCCTGGTATTCATGCCCTGAGTAATCCCCTTACCTTGAAGGGTAGGTTGGATCTAGAGACTTGCTTCCAAAAGGTAGAATATGGCTACATGAATGGGACGTCATTTCTAAGATTAGGTTGTGAAAGGACTATGACTTCTGTCTGGCTCTCCATTGCTCGCTCCTACTGTCCTAGAGCTCTTGATCTGGGAGAGTCAAGCTGCCATGTTGTGAGTAGTCCCCTGGAGAGGCCCAGGTGGCAAGAAATGAATGTTTCCAGCCAACAGCCAACAAGAACCTGAGACCTGCCAAAGGCCATGTGAGTGAGCTAGGAGGTAGGTTCTCTGTGACCTCTGGACAGCCCTGTGAGTGCAGCTCTTCCCCCAGTAGAGCCTTGAGAAGACTGTAGTCCTGGTTATTAACTGCTGAGCTAGGACCAGCCAACTGGGCCCCACTGCATTCCTGCCTGTTGGCTACTGCAAGATAATCAGTGGGTTGCTTTACGTTGCTATGTTTTGGGGTAATTCATGACATAGCAATAAATAGCAAGTACAGTTAGCATTCATAGAGAATAGCCCAAGATTCTCTCTCAGGCTCCCAGCAATGCTTTCCTCTGTGTGGCATTTATTACCAGCTAGACTTTCCTTAGGTGGTAGCAGAATGGTGCTGGTAGCTCCAGGCTCATAGCCTAGTTCTCTCAAATAGTTAAGTGCCTTTCTCCTTTGCAGTGGAAAAGGAAAATTCATGGGATTCAACCATCTGAAACGAACTTGGATGACTTCCTGCTGGAGCATTTAGCATTACTTCTTTCTCATGCTGCTCCCTCTGGTGGTTTGGAAACACCTGAGTAATTATAAATGGAGAGTTCAAGGTTGGTCTACCTACATGCCTCACTTTGAGCCTCTCAAAGTTTGAGAGTTTGAGTTCTACCTTCGACCAAAGGTGACCCCAGAGTTCCATCTGCTTGTTTCTTGCCATAGGTGAACTTCCAGTACAATCTAGATGGTCAAACAGGGCACAGATGGCTCAGAGGAGGCAGTGGGTTAAGTGTCTCCACAAGATGTCAGTTTGTTTATTGACTATATCTACTAATAGCCATTATATGACTATTAAAATATTCATAGTTCTCATTTTTCTTTTTAAAAATTTATTTAAATTCAATCAGCAACACTCAGTACGTTGTTAGTTTTTGATGTAGTATTCATTAGTTGTGTCCAACACCTAGTGCTCATCCCATCACATGCTCTCCTTAATACCCATCACCCAGCTACTCTGTCTCCCCACACATCTCTCCTTCTGCAACCCTCGGTTTCTCGTTTCTATTTTCTCTCCATGACCAATTGTTGGCTTGTTTATGTCAGCCTTCTGGGCCCAATTCAGCTCCTGAAATCATAGGAATGTACCATGTGTTGTTTGCTGCAGGAGTTCTGTTCCCAGGGGTTCTCCCTTTTGGAACATTCTTCTCCAGCTTGGTCTTCTTTGGCTGCCTTCCATTTGGGAGTGGTAGAATGTCATAATCAAGGGCCAGGACTTTACATTTGGAGACCTCGGTTTGAGTCCTGGCTTGGCTGTTTACAAGCTGTGCTGCCGTGTTTTCTCTGAACTGTAGTTTCTTATGAAGTGGAGCTTTTAGTACCTGCCTCATAAGAACTAATGTTACAATGTCCTTCAAATGCAGAAACCAGATCTGAACATGGTACTTCAGATGACCTAATTAGCTCACCATCTTCTGAACTCTTATAATAATATAACTTAGTCTCTAATCTTTTTTCAAGGGGGGAAGGGTCACCACATCATACTGTTCATTTGAGTTGGTCTTCTTATGAAAAAAAATCCTCCCAGTTCTTTTTCACATGAACTGCTAATAAACCACATCCCTCCTATTCTGTACTTGTTCACTGAAAATTTATACTTAAACATTTGGTTTCACATCGATGCCTATAATATTGTTTTTTTAAATTTTTTATTATTATTATTTTTTATATAATATTGTTTTGTTGTGCTTTTACCTGCCCAGTCTTTTTGAATCTTTTGCTTCGTCCAGTATATCAGTTGGATGTGCACTGTAGTGGGTGATAGATTTGACCCCTGGGTGAGCAGGCTGTCTCTTCTGTCACTCAAGGATTAAAAGTACCCAGCTTACTGGGTTTGACTGCTATTGGATGATTAATCAATATGAACTCTCTGTTTATTTAGTCAGCTCTGAATGTTCCCAGTTGTTCTAATTATCAACCCACATAGCTTCAGATTCTCCTTCTGGTTGTCATGAAAGTCTTTTTCAAATACTTTGTTAAAAGTCATAGCCTATGTGTGATCCACATTATTATAACTTTATCACAAAAGAACACAAAAAGTCTCCTCACTCTCATATCAGCAGTCTCTTAGGCAGAAGTCCTGAGAGGCAGGTCCCTTTTTTTTACTTGTGAATAATACTATTGCTGATGTGTAAAAGTTCCTGTTATTCCTTTTTTTTTTTTTTTGGTTGACACACGGTATTATCAGAAGTCATTTTTGTCAATTTTCTGAAGGTGAAATGGTTTCTTACTAGAAGTCCTTAATTACTGCTGAGATTGAGCATGTTTTCATATTGACAGTTTGGGTTTTCTTTCCTATGGTTTTTTTGCCTGTTTGTCTTTTTTGGTCATTTTTCTGAACTTTGATTTTTTAAAATTTAATAATATGTCTTGGAGATCCTTCTATATGTGTGCATGTGTAGAGTGTATTTCTTTTTTTAACAATTGCAAAATGTCTCATTTCATGGATAGAGCATGATTTATTTAACAGTGTCCTAATATTTAGGTTATTACCCATTTAAAAATTTTTTTATTTATTTGAAAGAGTGAGCACATGATCAGGGAGGGGTAGAGGGGGAAGGAAAAAGAATCTGAAGGAGACTCCACACTGAGCACAGAGCCTGATGTGGGGCTCAGTCCCATGACCACGAGATCATGACCCGAGCTGAAATCAGTAGTGAGAATCTTAACTGACTGAGCCATCCAGGTGCCCCAGTTATTACCCATTTTTATTTCCTACCATAAACACTGCTTTCCTTGTGATTTGCTTAGTATATTCACAAATACAATGCTAGGAGGTAAATTAGAGATCAAAAAGTATGTGCATTTTGTATTTTTTTTTTTTAAAGATTTATTTGTTTGACACAAGAGAGAGAGTGCAAGGGGGAGGGGCAGAGGGAGAAGGAGGAAGAGTCGTAAGCAGACTCTTTCCTGAATGTGGAGCCTGACATGGGGCTGGATCTCATGACCCTGAGCTCATGACCTGAGCTGAAACCAAGAGTCAGACACTTAACTGACTGCACCACCCAGGTGCCCCTGCATTTTGTATTTCCATTTTGTATTTCAGAGAATATTGCTGAACAACCTTCCAAAAATGTTGCCCCAGTTTATACTCTTCCTTCAACAAGACTCTCTTTCCCTGGGATCAGGAACATGCTCTCTGTGCTCTTCAGCCGACTAGGCCGTTGGTACAGCAAGCCCTTAGCATCAGCTGTGGTGTCAGTTGTTATTTCTCCTCTTTAATTTGTGATTTTCTTTGAGACCCCATTCCTCTTTTTTCTTTCTTTCTTTTTTTTTAATGAGTCTGGCTAGAGGTTTATCAATTTTTTGTTGATTTTTTTTTTAAGAATTTCTTTTTTTGGGGGGGCACCTGGGTGGCTCAGCAGGTTAAAGCCTCTGCCTTTGGCTCAGGTCATGATCTCAGGGTCCTGCGATCGAGCCCCACATCGGGCTCTCTGCTCGGTGGGGAGCCTGCTTCCCCCTCTCTGTCTGCCTGCCTCTCTTCCTACTTGTGATCTCTCTCTCTGTCAAATAAATAAATGAAATCTTTAAAAAAAAAAAAGAAATTTTAAATCACTGAACTCTACCTCTGAAACTAATACTACATGATGTGTTAGTTAATTGAATTTAAATAAAATGAAATAAAAATAAATTTCTTTTTTAAAATATATTTTAAAAGATTTTATTTTTAAGAAATCTCTGTAGCCAATGTGGGGCTCAAACTTACAACCCTGAAATCAAGAGTTGCATGCTCTACTGACTGGCTCTACTGAGCCAGCCAGGTGCCCCAATTTTGTTAATCTTTTCAAAGAACCAGTTCCTGTTTTCATTGATCTGTTCTATTAGATTTTTTGGTTTCTATATGATTTATTACTGCTCTGATCTTCATTATATCCTTCCTTCTGTTTGGCTTTGGGTTTTGTTTGTTGTTCTATCTCTTTTAGACACGTGTAAGGTTATTGTGTCACTTCTTATTTGATAGTGCTTTCTTCGTCATTTAAAATGTCAAATAAACCTAATTTATCATTTCTCTTTTTATGAGAACAAATATTTTTAGATATATCAGAAACCTGAAAAATCCCAAAGCTAATTTGAGGTCAGAAAGACTTCATTTAGAATTCAATTTTTGTTAAGTTTGTAAAAAATATCAAAATGATTTAATACACTTGATTAAATAGGATCATAGGTCATTGTGAAATACTTATTCTTTTAACCAAAGTGACAGACTTCTCAGATAAATGCAGAAAGTTACGTAGCTATAAAACCAAACCAAACCAACAACTTTAGCTCTTATTTGAGAAGACTTAGTTTTCTGAAGTAATCAAAGACCTGATAAAGACAGCATGAAGCACAGGGAATTATTTTGATTAAACATTGTATCTTTGTTTTCTAGGCAGATTACTTAAAAGGTAAAGTAAACCTTTTTGCGTTCTTATAAATAGACCAGTAGTCCAGAAGACATTGTTCTTGTAGCATAGTAAAGAAAATTAGATTTTTATTTATATAAGTACTCTGTTGATAATAAAAGTCATTTTAAAAAATCCTTATAATAATAAATCACTTTAGTTCACTTGATTGCACAAGATAAAATTCTTCTTTCCCCTTTCTGTCTTTTCCCAACTTCCTGTACCATTTTGTACTTTATTTTCTTCTATCCCATTCTCAAGTAACCAGTTCTACTTTAGGACAATTTTACTTTCTTTCCCCTTAACAAACGTGCATCTGCATACCTCATACCTTTTCTTAACCAAAATTACATCCTAGGTTCCTTGCATACAGAGTTTTTCCCCCTTATTTCTAGCAGCTTTAATTACATTTATTATTAGAATTCTTAACCCTTAAAACCTTAATTTCTAATGAAAACTAAGAAGTGCAAGCAATTGTGAACTATCAGGCCAGCATTTTTTTTAGAATGGCAAATTTATGAATACATTTCAAAATTTCTAGGAAAGCACATTTCCTCTTGGTAGAATCGTGGTTGAATTTTTCAGTGTGGCTGAGACATGTTTACTAATAGACCCAAATATTTTTACTTTCTCTGAATAGGAGATTAAGAGTAGATAAGCTTGTTTGGCAATTAATGTTTCAGTATTTTATCTTATTTGGAAATGATCTAGACATTTCATGAATTTCCACCATTTAACTTAGCAAAACACTGAGAGTATAAATTATCAGAGATTTGGGAACTTATTTAAATAGATATAACACATAATTTTTGAAAAGTTTGCTTAACAGCTTTTATTTCACTTACATTTATTTAATGTACTTGTTTTTAACAATTACATTTAGATTACTCATGAAAATCTTGTGAGACATTAAAAAAGCTATCCACCAGCTTATTTTTGCTGACAAAATTTTTTTGCAACAGAGATAGCATGAGCTTATTTGGTTTATAAACCTAGGTAGAATAAAAGTTTTGTGTCCACTTGTATTTAATACTGATAACTCTGAAGACATGCCTATTTTAATTAAACCAACAAACTTTAGCTTTTATTTACCAAAGATTCTCCTAGGTCCTGTAAACTTGAAAACCTTTTGGGTTAGTTTCTATTACATTTCTGAGAGTTTAGAAATATTTAATTTGATAGGTGTTTGTTTTTCTTCAAGCCAGTTAGATGGAGCTGTTTTATAAATTAAATTTGACAGTACCATCCAGAGGTAGGAAAAAAAAATCACCTATACACAGTATAAGTTTATACATATACATAAACATGCAGACAGACTCACAGACCCTGTAGCTTTCATTTAAAATTTTTAGTCATGAATCAGGTATGACAACATAAAACTCAGTAGTTTATAAATAACTTTTTAATCCAAATTGTGTCCAGCAGACAGAACAAGTTAAGGTTACCTAATCCAGTGGCTAAAACTTTTTTTGTTTTTAAGATTTTATTTATTTGACAGAGAGAGAGATCACAAGTTGGCGGAGAGGCAGGCAGAGGGAGAGGGGGAAGCAGGACCCCTGCTGTGCAGAGAGCCCCATGCGGGGCTCGATCCCAGGACCCTGAGATCATGACCTGAGCCGAAGGCAGAGGCTTTAACCCACTGAGCCACCCAGGCGCCCCTACCCATTTTTAACGGGGTTGTTTCTTGTTGTTACTGAGTTCTGTGAATTCATTACGTATTTTGGGTGTTAACTTATTATCTGACACATAATTTGCAAATATTTTCTCCCATTCTGTAGGTTGACTTTTCATTTTGTTGATTATTTTGCTATGCAGAAGCTTTGTAGTTTTATGTAGTCCCAGTTGTTTATTTTTGCTTTTCTTGTGTTTTTGGTGTGATCAAAAAATCATTGTTGAGACCGATGTTAAGGACCTTCTTCCCTTTTTTTCTTCTAGGAGTTTTGTGGTTTCAGGTCTTATGTTTAAATTTTTAATCCATTTTGAGTTAATTTTTGTGAGTGGTGTAAGATAGGGGCCCAGTTTAATTTTTCTGTATGTTATCTGGTTTTTCAAAACTATCCTTTCCCCATTGAATGTTTTTGGTTCCCTTGTCAAATATTAGTTGACCACATGTATGTGGGTTTATTTCTGGGCTCTCTATTCTATACCATTGGTCTAAGTGTCTGTTTTTATGCCAGTACCATACTGTTTCAATTACTCTAGCTTTGTAGTATAGTTTGGAATCAGGAAGAATGGTGCCTTTGGCTTTGTTCTTCTTTGCCAGGATTCTTGGGCTGTTGGCGTTTTTTTGGTGATTCCATGCAAGTTTTAGGATTGCTTTTTCTATTTCTGTGAAAAATGGCATTGAAATTTTGATAGGGATTATATTAACTTTATAGATGGTTTTGGATATGGACATTTGAACAGTATTCTTACAAAACAACATGCAATATCTTTCCAGTTTGTGTCATCTTCAGTTTCTTTCATCAGTCTTGTAATTTTCATTATACAGATCTTTTACCCTGGTTAAATTTATTCCTAAGTATTTCATTGTTTGCAATGATTTCATGATGCAATTGTGAATGGGATAGTTTTAAAAAAGTGTCTTTCATTATTAGTGTATGGAAATGTAACTGATCTCTGCATGCTGGTTGTTATAGCCAACTTTACTGAATTTGATTAGTTGCAACAGTGTTTTGGTTGAGTTTCTAGGATTTTCTCTATATAAGATCATATCAGTTACAAATAATGACAATTTTACATCTTCCTTTCCAGTTTGGATACCTTTTTTTTTTTTTTTTTTTTGTCTATTTGCTCTGGCTAGGACTTCTAGTACTGTGTTGAGTAAACATGGTGAGAGTGGATACCCTTGTCTTGTGCCTGATCTTAGAGTAAATGTTTTCAGTCTTTCACCATTGAGTATGATGTTAGCTGTAGGTTTTGGTACATGGTCTTTATTATGTTGAGGTATATTCCTTCCATACCCAATTTGTTGAGGTTTTTTAAAAAAATTATTTTTTAAAGATTTTATTTATTTATCTGAGGGGGAGAGAGCATGGGAGCATGAGGGGGGTGAGGGGGAGGCAGAGGGAGAGGGATAAGCCTACTGCCCATTGAGCAGGGAGGCAGAGAGCCTGAGGAGGGCTGGATCATGACCTTAGCCAAAGGCAGATGCTTAACCTTAACCAACAAAAGCACCCTGTTGAGGCTTTTATAATGAAATGATTTTGTATTTTGTCAGATGCCTTTTTGCATCTATAGATAGATAGATAAATAAATAAAATATTTTATAAACAAATGAATAAAAATCATATGGTTTTTATCTTTCTATTAATGTGGTATATCACATTTATTGATTTGTATATATTGAACCTTGCATCCCAGGGATAAATCCCACTTGGTCATGGTGTATGCTCTGCTCTTTTTATATGTTGGGTTTTGTTTGCAAATATTTTGTTGAGAATTTTTGCATCTTATGTTCATCAGGAATATTGGTCTATTAGTGGCTCTTCTTGTAGTATCCTTATCTGGGTTTGGTATCAGGGTACTACTGGTGTAAACTGAATTTGAGATTGTTCCTTTTTAAAAAAATTTTTTTGGAAGAGTTTGAGAAAGATTGGCATCAATTCTTCATTAAATGCTTGGTAGAATTTGCCAGTGAAACCATCAGCTCCTGGACTTTTTTTTTTTTATTACTAATTCAGTCTCATTCATTATTTGTCAGTTCGTATTTTTTATTTCTTCTTGATTTAGTCTTGGTAGGTTGTATTGTTTTTAGGATTTTATCCATTTCTTCTAGTTGTCCAATTTGTTGGCGTATTAGCTGTCATAATTTCTTACCCTATGTAATATCTCCTTTCCTTTCTGGTTTTGAGTCTTTTCTCCCCCTTTGTTTTATTTTGTTAGTCTAACCAACTTTATTTATCAAAACCCTAGCTTTTAGTTTTGTTGATCTTTTCTGTTATTTTTCTGGTCTCTGTTCCATTTATTTCTGCTCTGATCTTTATTTCCTTCCTTCTCCTAACTTTGGGCTTAGTTTGTTCTTTTTCTAGTTTCTTGAGGTAGAAAGTTAGATTGTTTGAGATTTTTGTTTCCCTAATTTATTTCTTGGTTTCAGCTTTCCCCTTAGAACTGCTTTTGTAGCATTGCATAAGTTTTGGTATGTTGTATTTCCATTTTCATTTGTTTTGAGATAATATTAATTTTTTTGATATCTTCTTTGATCCTTTGGTGGTTTAGGAGTGTGTTGTTTAGTTTCCACATGCTTCTACAATTTCTTGCTTTTCTCTTGTCAATTTGTAGTTTATACCATTGTGGTCAGAAAAGATACTTGGTATGATTTCAGTCTTCTTAAATTTGTTAAGACTTGTTTTATTACCTATTGTATGATCTATTCTGGAGAATGAACAGTGTGCCCTTGAGAAGAGTATGTGTTCTGTTGTTGGATGGAGTGTTCTGTAAATGTCTGTTAGGTCCATTTGGTTTAATGTATGGTTCTAGTCCAGTGTTTCTTGATTTTCTGTCTGGATGATCTATCCATTGATGAAAGTGAGGTATTAAAGTCCCCTGATATTATTGTATTGTATTATATTTCTCCCTTCAGATCGGTTGGTATTTGCTTATTATATTTAGGTGCTGTGATGTTGGATGGGTATACATTTATGATTGTTATATCTTCTTGATGAATTGATTCCTTTATCACTGTGTTTTTTGGCTGAAGGTGTGTTTTGTCTCATATAAATAAAGCTACTCTGCTTTATTTTGCTTTCCACTTGCATCGGATAAATTTCTCTATCATTTCGCTTTGAGCTTATGTGTATCTTTAAATCAGAAGGGAGTCTGTTGTAAGCAGCCCACAGTTGGGGCTTGTTTTTAAATCCATCTAGCCATTCTGTGTATTTTGATTGGTGAATTTAATCCATTTATATTTAGAGTAAGTTTTGATATATATGAACTTATTCTTACCATCTTACTGCTGTTTTGTAGTTCTCTTCCATTTTTCTCTGTTTCTTTCTACCTTTGTAAATTGGTGGTGGTGTTTTTGTGGCGGTATGCTGTATTTCCCCTTTCTTTATCTTTTATGAATGCAGTCTGGGTTTTTGCTTTGTACTTACCATGAGGCTTACATGAAACATTTTATAGATAGAATTGTCCATTTTAAGCTGAAAGCAACTTTGCGTACAAAAAGTCACCCTTGGGGCACCTGGGTGGGTCCCTCTCCCACTCCCCCTGCTTGTGTTCCCTCTCACTGTGTCTCTCTCTGTCAAATAAATAAATAAAACCTTAAAAAAAGTCACCTTTTTACTTTCCCCTTTTATGTATTTGATGTCATAATTTACTTTTTATATTGTGTATTTATTTTCAAGTTACAGTAGCTGTAGTTATTTTTTTTATTATTCTCTAACCTTTATACTATAGTTAAGTGGTTAATATATTATCCTATAATAGAATTAGTTTTCTAAATCTGACTGTATGTTAACCTGACTGTACGTTACCTTTGCCAATGTGTTGTACATGCTCATATGTTCTCATATCACTATTTAGCATTTTATCTTCTAGTTTGAAGAACTCCTTCAACTTTTGTCATTTGGGAAAGTATTTCAAATACACAAATATATGTGTGTATATATATAAAATGCTTTTATATTATTTTTGCATGTTATGTATGAAATACATAAAGGATAACTTTGGATAAATTATTGTTGGCTGGCAATTTTTTCTTTCAACACTTTGAATATGTCATTCCATTCTCCTGGCCTATAGGAGTTTCTGCTGAAAAAATCCACTGACAGGCTAATGGTTTTTCTTTTTTTTTTTTTTTCTTTTCTTTTCTTTTCTTTCTTTTTTGGTAAGTTACAATATTTTTTTTCCTGGCTGCCTTTAAGATTCCCTTTACCTTTGATTTTTGACATTCACATTATAATGTGTCTTGGAAAAGGCCTTTTTGCATCAAGATACTAGGGTGATCTATTAGCTTCATGAGCTTGATGTCCATGTCTTTAAAATAAACATTCTGTCCCTTTTCCCTCTCTTCTCCTTTTAGAACCCCAGTTATTCTAATATCCGTGTTTGATGAAGTTGCGTGCATCGTGTAGTCTCTTTTTCTTTCATTTGTCTTCTCTGATGGGGCTTTTTTTTTTTTTTTGTAAGATTTTATTTATTTGTCAGAGAGAGAGAGAGAGGGAGAGCTCACAAGCAGGGAGGAGGGGCAGAGGCAGAGGGAGAGGGAGACTCTCCATCAGGCAGGGAGCCCGAGGTGGGATTCAGTCCCAGGACCCTGGGATCATGACCTGAGCCAAAGGCAGCCACTTAACCAACTGAACACACAGGTGTTCCTGATGGGGCTGTTTAACACTTCCTATCCTCTAGCTTGCTTTATTGTGTCTTCCACTTGGTCTGCTCTTCTGTAGATGCTCTCTATTTCACTGCATTTCTCATTTCATTCATTGAATTCCTCAGCTTCAGAATTTGTTTGGTTCTTTTTTTTTTTTTTAATGATTTATATCTCTTTAAGTTTCTTGTTTTGTTCATGTATTGTTTTCCTGTTGTTGAATTGTCTGTTGCCTTGTAGCTAATTGAGTTTCCTCAAAAAAATTCTTTAATTCGTTAACCACTAGGTCAGAAAATTCTGTGCCTTTGATTATTATCTTTGGATGACATGCTTTCTTGATTCTTCATGTTCCTTATTGTTTCTTCTGCATTTGAGGTACCCAGTATCTTCTCGAATCTGTACTTTGATTTCTCAAATCTGTACTTAGCTCTCAGGTGGGATATATTATTCATTGGTTCTGTTAAATCTGGGGTTTTCCTCAACCTTGTGTCAATACATCTGCCCCATACTTCTTGCTTGTGACAGAATTCTTGGGTTGTATATATCTTCCCTGGTTCTTACAACTCACCACTGTCCGCTGGAAATCTCTTTAGTTTTCCAGAAGGTGGTGCTGTAGATCAGTTTTGTGATTTCTTCCTTGCTTACCAGGTCTTGTTTTTCTGAGAGCACACCATTTACTGGATTCTTGCCACTGCACTCTAGAGCACACACAAGGAGCTGGCTTCAGAGTTAGGGAGAGTGTGGGTGTAGCTCTCAGGGTCTTGGGGGTTCCCCTGGGCCACTGGGCAGGTCCTCAGGTCGGATTCCCCCAGAAGTTGTGGGCGGACATCCTACTCAAGTCCTGAGCACTGTCAGCAGGAATCACATCCCTTTGGGATTAATTAATGCCCTTTGGGATTTTTACCTGCCTCTTTTCTGAACTCCCCCCTCACACTTGTCATGGAGGTCCCACCTCAGCACTCTAGGTGCTGCTACAAAGGGGCTTCTCTGGCAGCATCGGTCAGGGCTGGGGAAGCTAAAACCTCACTCACTGTTCTTCCCAGGAGAGGTGGTAAGGGTTCTCTAGGTCAGCCCGGCACAGTGTTGCCTGGGAGGAGGGATAGTGCTGCTGTAATTCCTCTTACCTTCTCTAGTGTGGCAGAACTTGTATTTTTATCACCAAAGGCATGCTGAAATCCCCTTGGGAGAGCTGAACTTCTACAAAGTCTCTTTGTTGTGGGTTTCTGTCCAAGTCAGCACTTTCTAGGTTACCCAGACCACAGCCTAAAGGGGTTGGGGCAGACTTACTGGTTTCTGCTGGTTTTGCAATCTATGCCAATGTCTGTCTGCCTACTGGCTGCATGGGTGGTGAGACTTCTTCTAGGTCCCTTGACATAAGGTGTTGGATCCCATAGTTCCTGTCACAGAGGCACTTTTCTTCAAGGATAGATGCCTAATGAGTTGTTAAAAAGTGGGACAAGAAAAAAGAGGACATCTTATGCCGTCATGATGGTGATATCAGTCCATGAGCAGATTTAAATGTGCTTACATGGGTTAGCTTGACCTCTCATGCCTCTGTCCTTATCCATGAGAACAACATGCCCCGGATAGTTCTGGTTTCAGAATGAGGGTCACAGGGAGCTGACCTACAGCTGGAAGGAGTCCTGCCTGTCTGTCCGTAGATCTAAGTGTGAGAAAAAGATGCCTTTTCTGTATGTCATTGAGATTTTGGGTTTGGTTTGTTACACAGCATTATTACAACAATTATGTTGTAATTATTTGACTAATAAGCTCATAACTGTTCCATATTTTTTAAGGATTTTGTTTATTTTAGAGAGAGCACAAGTAGGAGAGCAGCAGAGGGAGAGAGACAAGCTGACTCCGCGCTGAGCACGGTGCCCGATGTGGTGCTCTCGATCTCACGACCCTGAGACCACAACCTGAGCATAAACCAAAAGTTGGACACTCAACGGACTGAGCCTCCCAGTAACTGTTTATATTTTGTGAAATTCTGTATACATAGAAACACATATATAATTTTACATAGTGCATAGCATAATTATGATTGTTAGACATTTTTTTTTCTTGTCCTTATTAGATTGGCTACCCCTCTTTTTCTCCCTCGACTCTACCCCAAGAAGCCCCCTTTTCCTTCCCAGGTGATCTGTGTTTTTTGCAGCCTAGTTTGTACCTACCCGGATCTTTCTCTTTATTTCTTATGTACTCATACACAATAACATGAGCACATATATGCAGGAGTGCCGTTCAAAATATGTAGCAGCCAGTATGGCACAGTACGAATAAACATTCAGTGTGGCTCTATCAGTGTATACTGGCTGAATGTTGGCTCTGCCTGCGTGTGGGAGACAGAAGTTTCTGTCACTGTTTTTTATGTCTTTTAACAAAAATGACAATATTCCAAACATTTTTTTTGCCTTGTTTTTTTTATACAACAATACCTAAGCCCTAAAATTCCAACGGTGATATGGCTTTTATTCATTCTTCATAATTCTTCATAAAATCATTGCATGGGCTAGATGTATCAACATTAAC
Source organism: Procyon lotor (assembly GCA_028646535.1). Classification (NCBI taxonomy): domain Eukaryota; kingdom Metazoa; phylum Chordata; class Mammalia; order Carnivora; family Procyonidae; genus Procyon; species Procyon lotor. The sequence goes on from CM053614.1 coordinate 75,357,123, forward strand.
TCGATAGTACTATAGTAACAGACTTTCCCTTTGTTACCAATGTGTTTGTTACCACGAACAACGTGGTAGCTTACATTCCTGAACATGCATCATTATGTACTGGTGTTTTTAATCTCTAGGGCATCAAGGCCTGGGAATGGAACCGGTGGACTGAATGATGATGAGTGGTAGATTTTGTTAGGTGGTTTCAGATAGCTTTTCAAAAGTTCTATGACGATTTACATTTTTACCATCAAGACTTAAAAAAATCATTTTACCTACATCCTACCAAGCAGGAAGTACATGGTTTTCTGATTTTTGCCAGCCTCATGGGTAGTAATCTGCATTTCCCAAACCACTAATGAACTGACCCACCTTTTCACGTGTTGGCTGTTTAGGTTATCTCGTTATATCTTTGCTCATTTCTCTATTGTATTGTTTATATTGTTTGTATCCTTGCCAATGTCTAAGAGCGTTTGCATATTATAGATAATAACCCCACACCTAGATTGAAAAGTTTTTTTTCTTGGGACTCGTGCATTGATTTGGTTTGGGTTATCTCTTGCCATACCAAAATGTTGGCCTGGTCATGAGAACATGCCTGCCTTCCCCGTCTCTCCATCTCCCCAGTCTCTCCCTGCGCATGAACATCACATGCCTTTGTTTCCCTTCCTCTCTTTCTGCCTTTCTGTATGTTTGTCTTTTTCTCTTGTTTTCTTTCTACTCCCTCTCACCTGGCTGTTTACCCCTCACTTTCTCAGCTCCGCATGAACACTGATTTTCAGTGCAGAGAGCACTTTTTCTTGCTTGTGTTGTTTACAAGGCCACGATAGACCCAGGAGGTGACCAGAGGCAGCACAATATGGGATAAAGCATTGTGTTTTCAAAATCGGCTGAATTTGGGATCCCTTAGGTTTTTTTTTTTTTAATATGGATTTTCTAGTCTGTCCTCTGAGAATCTGATTCTGTATGTATGAGTAGGGTATGATGTACAGATAGCTATTTATTTTAAAACTCCTCCAGAGTACTCCAGTATACTCTCAGGGCTGGAAATCTGTAAACACTGGGTCAGAGAGGCTAAAAAGTGCCCCTCAGGGCAGGCCGCTTGCTTGGGTGATGGGACAAGCTAGGGCATTGCATTCTCAGATTATCCTCAGCAACGCCCCAGTTCAGCGCTAGACTGCATGAGGGGCCCACATGGAGTAGAAACGATGAAGAAGGTCTGCTGGCCTCCTGTTCCACAATCTCAAATGGCAGAAGAGAGAAGCAGGGGGCAATTCAGTTTAAGGGTGGCTGCAGTGTGGCAAATGGACACTGGGGGGCAGTGTGGCCCCATGTGGCTCAGAAGTCCTCTAACTCAAAATTGGGGCAGTTCCCAGTTTCCAGGAAAGCTCTGGTGGGTGAAAGGCTGTCCCACCACCTTCCTCCCCTCCCACTCTTTGCACCTGTCCTACAGAACCTGGCTCTCAGATGATTAAAGTTCATATAACATTTACTGTGTATAAATGATCCCATGCTCAACACTGCCCAGGGTTATTTAATCTCCATAGCAGTCCAAGGTAGGCATGTTATTTCTGTTCTACCAAAGAGGAACCTGCAGCTTAGGGGAGGAGGGTTAATTAAATTCCTGGTGGGTGTCAAAGTCGGGTTTAGACTCAAGCCTGTCTGACTCTAAGCCAGATGTTCTTTGCATTCAACAACTGCTACTTTATACAGTTAACATTAAATCATTCTGAACGTGTTAATAAAGGCTTATTTACCAATTAATTTATTCATATATTCTGATCATTTCTTTTCTTCCTTTCTTTTTGAAACAAAGGGATCAGTCAGAATAACTGAGTTAGCTAAGAAGTCTTAAAGCCCACGGTCTGTTGGCATTTAACGGAGACTAAAGAAAGAGAGAAAGAATGGCTGTGGGGTTGCCCCCTCCACACAGGTAGATGACGGAGTCACACGGAAAGTCTGCAGACCCAACACGGGGTTTTATTTGCCAACATAGCTAAATGTCAGTGGGTTTGGAGGGGACGTCGCCCTGTAATTCATCACAGTCCCCACCATCTTCTTTTCTTTTCATTTTTATGCCTCACTCACCTGTGATACCTGCCCGGTACGTGTTGATGGCAGCACGGGGCTGGTGGGTCTTGGGAGGGTTGCTGCGAGAGACCCGCTGCCTTTGGGCCTCGAACCTCCCCCTGCTCCATCTCTTCTCCTTCACGCTGGCTGTTGCGCGTAGCTGGAGGTTCTCACACCTGGGATGGGTGCGTTTGTGGGTCTGCTCTGCTGCTTCCAGCTCCGCGGCAGCTTGGGTTTGCTGGGGCTAAATTTAACTGCAGCTGCTCCATCAGAGGCTCTGGTATTTTCAGCCCGAGGAACACGGGGCAGCTGAGCTGCTGGCCAGGGCTCACCGAACCCACTGTTTTGGATTGAAATTGGCATCTGGGTTGTTCCAAGGGCTTGATTCTGCGCTCTCGCCCCTCCCTTTTTTTTTTCCTCCCCCTTAATTGGAGTTGAGAAGAAAGGAGAAGGCAAGAAGTGGTAGAGAGTAAGATAATATGAGATAAACCCTGGGAACTCTCTGAATTTGCTTGGTCATTTTTCTGTTCTTCACAACCGTCACTGTTAGGACACATGAGAGCTGAGACATTGTGAGCTGGACACCATCCTTTTCAGCTGAGGAAGCTGATGGATGTGACGAGGGCCACTCCTGATTGGTGGCCAAGAGGAGGGGATGGTCTGCATTGCACAATGACGGACTTCCTGCAGGCTTGTTTTTACCCTGCCTGCTGCTCCTGAGTCACTGCCCAAGGAGTGGCCAGCCTTGCTTCAGTGTTCCTCATGTGTTCTCCAGTGTCCTTTCCTGACCTGACTGTTATTGGACAGAGGGTACATTCCCGAAAGCCTGGGCCTGTAGCCCTCTGGAAGTCCCCAGTCAGTGTGTACTGTGGGCTTGGTAGTCCCTCTGGCCACGAGAGCAGATGTGTGAGCAAAACCACAGGCTTTTAGTGGCAGTTACAACTAGAGGAGGAAGATGGGCCCAGAGATGGAGCTGGTGGCATTGAGTGTGGACAGGACAGATGCACAGAAGTGGAGTATGTGGCTTTTCTGTGCTGAGGCCTGGGCAAGAGAGAGGCCTGCCAGATTGTGGGAACCACCCTGGCTATTCTCAGCTGGTACCCTCGGCTGTGAGATGTCCTTCCTCCTGTAAGTCCAAGCGAATCCGTATCCTGCCCCCCCCCCCCCCCCCACGTCCACTGCAGGATAATCTGACTACTCTTGTCCTGAGCATCTGGCATGCAGGGTACGTAGCAGGTGTGTCCACTAGAAGGCGCCTCTAGCCCATGGCTCTCCCGCTAGCAGGGGCCCTGGAATCCTCTGTTTTGGTCCGCTCGTGTTACAAAAGGCAAGCTGCAGCTCTCAGAGGTGGTTAGTTTTCTCGCTGGCTTGCTGATGTCCCCTGCACCTTTCTCTTTGCCATGCCAGTTTGAGCAAGAACTAGCAATCAGGACTCTGTACCAGGCAAGTTTTACACACTCTGCCCGTATTAACTCGTTTAGGCCTTCCATCAGACCTGTCCGTGAGGCACACACTGCGTTGGTTCTCCTTTTACAGATAAGGACGTGGAGACCCAGAGAAGTCCAGTCGCTTGCCCAGAGTCACGCAGGAATTGAAGATAGGTGTTCTGGCCTCAGAGCTTTTACCCCCAGCACATGCCTTGCATCATGCGTCACTGGGACTGCCTGTGTCTTGTCTGTCTCCTACCCCAGACTGTGCACACCTTGATGAAAGAGATTGTGTTTTGATCGCTTTTGATCTAACCCAGAGCCCGGCACACTAGAAGCTCAAACAGATATTTGTTGAATGAATGAGGAACCAAAGCGCCATTGAAACCACGTTTTCTTGCCCTGCATTTTGTAGACGTAATGTCTCTGAGTACAGAGTGGGAAACTCTAGCCTCTGCAGGGCACAGGCTGGGAGATCCCAGCAACCCTTGGCTAGGAACCTTCCACGTTCCACCCGTTTCCTCCCCAACTGCCACCTCCTCCCCCCACCTGCCAGCGTGGCTGGGCCTACCTGAGCGCTGTGGGGTTTCGGCTGCAGAGCAAACACACAGACTGATTGCTCCGGGCATCCCACTGACAATCCCAGGCGGTGGTGGCAGCAGCCTCCACAGTGATGAGCCAGAGGCAGGGAAGGCAGGAAAGGCCCCCTTCTTCCTTACCTCGCCAGTACCTCGGAAAATTATCTGTGTGTGTTTGCTTCATTCTTGATGGCCAGGTGCCATTCAGGAGGTCTCTGAGTGTCCAGTGTTGTGAGGCTAAGGCGAGTGTGTGTGTGTGTGTGTGTGTGTGTGTGCGCGTGTGCGCACGCGCGCCCAACATTCCCTGCAGCCAGGAAATGAGGTGCTAGGTCTTAAAGAAGGATCTGAGGGAGGCACCACCACATGTGCCCCCAGATGTGTTTCACCCCAAAATGGCAAGAAAAGTGACTAAAGCCTGAAGCTGTGTCTGAGAAGCAGAAATGGGTGAAACAGAAATGGTGCTCAAGGTGTGGCCTCCTTGGCCTCCCACCCCCCCGCCATCGTATCAGCAGAGCCTGGGAGCTTATTAGAGACACATGTCCTCATCCCCACCCCAGATGTCCTGAGTCAGCCACCCTGGGGCCACCGGGACCCAGAAATCTGTTTTAACAACCCTCAGGTGATTCTGCTGCAGACGAAGACGTGAGAACCACGGTTCCAGACTCTCATTGGCAGGACCGACTCAGGCTTCAGGGAGTATGTACTGAGTTCTGGTCCTTCGTAGCCATGTGATCGATTGGACGCAATCCTTGTTTCCCTCTCCTCCACCCTCATGGACTCTCTGGACGGAGGATGAGAGCGTTAATGAAGGACAAAGTACAGAGCCAGTTGTTACATGGCCCAAAGAAAGGGGAATCACAAGAGAGGTTTCTTATCCAAGATGAGTCACATCTGTTGGCTGCCAGGGTTTAGCAAAGGAAGAATACATTAAACCCGTGTCCCCCAGTCTTTTTCCAAATGATAAAAAGCTAGTAACTCATGGGTTAAATTACAAATTGCCCCTTCTCCTGGACTCTCAATACATATAGTTACTTAAAAGCAACAATTTACAAGCCTTGGGTATGAAAGATTGTAGGGTAGCACAATGGATCATTCAAGGAGTACCTCCAAGCAAGTAGTTTCATTCCAAGAACCTCCAAGTAGGACAAGGTGCTTATTTAAAAAACTCTTAATTTAGATAGATTATTAATTTAAAAATCAACACTGGATCATCTCTTGGATCATCATTTATGTAAAATCACATCAGTAAGTATCCCAGGTTTTACCTCATATCTATTCAAGGCAGATCATTGATTTACTAACATTATAATTTTTCCAGTTAAGGGAAGTTTGTCTCCCCCCACACCCCCCGGAGGTGTCTTTTGTTTGTTTTGATTAGTATGCTTCTACTTTCCCTTTATTTGTATATGCCTCACGTCCCTTGCCCGCTCCTTTATTTGCGACTTTGTTTTGCATCATTTTTTTTAAAATATAGCACGTGACTTTTTTTTTTTCTTTTAAGATTTATATATTTATTTTAGTGAGAGAGTGCGGGAGTGAGGGGCAGAGGTAGAGGGAGAGAGAAACTCCGTCTGACTCCCCTGAGTGGGGAGCCTGACGGGGACTCAGTCTCATGAGAGCCAAACTGCTTGCTTAACCAGCCCAGCTACTCAGGCCCCTTTGGATTTGTTTTTAAGGTAATTGGACAATCTCTGTCTTTTAACAGGTCAATTCAGTTTCTCTACATTTAATGACAATTGATAATGCTCATCTTCTGCCAACTTACATTATGTTTATTTTAATTAATTTTACATATACTGGCAAGAGTTGTTATTATTTATTCATTTCCTCTCTTAAGTCAATAACCTGTATATAGTTTTTCACTGTTCCAAGATTCATTGTTCATGCACCACACCCAGGGCTCTATGCACTGTGTGCCCTCCTCAATATCCACCATCAGGCTCACCCAACCCCCCACTCCCTCCCCTCCAAAACCCCCAGTTTGTTGCTCAGAGTCCACAGTCTCTCATGGTTCATCTCCCCCTCTGATTTCCCCCCATTCCCCCTTCCCTTCCCTCTCACAATGCTCTCCATGGTTTTCCTTATGCTTCACATGTAAGTGAGACCCTAAGATAATTGGCTCTCTCCACTTGACTTATTTCACTCCGCATAATCTCTTCCAGTCCTGTCCATGTTGATACAAAAGTTGGGTATCCATCCTTTCTGATGGCTGAGTAATATTCCATTGTATATATGGAATACGTCTTCTTTATCCATTCATCTGTTGAAGGGCATCTTGGGTCTTGTGGACAGCCACAGTTTGGCTGTTGTGGACATTGCTGCTATGAACTTTGGGGTGCTTGTGGCCCTTCTTTTTACTACATATCTATATTTGGGATAAATACCCAGTAGTGCAATTGCAGGGTCATAGGGTACCTCTATTTTTAATTTTTTGAGGACTCTCCACACTGTTTTCCAAAGTGGCTGCACCAGCTTGCAATCCCACCAACAGTGTAGGAGGGTCAGTTTATTTTATTTTGCTGGTTCCTCTTTATCCCTTTTCTTACTTTTACTGGTTTAATCAAGTTAGCATTTATTTTCTTTCTGCCTTTGTTAATTTTTTGTTTTCTTACCAGCTCCACTGAAGTAAAAAGGCCATAGAATAAACTATACATTTTAAAGCATACAGTTTGATGTTTTATCATGTGTATGTGTCCAGGAAACTATCACCAACCATCTGCACTTGAAAGAATTTTATCGGGCGCCTGGGTGGCTCTGCCTTCGCCTCTGCCTTCAGCTCAAGTCATGATCTTGGAGTCCTGGGATAGAGCCCTGCATTGGGCTGTCTGCTCAGCAGGGAGCCTGCTCCCCCCAACCCCCGCCTGCCCCTCTGCCTACTTGTGATCTCTCTTTCTGTCAAAGAAATAAATAAAAATTTAAAAGAATTTTATAGAAACAGAATCATACAGTTTATATGTGTGTGTGTGTTTTTACTTTCAGTCAGCATTTTTATTTTGAGATTCATCAGTGTTGTGCATATCAATAGCTCATTCCTTTTTATTGCTGATGAACAGTGGTGGCTCTTACCCATTGAGCTGCTGTGAACACTTGTGCGCCTCGCATCTCTGCTCTCATTTCTTGGCTAAATATTAGGAGTGAATGGTTGGGTCATATGTCAGAGTATGTTTACCATTTTAAGAAACTAACATACTGTTTTCTAAAGCAGTTGCTCTGTTTTGCATTCAGTGTATGAGAGCAGTAGTTCCTTTACACCTCACCAAGCTCATGTTTACTTTTTAACATCTTAGCAATTCTAGTTGGTGTATAATGGTGTCTCATTGTGACTTGAATTTGAGTTTCATGCCTAATGTCAAGCTTTTTTTTTAAAAAAAAGTGTTTGCCATCTTTGTATCTTTGATGAAGTGTCCATTCAAATCTTTTGCCAGTTTTTTTATGGTTGTCCACTTGTTATTGAGTTTTTGGAGTTCATCACATATTCTGGTTATAAGTTCCTTATCAGATAAGTGATTCGTAAATAATTTTTCTAAATCTGCAGTTTGTCTTTACATTCATTTTTTTTTTTAAAAGATTTTACTTATTGACAAAGAGATCACACGTAGGCAGAGAGACAGGCAGAGAGAGAGGGGGAAGCAGGCTCCCCGTTGAGCAGAGTCCGATGTGGGGCTCTATCCCAGGACCCTGAGATCATGACCTGAGCCGAAGGCAGAGGCTTTAACCCACTGAGCCACCCAGGCACCCCTGTCTTTTCGTTCTTAAGAGTATCTTTCAGTGAGGGGTGCCTGGGTGGCTCAAGTCCGTTAAGCATCTGACCAGCTCAGAGGGGAGTTGGCTTCTCCTCCTCCTCTGCTCCCTTCCCTCTCCCCACCCCATGCTCTCTCTGTCTCTCTCAAATAAGTAAATAAAATCTTTTTTAAAACAACTTTCAAGGAAAAGAAGTTTTATTTTTAATGAAGTCTGGTTTATTTATTTTTTCCATTTATAGATTAAATTAACCTTGCATTCTTAGGGTTAAACTCCACTCCCCTTGGTCATGAAATATTACCCATTTTAAACAGGGAGTTGTCTTTTAAAGACCTAAATAGTAAGCAAAAAAAAAAAAAAAAACCTTACCAACATATTTACCATTTCCCATAGTGTTCAGTCTCTAGTATGCAGTCACATTTCCAAGTGGCATCATTTCATTTCCATTTCTTCCCTTCCTCATTCTTACCTTCTTGAATGACTTCCTTTATCCCTTTTCTATGACTCAATGTCTATTTCATTTATATTCTTAAAAGAGATTCTCATGGAGTGTAGAATGTTTTCTTTCAGAACGTGCAAGACGTTGCTTTGTTGTTAACATTTATTGTTTCTTGCAAAAAAAAAATTCACGTTTATCTTTGTTCCTCTGAGTGGAAGGTTATCTTTTTTTCTCTACCTGGTTTTAAGATTTTTCCCTTTAGCACTGGCTTTCAGAAATTTGATGTACAATGTGCCTTGGTGTGTAGTTTTATTTATGTGTCTGAGGTTTGTGCAGAAGTTTGTTGAAGTCGGAATTTTAAAAAATTAAGAAATTTGGAAAATTTGAAAAGCTGCAGGTATGATTTATTCACACATTTTTTTCTCTTCCTCTCATTTGTCTCCTTTGGAGACTTTTAATTATATGTATATTAGGCTCCTTGATGTTTTCCCACAGTTTAATGTTGCTCTGTTCATTTATGTTTGAGTCTTTATTCTCCCTCTGTTTTATTTTGAATAGCTTCTTCTGGTATGTTTTTAAATTCATTAATCTTTTTTCTGTAATGTTTGGTATGCTTTAAATCACATCTAATGTATTTCTTTTTTATCACAGATGTTGTAATTTTAATCCCTGGAAGTTGAGTTTTTTAGAGATATCTTCATGTCTCTCCTTTAGCATGTTCAGTATGTCCTCTAGCTTTCTGATCATTGCAACATAGGTACGGTAACTGTTGTAAACTACTTTTCTGCAGTCCTCGCAAGTGTATCCATTCTGGGTTTGCTTCTCCTTATAATGATTATAGTTTTCTGCTTCTTCGCAAGTCTGGTGACTTTTGATGGGCTATTATAAGCTTTACCTTGTTGGGTACTGGATATTTATATATATTTATAAATACTTCTGGGCTTCATTCTAAGATGCAATTAATTTACTTGTTGGCTCCTTTCAGGGCTTGCCTTTAAGATTGTTAGGCAGAGCTAGAACTGTCTTTAGTTTAGGATTAATTGTTCTTCACTACTGATGCTCAATACTTTTGAGTATCTGCCACACAGCCTGTGAATTATCATGTTTTCTGGTCTGCTTGGCAGGAACAGGCACTAATCCTGGGTCTGTGTGTGTGCCAGGCACTGCTCCCTCTGACCCTACAAGCAGTTTTCACATGCATACTCTGATGAGTACTCTGCTGAGTACTCCGGGGGGGGGGGGGGACGCCCTCAGCCGATCTCTAGAGCATGCGCTCGCTCTCTCTGTCTTTCTCTGTGCAGTTCTCTCCTTAATGGTATTCTTTCTGCCCTGCGCCCAGATCACGGGCATCCCAGACGCCCTGGTCTTCTTGGCCTTTCAGCTGTGTTTCTTTAACTCAGAATCTGTCAGGCTTAGCTGGGTTCATTTCTTGTTTGTTTCCTCTCTTTAAAGGGTCACTGTCTTTGCTGCCTGGTGTCCAGAGTCTTGTAAACCAGAGTTTCATATATATATATATATATATAATTTATATATAATTTAAAGTTGTCTCTAGAGGAAGAATAAATACATTCCCTGTCACTTGATCTTGGTGAGAAGCAGAAGTTCCCAGATTCTGTCGTTAAAGTCGAGGCCTTGGTGAAATACTGGGGAAAATTATTCCTTGTATTCAACTTCAGGTGGAGGGTCTTCCTACCGTCTTCCCTTCTGGCTGAATGGGGGGAGGGAGGGGTCTGGGGCTTTGACTCAGCTGGGGTCTTGGGACTGGGCTTAGGGTGAAGAGTTGGAGAGCCCAACTCTTCCTGTGGGGTGAGAAGGGTACAATGCTATTTATATTCCAGATGAGAGAGAGAGAGTCTAGGTACAATCTTTTTCTTTAAAAAATTACTTTTTAAAAAAGTTTTATTTACTTATTTGAGGGAGAGAGAGTGCACACCAGTGTGGAGATGGGCAAAAGAAGAGGGAGAGACAGAATCTCAGGCAGACTCCACACTGAATGCAGAGCCTGATACGGGACTTGATCCTACAACCCGGAGATCATGACCTGAGCTGAAATCAAGAGTCGGACGTTTAACAGACTGTGCCACCCAGGCTCCCCTAAAATATTAGTTTCTATTTTCTCTTATTAATCTATCATTTCTTTAGGCCCTGGCTTTCTGATTCAGTACTTCAAAGTGAAATGCTGCTTCTCCAGTAGGAAGTCTGATGCAGAAGGAACTCCGGGTAGATTAGAGGATTGGGCCTGAGGGGTTGGTAAGCGAAATAGTACAGCTAATAAGAAACTTTTCAGATAAGCTTGGAAACAGAAAGCACTTAGCAGGATGAAGTCTTGGCCTATATTTTGAAATTATAACATTTTTGTGAGTTTAAAAAATTCTTTTGAACCAATTAGATTTCTAGCATTTCTCTTCTGTGTAATATTCTTTAAAAGCCTCTGAATAATTCTTATGCTAATTGGTCTTCCGGGGTAGTGGTATTTAAATTGAGAACTGCTGCTTTAAAAGTTGTATAAGTGGTCCTTTTTCTTTGTCAGACAGAATATCCTTAGACTCCATGTCTGTGTCTTCTCCATTTATGTCTCAAAGCAAATATATCAATAAATGTGACCAACTCCCTGCCTTCCAGAATGTTTCTAGAGATTTATTCTTGGCAGAAACAAAATGGATCTGAAACATCAAATTCCAGGGTACACACAGAACAAACTAGAGCAAGTGGATTTGGGTGAAGAGAAGTTTCAGATTTCTGGAACTGGAGGGCTGTTGTATCTTGAAAGTACACATCAGAGTGTCCGAGGGGCTGGAAGCTACGGAATGAACACAACATATTGCAGAACATCAGTTTTACCTGTTGGTGAACATGTAAAACATTGCTTAAAAGCACACAGACATATTATAATCTAAACTGCAAATTTTCTTCAATTTTAAGATAAAAATCAGACTTAGAAAAATTACTGAGCTTGGGTTATCTTAGGTCATGCCCTCAGACTCTGGAAAGTAATGGAGGTTCTGATCATTTTTCTGCATGGAAAGGGGTACTTCAGTGGAAAAAATTGAGAAGCCTTGCTCTAAAATTATAGAGCCCCCAAGAAAAGGGAAGGGGAGAGGTGCCTCTTCTGGAAGACTTGCAACCATGCAGTGGGCTTGCGGAGAGATGTTGATGGGCCAAACCCATGGAGACACCAAGAGCTACTGAAATGGAGACAAGACCATCCCTCTCTCCCTTCCTTTACCTATTCACATATTGTATAAGGCTTTATTAAGTGCCTCTTGTAAATCTAGGATAGTAATAAGTGATAAGGACAAAAATAAGAAATAGTGATCTCGAAGAATTTAATGTCTAGTGTAAGAATTCTCAAAGTTGCTCTTGTCCCAGCATATATAATTACAAAAATATTTGCTGGATCTACTGACCAGTACCAGACACAGTTCATAGTGACTTACATAAAATAACTATTATAATATTTACAGTAGCTTTATGGTGTAAGTACTATTATTGTTTCCATTGCTTAGCCGAGGAGCAGGTGGACTGTGTTCTCCAGACTGAGTCATTGTCTAGAGGGACAGACATGTTTATAAATAATTATAATGCTATAAGTGTAATTGGAACTTGAGAATAGTGACGAAGTGGAGATCCCTGATTCCAGATGGAAGACCAACTGAGCATGGAAACTTCAATATGGAAATTCCTTCTTTTTCCTGCCAATTATCACAGAATCCAGAATTTCAGGCCTGATAGATTACTTTTCACAGCATCTGGCCTGTTTTGAACAACTTCGGTGGCACAGCACACCTGACCTCACAGGATCGCTCATTGTCTTTGGCTGGCCTGAATCCTGGGAGATGTTATACTGTATCCAGATCTACCTCCTGGTAATTTCTGAGCCCCAGTGTGGTTTCTTAGGGCAGTTTTTCCCAATGTTCTGTGTATGAGATGCTAGTAGGCCTTATATGTGGAAATAAAAGAGAGGGTTGTAGTACACAATGAGTATGGTAAATTAACTCTGACAAAGATTTCTCTCTGAGAGGATTGTCTCAGAATCTTTTGTATGCTGATGTGCCTTGTGACTCTCAGAGGGGGCCTGCCTTTGTAGCATTTTCCAAATTATTCACCCACCCAACTCTTTTCTTGATAGCCACATGTTAATGTTGCACTGGAAATGGCTTGGGGGAGTAAGGCTCTGGAGTCCCTCATTAGAATGAGCACTGTCCTCCTCTCCCAGGACGGCTTTTCAAATCCTAAACATGTGCCCTAAGTATAGTATTCTCCAAACTGGACATCACTGCATCTTTAAGCTTCTGCATGGTTACGTTTTCAGACCTTTCTCTCTCCGGTCACCCTTCTCTGGGCAGCTCCAGTTTACTGAGTGCCTCCTAAAGTGTGGGGTTTAGCACGGAGTATAGTAGTCCTACAGTGGTTTTTGGCCTGGTTCCACTTGGGACACTATCATTCTGTCTATTTCCAGCCTGACAGGGTGGGCTAATCAACTCTCAGCACAGAAATGAAGGGTGCCAGAGGCAAGAGAAGCTTGTGGAATTTGGAGCAGTTCAGAGAACAAATAGAATGATTTTTATTTCTGAAGGTCTGAAATGTCTTAAATAAGCAAACATTGGAGAGCCTATTATGTGCAAGGCACTACGGAGGGTAGAGGAGATGTAAGCTATTAGTCTTTCTCTCGAAGAGCTGATCATTGAACTAGGGTGATGGTAAACAGAAAAGGTCAAAAATACAAGATAGTATCAACAAATGCCAAATTATGCAGATTAACTACAATGGTGGGAATTCAAGGAAGATTAACCACTAGCTGTTTGCATATTGCCTCCACAAAATTCCATACATCCACTGAGGACAAATAAACATTGCTGATGGGCTGAAAGAAGTGCCTTGTTTTGAAGAGTCTGTGGGTCTCCAAAGAGCTTGGCAGTGAAATTTTGATCACTGAAAACTTTTTCCCAATGATATTTTATAATGTTAGAAGTGTGTTTCCTAGAAGAGAGTAATGTTTACTCCACATCAGAAATCATGTCTTGAACTGAAGTCAACTTCTAAAAAAGACCTATGCTTAACTGCCAAAGTGGAGAGGAAATTTTTTAGGGTACAAAGTATTATTCCGAATAAGTTGAGAAATACAAATACTTTCTTCTCAAGGTAACTCCCACAACCAAGGCAGGGCAGTGTGGTGGCCGAGAGTACAGACATTGAAGCCAGATTGCCTTGTTTCCATCTTTGCTTTTGTACTTAGTAAGTGAGTGGCCCTGGCTAAGTACTTTACTTCTCGTTGCCTTGTTTTATTTTGTTTTAAAACATGGAGCTACTAAAGAAATCCCTGACATTGGCCATTGTAATTCCTTTGACATTGGCCTTTGTAACATTTTTTCCAGATATGTCTCCTCAGGCAAGGAAAACAAAAGCAAAATAAACTTTTAGGGCTACATCTAAATAAAAAGCTCTATACGGTAACAGAAACCATCAACAATAAAAAAGGCAACCTACCACATGGGAAAAGATATTTGTAAATGATATATCTGATGAGGGGTTAGTATCCAAAATATATAAAGAAATTATACAACTCAATAGCAGAAAACCAAATAATCCAAATAAAAAATGAGCAGAGGACCTAAATAAACATTTTTCCAAATAAGGCATATAGATAGATGGTCAACAGACACATAAAAAGATGCTCAGCATCAGTCACCATCAGGGAGATGTAAATAAAAACCACAATGAGATATCACATCACACCAGTCAGAATGGCTAGAATCAAAAAGACAAAAAACAAGTGTTGGCAAGGATGTGGAGAAAAAGGAACCTTCATGCTCTGTTGATGGGAATGCAAACTGGTGCAGCACAATGGAAACAGTATGGAGGTTCCTCAAAAAGTTAAAAATAGAAATACCACATGATCCAATAATTTCACTATTGGGTGTTTCCCCAAAGAAAACAAAAACACTAATTTGAAAAGATATCTGCATACCTGTGTTTATTGCTGTCTTATTTATAATAGCCAAGATATGGAAACAACCTAACTATCCGTCAATAAATAGCCCCCCCACCGGAATATTTTTTTTTTTTTAAGTTTCAGGGGTAGTATTTATTTATTTATTTATTTTCACTATAATTTTATTTATTTACTTATTTATTTATTTATTTATTTTCAGTATTACAAGATTTATTGTTCCTGCACCACACCCAGTGCTCCATGCAATACGTGCCCTCCTCAATACCCACCACCAGGCTTGCCCAACGTTCACCCTCCTCCTCTCCAAAACCCTCAGTTTGTTGCTCATAGTCCACAGTCTCTCATGGTTCATCTCCCCCTCTGGTTTCCCCCCGTTCACCCTTCCCTTCCTTCTCACAATGCCCTCCATGTTTTTCTTTACGCTCAGCATGTAAGTGGGACCATAAGGTAATTGGTTCTCTCTGCTTGACTTATTTCACTTCGCATAATCTCTTCCAGTCCCATCCATGTTGATACAAAAGTTGGATATTCGTCCTTTCTAATGGAGGCATAACATTCCATTGTGTATATGTACCATATCTTCTTTATCCATTCATCCGTTGAAGGGCATTTTGGTTCTTTCCACAGTTTGGCAATTCCCCCACTGGAATATTATTAAGCCATAAAAAAGGATGAGATCTTGCTATTTACGACAATATGGACGGACCTAGAGGGTATTCTATTAAGTGAAATTAAGTCAGAGAAAGACAAATGCCATATGATTTTAATGTAGAATCTAAAAGACAAAACAAATGAACAATGAAAAACAAGTTGACCCATAAAGACAGAAAGCAAACTGATGGTTGCTGGAGGGGCAAGGGGTGAGGGGTTGGGCAAAATGTGTAATGGGAGTGAGAGGTACAAGCTTCCAGTTATGGAATGAGTAAATCACAGGGATGAAACGTACAGCATAGGGAATATAGTCAGTGGTCCTGTAATAGTGTTGTGTGGTGACAGATGGTAAGTATGCTCATGGCAAGTGTAACATAATATAGAAGATTGTGGGATCACTGTGTTGTACACTTGAAACTAATGTAACATCAGATGTCAATGTTAGATACTTCAATTAAAAAAAACAGATGTTAGGGTGGGGAAATAATCAAATATGAAGCTATACATCAAATTCCTGTTCATCCATCAAGGTTAAATTTGAATAGAAGAGTACAGTCAATGAATTTGATATTTTTACCAGATGGAAAAAGGAAGTTAGGCAAATACTAACTGTAGGAGTTAAAAAACAAAACAAAACAACAAAACAAAAAACTTGTGTTTGAACTGACCTCCACCTCTTACTTGCTTTGTGGCCCCAGACAAGTGATATAACCTCTGAGTCTTGGTTTCTTATCTGATGAATTGCTGGTGATAATTCCCAACTAATCAGGTTATGGTGATGGTGAAATTCAATGGTACCCATGTACCAGGGATAGCAGGTGCTCAATAAATGCATTCATATTTAATGCATGCAAAATAGCAGAAAGCAAGGAGGAGTAAAAACTGTAACCAGCAGAATGAAGTTCCTTGAGTTCAGGTCCTAATGAGTATCTGGAATCCACTATTGGTTAACTACACAAGAGCTGGGAAATGTTCACAAGACTTTTTTTTCCCCCAAATATATTTTATTTTTTTTCAGACTTATAAGATTAATTGTTCCTGCACCACACCCAGTGCTCCATGCAATATGTGACCTCCTCAATACCCACCACCAGGCTCATCCAACCCTCCAAAACCCTCAGTTTGTTACTCAGAGTCCACAGACTCTCATGGTTCATCTCCCCATCTGATTTCCCCCCATTCCCCCTTCCCTTCTCACAATGCCCTCCATGTTTTTTCTTATGCTCCACACGTGAGACCATGTGATAATTGGCTTTCTCCATTTGACTTATTTTACTCTGCATAATCTCTTCCAGTCCCATCCATGTTGATACAAAAGTTGGGTATTCGTCCTTTCTGATGGAGGCATAATATTCCATTGTATATATGTACCATATCTTCTTTATCCATTTATCTGCTGAAGGGCATTTTGGTTCTTTCCAGAATTTGGCGATTGTGGCCATTGCTGCTATGAACATTGGGGTACATGTGGCCCTTCTTTGTACTGCATCTGCTTCTTTGGGGTAAATACTCAGGAGTGCAATTGCAGGGTCATAGGGTAGCTCTATTTTTAATTTCTTGAGGAATCTCCACACTTTTTTCCAAAGTGGCTGCACCAGCTTGCAATCCCACCAACAGTTTAAGAGGGTTCCCTTTGCTCCACACCCTCTCCAACATTTGTTGTTTACTGTCCTGTTAATTTTGGCCATTTAATTGGTGTAAGGTGGTATCTCAGTGTGGTTTTGATTTGAATCTCCCTGATGGCTAAAAATGATGAACAATGTTCACAAGACTTTAAAGGGAGGGAGGGCTAGCTTGTCATTTACAGCTAGTCGTTACTGATTATATATGCATTCAGTGGTCACCTATATTGTCTCTGAATTTTGATCAGAATTAAAGAAAAAGAAAAAATCCAGATGACAGGACAGTCTAGAATCTATCTTTGTACATTTTTTTTTCAGAAAATACTGGGTCATTTTCAGAATCTTTAAAGTTTTTTTTTATTTATTTGACACACACACACACACACACACACACACACACAGTACAAGTAGGCAGAGCAGCAGGCAGAGAGGGAAGGAGAAGCAGGCTCTTTGCTGAGCAGGAAGCCTGATGTGGGGCTCGATCCCAGGATCCTCGGATCATGACCTGAGCTGAAGGCAGCAGCTTAACCAACTGAGCCACTCAGGCACCCCATTTTTTCCCAGAATCTTTAAATAGACCCTAAGAGTAAGAAATCAGGAACATGGAAATTATAGAGGTACATGATAGGTGTATGTATAATTATTTTTTACCAATGTTTGTGCTAATGTGCATCAAGTTGCTTTAGAAAAATGGTGTAATTGAGGTGGTTTTGGTGGAAAGTTATTTCATAAGTAACACAGATGAATAAATCAACTGAAATGCATTTAAATGTTTGACAAGGGGGCTCAGTTTCCTCTTGGGATAACCTGGGAACAGAATCAGTAAGTAAAGTAAATGCTCCCAGGTGACTGACTCATTGACCCAAAGACAAAGCAAAATGCCAGCCACCAGAGGATGGAGCAAAAAGGGCAGTGTTATCAGGAGGGGCCCCCCAAGGGGAGCAGCAGGGGAGGTTCTATTTTGCAGAAAGCATGAAACCACTGTGGCAATCTCCAAACTGAAAAGCTGGTGTACCAGGAGTCACCTAAAGCAGGCCAGAGGTTGCCTCTGTCTGTGGAATCTGAGTTTCTATTGAGTGAGGCACACTCTGCACCCTTCTCTGTGAGGCTGAAGACCAGAGCATAGGAAGAGTCGTTGAGATGTGGCTTAGAATCCATTTATCCAAGTCACTCACTCCGACTCTTCTTCTTTCGTATCCTGAATTATTCTCCAACTATAAGAGATGATATTTTGCTTTTAAAGAGAGATACCTGAAAAAAAAATAAATAAAGAGAGATACCTGATAGCCACTTTCTAAATATTTGTTTTGCTCTGTCAATATCTGTGTCTGTTCTCTTACGTCCCTCAAGCTAATGTTCAACCAGTACCACTCTTCCTGTCCTAACATTAAACACCCTAACTTCCAAAGTTTGGCTCAGTCTTCATTTTTTATTTCTTTGTTTTGCTCTTTAAAGCAAATCTTTAAAGATTTGATCTATAATAGGCAAATCCTATTTAGTTAAATAGATGTATAATAATAGAATGTGAATGTGGGAGAGAGTCCTGCTTGTCACCCAGCTCAAGTATTACAGATAAATAAATGGAAGCTCAGGAAGGTTTACTCTTTAAACATTCTCAAGGCTGTTGATATATTGCACTCATTTTACTACATCATGCTGGGGCATTGAGCAAAGATTTTCCCTGGGGGAATACGAAAGAAAAATATGTGGGACTACTAAATCATTCTTACTCACAGGATTGGTATGAGTGTTCATGAGTTTCTGTATGTGACGCTGTGAGAACACTGAATCTTCCTTCTTATTACTTATGTATTGCTGTATAGCAAATCCCAACGCTTAGCTTAAAACAAGTTTCAAAGTTTCTGAGGGCCTAGAATTCCAGAGCAGTGTAGCTGGGTGCTTCTGGCTTGCGATTTCTCATGAAGTTGTAGTCAGATGTCTGCTGGGGCTGTGGTCATCGAAAAGTCTGATTCAGGCTGGAAGATCCACTTGCACGCAAGTGACTGCTGGCAGGAGCCCTCCGTGCACTTCTACCTTTGTCTCTTAGATCACTCTTTCTAGGGGAAGCCCATGGCCATGTCACAAGGTCACTCAAGCAGTCCTATGGAGAGGCCCGTGTGGAACTGTGATGGCTTTTATAACCCAGCTATGGAAGTCCCTCACCATCACTTCTCCTTTGTCTCATTCATATTCATTGTGGGAGGGACTACATAAGGGCATAATCACCAGGAGGTTACCCACAGTGGGGCCATCTTGGAGGCTGGATACTACTCCCCCGAAGGAAGCATTGGGTATGCATACTTAAGGATAGAATATTTTTAAATTGTGCAGTCCTTATAGACAGTCAGCATTGTTTTCTCAAAGGAGTTTTATTTCCATGGTTGCATTGCTATAATTCACATGACAGGCATTTTGGCTTGGGTCCTCTTGAAAGCAGAACATGAGACAAGGACTGGGTAGGGGGAGTTCATTTGCAAGGTGATCCCAGGAAGTGGGAGGGAGGGAGTGGGAACAGTGAGGCAGGAAAGGAGGGAAAGCCTGTTTACGGGTGCATTGTGGGGAGTGCTGCTATGACCACTATGGACTTCCTTCCTTTGGGACCTGCTCAGAAGGAAAAGAGGCCAAGACATTTATGCACTAGCTCCCAGCTCCCCATGACTGAACGTTTTCATCTGTAAGCATCCCCTACATGTCAGATCTGTGCTTGCCTCTGGGCCTGGGGCCCCTGTGGTGGCGGGGAAGGGTCTGAGATACAGTGGAAACCTTCACTCTTGCTGGAGGCAGGATGATGTCGGCACCTGGTGAGTTTGTGCTCACACAGGTGGGCTAAAGGATGTGACGTAGACCCTGGAGGCATTCACTACATCAGGTTTACAGGAGGTGGGCATTGGGCAGGTGTGTCATTGCAGCTCCACCAAGAAGCAGATGTTGAGACAGGATTAGAAGTGCAAGAAATTTGGGGAACTGCCTTGAGGAAAATGGAGAGAGGGCTGGGAGAGCTGACAGTTAAGTCTGACCTGGGGAGGAGAAGGGAACGTGGGAAGGTTGGGTAGAAAGAGTCTCAGATGGTGGTGCAGTTCTCTGATGTGAATGCCTCCAGCCAAAACCTCCCATTGAACAGGTTCTGGGTTTCACATGAATGGGATTTCCCTTGCGTCCAGTGTATGTGTCCAGTGCATGTGCGGGGGGTGGGGGTCCCCTCCGCCCAGGCACTTCTGCTCCCTGCAGTCACAGATCGGGGAGGCACACACTGGGGGCAGCCACAGTTGGTTTTGTGCATGGACAGCACAGGGAATCAACCAGTCTTGTGTTGGGTGAACTGTGGGTCATTCACCCTGAGGTACCAAGAGTACCTACCTCCTGTCCACCACATTGTCTGAAATTTCACCGTAAGAGAGTAATCCCTTTGTTTAATTGTTGTCATCTCTTCCAGGTCAACTTGGGGAAAAATAACATTTGAGCCACTAACACTTTACTGTGAACAAGTTATCAAAATTATTTTATTCTATGATCGAAGGGATCTGGAACAACCCGAATGCATGTGGCATTTGGGGGACTTGCATTTAAGGAAAAGGGCACAGATATGAAGGACTGGGGACCACACTGGGTCCACTTCCTTGTTGTGCTAATGACTTGCCACTGCTAGAAATGGAACAAAAACAACAGTCAGATTCTCTATAGTGAAAAAACAAGTCACATGTGCTTGAAACGAGTGTCACCACCATTTGTTCAGTGCCACTTTTCCCTACTTCCTATTTTGAAGGAGAGTGTATTTTTCTGGATGGTTTGAAAAATCAAGTAAATGTTGTCCAGGTGGCTGGGATATTGGAAGGAAGACACCCTAAGATTTTTCAGAACTTGGTCCATGAGTCACCTCAATAGAATCCCTAGAGCTCAAAAATATGTTTCTCCCCCTCCCCCAATCCCCATCTGTGCTCTTTTAGCTAAGGGTTTCTCTTGGCACTTGCTTGTGTTCTTAGGCTTGTATGTTTCTGAGATTTTAGACTCTGATTAGTTGGCTTTGCAACTTTGTAAAAGCTGTTGGAGGAATTGAGTGACTTCAAAGACCATTTCCTCTCTCCTACCACTGGACCTTAAAACCTCTGTAGGGGTCGGTCCATCTGGAGACACTTAGCGTGGTGTCCCTCTGAAGATGGGTCACATAGGCTCCCTGATGGTGTTCTATTTAAGTCAAGCCTGCAGATTTCTTAAATATCTCTGCTCTGCTTGAGGGCATAGAAATAAAAGAGATAAAGGCTTGGTCTTGGCCTTTCAAGCTTTTGGTGGAGCGAGAGAACCATGGCTCCATCAGAATGATGAGCAGACCTAATGACAGCGGAGATTGCTTCTCCCAGTGGGGCCGATCAGCCAGGCCACAAAAACACAGTGGGTTGCAAGGAGGGTGGGATGAGTTTGCCTGCATGAGGGGAAAGGGAGAAGATGCCCCAGGAGGGGAAGTCCAAGGTGGGCTAGACAAAGTGCTGTGTTAGCGGTAGGGAAGGAGAAAGCTATTCTTGCAGCAAAGAGAGCTCAAGCCGAGGGCAGGGTGAAGTTACACCTTGTTTACAGCATTTGGGGGAGCTCCACACACTCGAGGTGAGCAGGGAGTGCTGGGGGAAGTGTGGAAATGCAGGAAGAAAGCCCAGTGTGAAGAGTCGGGATTAAATGGGGAGGACTTTGTAACACTTAGGGAAAGGTTTTGAAGGAGGGGATGTGTGGCCGGCTTCAGATGGCCAGCAGTGGTGTGGGGTGGGTGGGAACCCGAGCCCACCATCTGGTCTGGTCAAATCTGCTTTCCTAGAAGGAAATGTCTGCCCACAGCTGATCGTCTCTCACTTAGTTTTGCCAGGGCGTGCTAAGCTTAGACGCTCCGTAAATACACATTGAATAAGTGTTTGTACACACACCCACGTGTGTACATACCAAGTTATTCTATTTTTTTTTTCTTGGATGTTTTCTTTTAAATAGGAATTAGGAATAAGTTCCAATACCGGGAGGAAGTACTCTGATCTCACACTTACTGTGGGTTGCATGTAGTTGTGGATGGCTTGCTTTGGATTCTTTGCACATTGATTTTTTCATTGTAAGATGAAAGCCTTTCCTCTTCTTCATCTTTCATAGGTTACATCAAAATTTTGACTGCTCTAAGCAGCTTCCTGGTCAGAACACATGCATGGTCCTCACAACCCGTTTGAGGAGTAGATTAACACAGAGATCCATATGGCCAGGTATTAGGGATGCCGGTGCTCCAGCCTGCATAGTGGGAGAAGGGGAAACAGATGCATTTTCTGGTATCCTGGATCTCTTTCAGTTTTCTCAGCCATAAAACAATTCACAAACTCAGTAGAAAAAAGCATATTATTAATTTTAAACTTTTTTTAAAAAGTTTTTATCTTAATTCCAATATAGTTACCAAGCAG
Organism: Procyon lotor; assembly: GCA_028646535.1. Lineage (NCBI taxonomy): Eukaryota > Metazoa > Chordata > Mammalia > Carnivora > Procyonidae > Procyon > Procyon lotor. The sequence continues at coordinate 75,379,006 of CM053614.1, forward strand.
TGTTCTAGTGCTTCGACAAGTCTGTACACGACTCAGTGCTCATCCTGACAAGTTCACTCCTTCATCCCCTCACCTGTTTCACACATTTCTTCCCCACCCCTCTTTCCTCTGGTAACCACCAGTTTGTTCTCTATAGTTGAGAGTGTTTCTTGGTTTTCTCTCTTTTTCCTTTCCTTGTTTGTTTTGTTTCTTAAACTCCACATATGAGTGAAATCATGTGGTGTTTGCCTGACTTCTTTGGCTTAGCATTATACTCTCTGGCTCCATTGATGTTGTTGCAAATGGCAAGACTTCATTCTTTTCTGTGGCTGAGTAGTATCCCATCGTATATATACACCACATCTTCTTTCTCCATTCATCTGTCAGTGTGCTTTTGGGCTACTTCCGTAGATTGGCTCTTGTAAATAATGCTGCAGTAAACATAGGAGGGCATGTATATCCCTTTGATTTAGTGTTTTTGTATTCTTTGGGCAAATACCCAACTCAGTAGAGTTACTGGATCGTAGGGTACTTCAATTTTTAATTTTTTGAGGAACCTTTATATTGTCTTCCACAGTGGCTATACCAGTTTGCATTCCCACCAACGGTGCACAAGGGTTCCTTTTTCTCCAAATCCTCACCAACACTCGTTGATGTTGTGTTTTTTTTATTTCAGCCATTCTGACATCTGTGAGGTGATACCTCATTGTGGTTTTGATTTGCATTTCCCTAATGATGAGTGATGTTGAGCATCTTTTCATCTGTTGATCATGTGTATGTCTTCTTTGAGAAATGCCTCTTCATGTCTTCTGCCCATTTTTAATTAGATTATTTGTCTTTGGGTCTTTTATACGTTCTTTTTATTAATTAATTAATTTTTAAAATGAACATATAATGTATTATTTGCCCCAGGGTCCATGTCTGTGAATCATTAGGCTTACACATTTCACAGCACTTACCATAGCATAAACTCTACCCAATGTCTGTAACCCAGCCACCCTATCCCTGCCCCCCATACCTCCCAGCCACCCTCAGTTTGTTTCATGAGTTTAGGAGTCTCTTATGGTTTGTCTCCTTCCCGATCCCATCTTGTTTCATTTCCCTCCCCCACCCCCCCATGGGTCCCTGCCCTGCCTCTCAAATTCTTCATATCAGAGAGATCATGTGATAATTGTCTTTCTCTGCCTGACTTATTTCACTTAGCATAATACCCTCTAGTTCCATCCACATCATTGCAAATGGCCAGATTTCGTTTCTCTTGATGGCTGCATAGTATTCCATTGCATATATATACCACATCTTCTTTATCCATTCATCTGTTGGTGGACGTCTAGGTTCTTTACATAGTTTGGCTATTGTGGACATTGCTGCTATAAACATTTGGGTGCATGTTCCCTTTCGGATCATTACATTTGTATCTTTAGGGTAAATACCCAGTAGTGTGATTGCTGGATTGTAGGGTAGCTCTATTTTCAACTTTTTGAGGAACCTCCATACTGTTCTCCAGAGTGGCTGTACCAGCTTGCATTCCCACCAACAGTGTAGGAGGGTTCCCCTTTCTCCGCATCCTCGCCAACATCTGTCATTTCCTGTCTTGTTAATTTTAGCCATTCTGACTGGTGTGAGGTGGTATCTCACTGTGGTTTTGATTT
>CM053614.1:75381136-75458201 GCA_028646535.1 Procyon lotor
TTACTGTCCTGTTGATTTTCAACTGATACCAAAAGATTGAGATGATTCCCTGCATTTTCTCAGACCACAATGCTTTGAAACTGGAACTCAACCAAAGAAAAAGTTTGGAAGAAATTCAAACACAAAGACCAACCTGCTCAAGAATGCTGGGATCAACCAGGAAATCAAAGATGAACTTAAACATTTCATGGAGACCAATGAGAATGAAGACACATCGGTGCAAAACCTATGGGACACAGCAAAGGCAGTCCTAAGGGGGAAATACATAGCCATCCAAGCCTCATTCAGAAAAATTGAAAAATCTTGAATACACCAGCTCTCTTTACACCTCAAAGAACTGGAAAATCAACAACAAATTAAGCCAACCCCATGCACAAGAAGGGAAATAAGATCAGAGCAGAGATCAATGAGTTAGAAACTAGAGAAACGGTAGAACACATCAGTGAATCCAGAAGTTAGTTTTTGGAAGGAATCAAGAAGATTGATAAGCCACTGGCCAAACTAATCCAAAAGAAAAGAGAGAGGACCCTAATTAACAAAATTATGAATGAAAGGGAAGAGATCATGACTAATCCAAAGGAAATAGAAGCAATCATCAAAAATTATTATCAACAGCTATATGCCAATAAGTTAAACAATCTTGAAGAAATGGAAGCATTCCTGAAAACCCATAATCTTCCAAGACTGAAACAGGAAGAAATTGACAGTCTGAATAGACCAATATCTAGTAATGAGATTGAAGCAGTGATCAAAAACCTCCCAAAAAACAAGAGTCCAGGACCTGACAGATTCACTGGGTAATTCTACCAAACATTCAAGGAAGAAATAATACCTATTCTCCTGAAACTGTCTCAAAAAGTAGAAACAAAAGGAAAACTTCCAGACTCTTTCTATGAAGCCTGCATAACCCTGATCCCCAAACCAGGCAAAGACCCCATCAAAAAGGAGAATTTCAGACCAATATCCCTGATGAATATGGATGCCAAGATTCTCAACAAGATCCTAGCTAATAGGATCCAGCAGCACATTAAAAAGATTATCCATCATGACCAGGTGAGATTTATCCCTGAGAATCAAGGGTGGTTCAACATTCGCAAATCAATCAATGTGATAACACAAATCAATAAGAGAAGAGAGAAGAACCACATGGTGCTCTCAATTGATGCAGAAAAAGCATTTGACAAAATTCAGCATGTGTTCCTAATTAAAACTCTTCAAAGTATAGGGATAGAAGGAACATTCCTCAACATCATCAAGTCTATCTATGAAAAGCCCACAGCAAATATCATTCTCAATGGGGAAAAGCTGACAGCCTTTCCTTTGAGATCAGGAACACAACAAGGATGCCCACTCTCACCACTCTTGTTCAACATAGTGCCAGAAGGCCTAGCGACAGCAACCAGACAACAAAAAGAAAGAAAAGGTATTCAAATTGGCAATGAAGAAGTCAAACTCTCTCTCTTGGCAGATGACATGATACTTTATATGGAGAACCCAAAAGACTCCACCCCCAAACTACTAGAACTCATACAGCAATTCAGTAATGTGGCAGAGTACAAAATCAATGCACAGAAATCAGTAGCTTTCCTATACACTAACAATGAAAATATGGAAAGGGAAATGAGAGAATCGATTTCATTTACCATAGCACCAAGAACCATAAGATACCTGGGAATAAACCTAACCAAAGAGGTAAAGGATCTATACTCAAGGAACTACAGAACATTCATGAAAGACACAAAAAGGTGGAAAAACATTCCATGTTCATGGATGAGAAGAATAAACATTGTTTGTCTATACTGCCCAGAGCCATCTATACTTTCAATGCCATCCCAATCAAAATTCCACCAGTTTTCTTCAAAGGGCTGGAACAAACAATCCTAAAATTTGTATGGAACCAGAAAAGACCCTGAATTGCTAAGGAAATGTTGAAAAAGGAAAACAAAGTTGGCGGCATCACATTGCCTGATTTCAGGCTTTACTACAAAGCGGTGATCACCAAGACAGTATGGTACTGGCACATAAACAGGCACATAGACAAGTGGAACAGAATAGAGAGCCCAGATAGGAACCCACAACTCTATGGTCAAATAATCTTTGACAAAACAGGAAAAAATATCCAGTGGAAAAAAGACAGTCTCTTCAATAAATGGTGCTAGGAAAATTGGACAGCTATATGTAGAAGAATGAAACTTGACCATTATCTTACACCATACACGAAGATAAACTCGAAATGGATAAAAGACCTCAATGTGAGGCAGGAGTCTATCAAAACCCTAGAGAAGAACATAGGCAGTAACTGTGCATTCACCCTGCCCGTGTCTGAACCTTTTTATTTCAGGTATGTCACCGAGTTTCAAAACTCCAGATTTCAGGGATGCTCACGGTGCAGACCTGTACTGTTCCTCCAGGGGAGGGTCTCTTCATGCTTGCTGTCTTGTCCCAGAAATGTGGTCACATGACCACGCATTGTTTTGCAGTTTATAGCAGAAAGCCAGCACCAAGACCCACTGCTCTGGGCCAGCTTTCTGGTCTTATGACAGGAACAGCACTGCACTTTGGTACCACCCATTTTCCCTGCAAGCAAGGGATCCTCAGAACTCCTTGTCACTCCTGGGATCTTGCCCCTCCTTGCCACCTGAGCACTTTTAATTCAGGCCTCTCCCCCACAGTAGTGAACCTAAAAGTTGAGATTTTACACTCCACCAATTCTAATACTTTGTGGTAGACTTTATAAGCAGGCTCCCACCACTCCACTTCCATCGCTGTGTCTCCCCCATGTGGACCACCACATTTTCTGCCTTTCAAAGTGTTGTAGACTTACTTGTAGACTACTTCTCTTACTACTTGTAAGACTTACAGTTTTTTTTTTTTCTCTCAGAACTCTGATTGACTTCTGGGTGTACAGAATAATTTGATAACTATTTAATGCTGTGTTCAAGGGGCGAGACAAGCTCAGTGTCTTCCTACTCCACCATCTTAATTCCTCTTCCTCTTCCTTATGGTCTTAATAGCATTTCTTTTCTTGTTTACTTTATTGTAAGAATACAGTATATATAGATATATTTAACAACATACAAAATGTGTTATTCAACTATTTATAATATTGGTAAAGTTTCTGATTCACAGTGGGCTCTTAGTAGTTGAGTTTTGGAGAGTAAAGAGTTATATGCAGATCTTCAGCTGCACAAGAAGTAAGTATCCCTAACCCCTGGATTGTTCAAGGGTCAACTGTAATTGATCTTACTATTTTTGTCTTTTAATCTACATACTAGTTTTGTAAATGAATGATCTACTACTTTTATTTTATGTTTGCTTTTACCAATAAGTTTTATTTCCTGTCATAACTTTCTTCTAGTTATGGACCTTTTTTTTCCACTTAAAGAAGTCCCTTTGACAATTTGTTGTAAGCTAGTTTAGTGGTGAAGAACTTCTTTCATTTTTATGTGTCTGGGAAACTCTTTATCTCTCCTTCAATTCTAAATGATAACCTTGTGAGATAGAGTATTCTTGGTTTTAGGTTTTTTTCCTTTTAGCACTTGGAATATATCATGCCACTCCCTCTGGAGTATAAAGCTTCTGCTGAAAAATCATCTGACAGCCTTATGGGATTTTCCCTGTGTGTAACTTGTTGCTTTTCTTTTGATGCTTTTTAAGATTCTCTCTTTAATTTCTGTCATTTTAATTATTATGTGTCTTTGAGTTCGTCTCCTTTGGGGTTCTTTGTACTTCCTGGACTTAGATGTCTACTTCCTTCTGCAGGTTAGGGAAGTTTTCAGCTATTTCTTCAAAATTTTTACCCCTTTTTCTTCTCCTTCTGAGACCCCTATAATGAGAATTAACATTACTCTTGATGTTGTCCCAGAAGTCTCTCCACCAATCTCATTAAAAAAGACTTTTATTGCTGTTCAGTTTTCAAACATTCGTGTTCTCCATTACCCTGTCTTCCAGATTACTGATCTGTTCTTCTACCTCCTCTGACCTGCTATTGATTTTCTCTAATGCATCTTTCATTTTGGTTATTTTTTTATTTAAATTCAATTAGCTAACATATAGTACTCCATTAGTTTCAGATGTAGTGTTCAGGAATTCATTAGTTGCGTATAACACCCAGTGCTCATCATAACATATGCCCTTTTAAGGCGCAACACCCAATTAACCTATCCCCCCACCCATCTCCCTTCCAGCAACCCTCAATTTGTTTCCTATGATTAAGAGTCTCTCATGGTTTTTCTTCCTTTCTGATGACTTCCCATTCAGTTTTCCTACCCTTCCCCTATGATCCTCTACACTGTTTCTTATATTCCACAAAAAAGTGAAACCATATGATAATTGTCTTTTGCTGATTAACTTATTTTGCTCAGCATAGTACCCTCTGGTTCCATCCACGTCAATGTAAATGGTAAGTATTCATCCTTTCTGATGGCTGAGTCATATTCTGGTGTGTGTGTGTGGGTATGTGTGTGTACTCTATTATCCATTCATGTGTCAATGGACATCTTGGCTCTTTCCACAGTTTGGCTATTGGCTGCTATGTGCAGGTGCCCTTTTGGATCATTACATTTGTACCTTTGGTGTAAATACCTACGAGTGCAATTGCTAGGTCATAGGGTAGCTCTATTATTAACTTCCTGAGGAACCTCCGTGCTGTTTTCCAGAGTGGCTCTACCAGCTTGCATTCCCACCAACAGTGTAAGAGGGTTCCCCTTTCTCTGCATCCTCGCCAACATTTGTTATTTCTTGACTACCAATTTTAGTCATTCTGACTGGTGAAAGGTGATATCTCATTTTGATTTGTATTTCTCTGATACAAGTGATGTGGAGCATTTTTTCATGTGTCTGTTGGCCATTTGTAGGTCTTCTTTGGAGAAGTGTCTGTTCATGTCTTCTGCCCATTTTTGACTGGATTATTTGTGTTTTGGGTGTTGAGTTTGTAAGTTCTTGAATACTAGCCCTTTATCTGATATGTCATTTGCAACTATCTTCTCCCATTCCATAGGGTGCCTTTTAGTTTTGTTGACTATTTTCTTGGCTGTGCAGAAGCTTTTTTTATCTTGATGAAGTTCCAATCATTCATTTTTGGTTTTGTTTCTCTTCCCTCTGGAGACATGTCTACCAAGAAGTTCCTGAGGCTGAGGTCAAAGAGGTTACTGCCTGTGTTCTCTAGGATTTCGATAGATTCTTATCTCATATTTAGGTCTTTCATCCATTTTGAGTTTATCTTTGTGTATGTTGTAAGAGAATGATCCAGTTTCATTCTTCTGCAGGTGGCTGTCCAGTTTTCCCAACATCATTTGTGTTTTTTTTTTTTTTGAGGACAACCTCTTTTTTCTTTTTTTTAAAGATTTTATTTATTTATTTAACGGAGAGAGAGAGATCACAAGTAGGAAGACAGGCAGGCAGAGAGAAGGGGGGAAGCAGGCTCCCCACTGAGCAGAGAGCCCGATGTGGGGCTCGATCCCAGGACCCTGGGATCATGACCTGAGCCGAAGGCAGAGGCTTTAACCCACTGAGCCACTCAGGCACCCCCCAACACCATTTGTTGAAAGGACCAGCCTTTATCCATTGGATATTCCTTTCTGCTTTGTCAAAGATTAGTTGACCATAGAGTTGAGGGTCCATTACTGGATTCTCTATTCTGTTTTATTAATTTACGTGTCTGTTTTTGTGCCAGTACCATAGTGTCTTGATAGTTACAGCTTTTTAATGTAGCTTGAAGTCTGGCATTGTGATGCCACCAACTTTAGTCTTCTTTTTCAACATTCCTTTGGCTGTTTGGGGTATTTTCTGGTTCCATAAAAACTTTAGGACTATTTGGTCCAGCTTTGTAAAAAGCGTCAATGGTATTTTGATAAGGATTGCATTGAATGTGTAGGTTGCTCTGGATAGCATATATATTTTAACAATATTTATTCTTCTAATCCATGAGCACGGAATGTTTTTCCATTTCTTTGTGTCTTCCTCAATTTATTTCATAAGTATTCTATAGTTTTTAGAATATAGATCCCTTACCTCTTTGTTGGGTTTATTTCTAGGTATTTTATGTTTTTTGGTGCAATTGTAAATGGGATGAATGCCTTAATTTCTCTTTCTTCTCTCTCATTGTTAGTGTAGAGTAACGTAACTGATTTCTGTGTACTGATTTTTATATCCTGCCGTGATGCTGAATTCCTGTATGAATTCCAGCAATTTTGGAGTGGTCTTTTGGGTTTTCCATCTGCAGAGTGAGAGTTTGATGACTTCTTTGCCAACTTGAATGCCTTTTATTTCCTTTTGTTGTCTGATTGCTGAGGCTACCTCTAGTTCTATGTTGAACAACAGTGGTGAGAGTGGCATCCTTTTTGTTGTGTTCCTGACCTTAGGGGAAAGCTCTCAGGTTTTCCCCATTGAAAATGATATTTGCTGTGGGATTTTCATATATGGCTTATATGAGATTGACTGTATTCCCTCTATCCCTACACTGTGGAGTTTTAATCAAGAAAGGTTGCTGTATTTTGTCAAATGCTTTTCCTGCATCAACTGAGGGGATCATATGATTCTTGTCCTTTCTTTTATTAATGCGACGGATTATGTTGATTGATTTGCGAATGTTGAACTATCCTTGCAGCCCAGGAATAAATCCCACTTGATTGTGGTGAATAATCCTTTTAATGTACTATCAGATCCTATTGGCTGGTATCTTGGTGAGAATTTTGGCATCCATGTTCATCAAGTATATTGGTCTATAATTCTCCTTTTTGGTGGGGTCTTTGTCTGGTTTTGGGATCAAGGTAATGCTAGCCTATTATAATGAGTTCGGAAGTTTTCCTTCCATTTCTTGAGATCTTTCCATTTTTTGAAACAGCATCAGAAGAATAGGTATGATTTTGTCTTTAAGTGTTTGGTAGAATTTTAAGTCTTTTTAAGTCTTTTGAAGACTTAAAAACAAAGGGTTAAAAGAAAAAATTTTTTGAGAAGTTAAAAAAAAAAAAAGAAAGAAAGAAAGAACTCTCACCTGGATTTAAAGCCTGAAGCCAGAGGCAGGAGGGAGCCCTCCAAAAGTCTCAGCAAGTCTTGTGTGTGTACTCCTTGCCATGGCTCAACTCCACACACATGCTTCTTCACTGACAAGAAATATGTGGTAGATGATGTTCCCTTTTCAATTCTTGCATTCTCTGAAATTGCTGACCTTAGCAACATCATCAATAAATTGCTGGAGGCCAAAAATGAGTTCCACAAACATGTGGAGTTTGATTTCCTTATCAAGGGCTAGTTTCTGCAAATGCCCTTGCTCAACCACTTGGAACTAGAAAACATATCATCAGAAGAGGCTGTGGACCTGGAATATGTGGAGAAGTACAGTGCCTCTCAGCCAGAGCAATGCTCGTTCCACAACGATGACATAAAATCGGTCATATTCTCTGTTTTTAGGATTAATCCTCCGATGCTGTTTTTTCCTCATATGGTCTTTAAGTGTATTTCTGTCCCTGAAGTTCTTCTCTAAGTAGTCGATCCTCTGGTAAAACGTCACATAACAAAAAGTAATTGTCTTGTTCTTCAAGTGGAGCTGTGGAATTAATTCTTATCACACTACAAAAATCTGTAATGGGCTGTTCAGTGAACCTTTTCCTCCAATATAAAATGTACCTTTGGAAATCAGCAACCAGCTTGACATCAGCTATGACCATCTTATGTTCAATAATCATGTGCTTCAGAAGTTTGTCTTGTTCATCCACAGGAAAATGTTCTTCACAGAAAATACAGGGCACAGATGGAGAACCTTCTAAAGCGGTGGTGCCACCTGGACTTTCTGGCAGGGAAAGCGGCTCCAGGATACAATCCTTACCGTCCTCATAACTGACACCCCCGGCTTTGGTATAGTTGCCCTCACAGCCCTCCCATCCGGCAGCAGCCCCCTAGGTCTTGGGGGCAGCCATTACGCGGCGGAGGAGAAAAGGGAGGGCCGCCAGGCTGTCCGGAACCAATGGACAGTTCAGTCCAAGGGGCAGAGGAATGGATCTTGACAGGTTCTTATGATAAGACTTTTTGGATCTGGTCCTTGGAAGGAAAGTCAGTAATGACCATTGTGGGACATACAGACATTGTAAAAGCTGTGGCCTGGGTGAAAAAAAGATAGCTTGTCTTGCCTACTAGTGAGTACCTCTGTGGATCAGATGATTCTCTTACAGGAGCGGAATGTGAAGAGAACAGAAAATGAAAGCCCTGCACTGCTACAGAGGCTATGTCAGAAGTGTGGATTCTCTAGCTATTGATAGCACCGGAACTAAATTTTGCAGTGGCTCTTGGGATAAAAAGCTAAAGATCTAGTCTACAGGTCCTACAGAGGAAAAAGATGAAATGGAAGAATCCACAAATCGACTGAGAAAAACCAGAAAATAGAGCAATTGAGACAAACAAGAACCCTCTCTGGCCATGAGGAAGCAATTTCCTTGGTTCTGTGGTCGGATGCTGAAGAAATCTGCAGTGCATCTTGGCACCACAGAATTAGAGTGTGGGATGTAGGTAGAGTCTGGCATTCTTAAGTCAACTTTGACAGGAAATAAAGTGTTTGATTATATCTTCTTTTCTCCACTTTGTAAACATTAGCATCTGGAAGCACAGATAGATGCATCAGACTGTGGGATCCCCAAACTCAAGATGGTTCTTTGGTGTCCCTGTCCCTAACCTCACGTACAGCCTGGGCCACATCATTAAAGTGGTCTCCTACCCATGAGCAGCAGCTGATTTAAGGTTCTTTAAATAACATTGTCAAGAAGTTGTAAGGCTCCTCTCTGATCTGGCCACTCATGAAGACAGTTCTGAGTGTAGACTGGATAGACATAGGGTTACTTTTGAGTGGAGGAGCAGACAAAAAATTGTGTTCCTACAGATATTCACCTACTACTTCTCATGTGGGGACATGAAAGTGAATGATAAATTTGACTACAGAGATTGTTTCTGTAAATGGCATCGATAAAGAATCCTCAGATAATGTTAGTGACAGTTTAGAAAGCAGCCTCTAAGTTTGTGCAGTGTTTTTGCCCTTGGTAATAGCTATCACTATTTTTTTATTTTGTGTTTATTTTACAATAGTTTGTGTTATTAAGTATAAAATGTTACCTGCCTTCTCTGCCATATGCAAACTCTTGAAACTAAATTGAGTTTCTTTATTTCCTTTTAAAAGTATTGGTTTGAATTAAGATTCACTTTTGAAATGCTATAAAAGCATATATTAAAATATGGTAATTGTCCAGATTTTTATTTCTGATGGAGAAACTTAAGTTTTCCTACATTAGTTGTTTTTAAAAAAAAGTATCTTAAAGAAACTAACATTCTAATAGAGAAAAAATTAGGAGTGCAATTTGCTTTGGGTAAAATAAGTGATGTTTAACTATGATAAGACTTTGTGGGTATTCAGAACGTTAAAACATGTAGATGCTGCCAATTAAGAGTTTGTTGAAATATTTTAAGTGAAGTACTTTGTATTAAAGATATGTCCCAATCCTTTAGAAATTGCATACAGATTTCACTAGGAATCTTTCTTTCCAACCTATCCTTTTATAGAATAGAATCTTTAGACAAAAACCTTTCAGTCAGTATTAGATAATAAACATTCTATAAATTAAAAAAGAAAGAAAAAATTTTAAACTGACAGACTAGGGATAGGTGCCCAAAACCCTCACTTCTATATATTATTTTCCCCTAGTACAGGAGTTTTTTCGTTTTGAGTGATCTATAAACTTGGTATTTGCCTGAGGATCTTGCTGGTCTTCTGAGGGGAGGGGCCTGTTGTCCTGATTCTGAGGTGTCTTTGCCTGTGGGGAGCTGTACCACCCCTTGCCAGGGGCAGGGTTCAATGTAAGCTGCTTTGGGTTGTTCTAGGTGACTTTTGTTCCCTGAAGGCTTTTCAAGCAGCATTAGAGGGTGGGAAAAAAAAAAAGTAAAAAATAGCAGCGCCCCGATCTCCAGCCTTGGAGCTAAAGGATCACAGTCGCCCCCTTCAGTGCACCCTCAGGGGAAGGCAGTCCAACCCTTTCATGTTTGCCAAACTTCCCAGACTCCTGTGACCCTCACTAGCACCATTCCTCCTGGGGGAGGTAGAGGTGTCTCACCGGGCCTGCTGCTCCCTGTGTCCCTATAGGGGCAGTGTTTCGCCAGACCCCATGCCATTCCTCCTGGGGGAAGGAGCTGGAACTTTCAGCAGTTGTTACTTGCTGGGCCCCTGCTTGGAGAGTGGTTGCTGTAGTTCAGAGTTTATGGCAACACCTAGCTGAAGGGTCACTCCAGAGCTCGCTGATTGTAGCCAGCTTCCCTGCTCCAAAGCTTGTGAACTCTGTTGCACTCAGGCACCCCCAATCTTCCTGAGACCACATGGTCCCACCTAGGATTCTGCCCCACTTCACCACCTGACCATGGAGCCTGATATGGGGTGCGATCCTATGACCAGAAGATAATGACCTGAGATGAAACCAAGAGTTGGATGCTTAACCAACTGATCCACCAGGTACCCCTCCTCTTTTTTTTGTGGACTTTTGGAGACTTTTGGAGAGGAAACTCACTTAAATGCCTGCTGCCTTGGGAGGGCAAGCCACTTAAAAACTCCAGGCCTCTGTTCTCCAATCTGTAAGGCTGGGAATAAGTAGTACAGTATGATCTTTTTGTATTGATATAGAGATAAAGAAAAAGTCTCCATTCTTTAACATTTACCTGGGGCATCAGAAAGTTTATTCTTAGCTGAATTCCGTAACATCCTAGCAAATACATGTTGTAGTCACTATGTTGTGTCTCTCCTCCCGACCCCCTTGGCACTTTGGCTAATGTGGAATCCTTTCCAGCTGAGTTCCACTGTCTGACCATCTGGGCAGGTTGAGAGAGGAGGGAGGTGGGGAAGGACCAGCAGCACTGTGTCTGCAGACAGCAGATGCCTCTAGTCATCCCAGCTGTGGCCTTCCTGATGCAGCTCTTGGTTAGATTCCCTAGGGAACAAAGTGACACTCCTCGCCGCCCCCATTGCCATGCCGCTGAGGCATAACTAACTCCAGCCTAAGGTATCACACTTCACATGTATGCAGTCAGCATACAGTTATTCAAGAGTTGTCTTTGCAGTTTTGGTACCATCAGGTCTTCCTGGAAAGAGCTGTGGCCTGGAAGTTAGGATGCCTGGGTTTTAGTTATGGTTCTGGCACTGTGAGAACTTGGGCAAATGGCTCACTCTTCCTGACTTGCAGTTTTCTTTCCTCTTTTCTTTTCTTTTCTTTTCTTTTTTTTTTCTTCCCATTCCGTTCCTTTCCTTTTCCTTTCCTTTTCTTTTCTTTTCTTTCTTTCTTTCTTTTCTTCCTTTCTTTCTTTTTAAGATTTTGTTTATTTATTTGACACAGAGCGAGAGACAACAGTGAGAGAGGGAATAAAAGCTGGGAGATTGGGAGAGGGAGAAGCAGGCTTCCCGCTGAGCAGGGCACCCAAGGTGGGACTTGATCTCAGGAGCCTGGAATCATAACCTGAGCAGAAGGCAGACGCTTAATGACTGAGCCACCCAGATGCCCCATGACTTGCAGTTTGCTTGCCTATAAAGTGAGAATTGTATACAATGACCTCTGTGATTGTTTCGCGCTCTGATTTGATTTTGAGTTTCATAATAGAGCACTCCAGACCTTTATTAGAAAGTGTTTATCTGGAAAAGGTGAAACTCAGAATAGCTACTTGTATTAGTTTGCTAGGGCTACTGTAAAAAAAAACAAAACCATAAACTGGCTGTCTTTAACAGTAGAAATTTGCTGTCCTATAGTGGGGTCTAAAAGTCCCAGATCAAGCTGATGGCAGGTTTGGTTCCTCCTGAGGGCTTTGAAGGAAAATCTGTTCCCTGACTCTCTCCTAGCTTCTGGTCATTTACTAGCAATCTTTGGCCTTTCTTGGCTTGTGGATCTATTACCCAGATCTCTGCCTTCATCATTACATAGTATTTTTCTTGTGTGCTTGTCTGTCTTTGTGTCTAAATTCTTCCCCATTCCTTTTTTTTTTTTTTAAATAAGGACACTAGTCATATTGGATTAGGATCCACTCTGATGATGTCACTTTAAATTGGTTACCTCTGTTGAAGACCTTATTTCCAAAGAAGGTCACATTTTGAGGTACTGGGAATTAGGGCTTCAACATATCTTTTTTGGAGGACACAATTCAACCAGCCATAACACCAGTTGTAATGCTTGGTTAAATATATCTGCATGGAAGAGGTAAAGAAATGGAATAAATATAGTCTTTGAATTATTTTCAATTAGATGATACCTTTCTCTGATTTTTTGGGATACTTGGAGTTGAGCTTATTAGGTGTTACCAGGTTTAAGATGTAGTGTCCCTTCCACTAGTTCTCAGGAAACAGTATGTTTCTCTTTGTGTCTCCAGCTCCAATTGTGTTAACTCTTACTCCATTCTCCTCCATTCTTCCCACCTGGATCTTGGAAAATAAGGAAAGGTCTATTCTTTATTCTTTAGTTTACTGTCCAGAGTAAAAATGCAGCCATCATCATCACATCTGCTTTCACAGGCTTTTTTCTTCCTCCCCCACTTTTCTGGGGGCTCAGAAATTTGGGGACTAGAACGGACCAGAGATGTTTTCTGAGCCTATATGTGGCTTGAGTCTCCTTGAAAGGCCTACATTTTTAGACCATCTCTAGAGTGACCATCTCTATTTCTGAGGCATATGATTGATGACTTCTTTTATCAGGTTAAAATCCGTTTCCGCAGGGCACCTGGGTGGCTCAGTGGGTTAAAGCCTCTGCCTTCAGCCCAGGTCATGATCTCAGGGTCCTGGGATCGAGCCCCGCATCGGGCTCTCTGCTCAGTGGGGAGCCTGCTTCCCCCTCTCTCTCTGCCTGCCTCTCTGCCTACTTGTGATCTTTCTCTCTCTGTCAAAGAAATAAATAAAATCCTTTAAAAAAAAAAATCCATTTCCGCATTCTGCCACCAGTGAGCTCTCTAGCGCATGACAGAGCAAAGCCATTCATCTTCCATGGGAAGCCCTTGGAAGCCACACCAGCTACTCATTTTACTCCTATTAACACTTGAGAGGCTGATTTCTTTGGTTCCAGTAGGTATATAATCTGTCAACTTCAAGCTGGTACAGCCACTCTGGAAAACAGTATGGAGGTTCCTCAAGACGTTAAAAATAGAGCTACCCTATGACCCAGCAATTGCGCTAGTACATATTTACCCCAAAGATACAGATGTAGTGATCCAAAGGGGCACCTGCACCTCAATGTTCATAGCAGCAATGTCCACAATAGCCAAACTATGGAAGGAGCCGAGATGCCCTTCAACAGATGACTGGATAAAGAAGACGTGGTTCATATGTACAATGGAATATTACTCAGCCATCAGAAAGGGTGAATACCCACCATTCACATCAACATAGATGGAACTGGATGGGATTGTGCTAAGTGAAATAGGTCAAGCAGAGAAAGACAATTATATTGTTTCACTCATAGGTGAAACATAAGGAATAGCACAGAGGACCACAGGGAAAGGGAAGGAAAGCTGAATGGGAAGAAATCAGAAAGGGAGACAAACCATGAGAGACTCTAGACTCTGGGAAACAAACTGAGAGTTGCAGAAGGGAGAGGGGTGGGGGGGATGGGGTAACCAGGTGATGGGTATTAAGGAGGGCAGGTGTGGTGATGAGCGCTGGGTGTTATACACAACTAATGAATCATTGGACACTACATCAGCACTATATATATTGGCTAATTGAACATAATAAAAAATACACAATTTAAAATATATAAATAAAAGTAAAATATTTTTAATATTAAAAAATCTGTCAACTTCAGGTTCTGCAACTAATTAGTTGAGATAGCTTGGGCAAGTGATAGAACCTCTTTGAACCTCAGAATCCACATCCTCGAATTGGGTTATAACAAAAAGACTTGAATTTCAAGGGCTTGCTCTTTTTATTTTTAGCTTCACTTTAATGAAGCTTAGTCTGTAAATCTATAGAAAGACCATAGGACTTGCTTTCCCTCATAGGATTACTTGGAAATGAAATGTGATAATGTTTGTCAGACTGATTTGGTGCCTATTATTACTGCTACTATTATTAAGCGCCTGGGTGGGAGGTCCTTTTTCTAGACTAGATTAAGACAGGAAGTGAATAAAAAAACTTGCTGCAGGTCACCCTGAGTTTCTAGGAAGTGTTTGGGGACAGGATGTTTGGGAAAGTTAGAAGCGTCATTCAAAGAATTATTTTTCAATCTGTGTCCCAAGTTCTGATTTTTAGTTGGCCTCTGGAGCTGCCTGGGAAATGGTCAAGTTCACTTAGAAGTTCAAATTAGGGAGAAGTACATTTATTGTTTTGGAAGAAATTAAGCAAAATATAGGAGGGATAGGCATCCTTTTGATTCCCCCCTCATCCAAATCAAGAACTAGCTTCTTTCAATTTCAGAAACTTTAAGAAAAAAAGTATAGAATTGTAATGAGTCACAAGAAAACAAAATGATAGATGTTTATTTCTTCCTGGCCTGCCCTCTTTCTCATATGTATCTCTTCTGGCATTAAGCAAAGCAGAGCCCTGTGTGGACAAATTACAGTGCAGTTATAGAACTGGAATGGGCTGTCCCTCACAGATGTGGGTCAGAGGCTCCCACTGGACCACTGGCCAGTAGGGTCCTTTCCAAAGAACCGCTGAACCTTCAGTTTCATCCATAAGCCCTGCAAGGTGAGTTGTAGCTTTTCTGGGTCTCTTGTTGCCCTGCCCTAGTATCTAAGAGAGCCATTTAGTGGTGTTTTCAGCCTCTCTAAGGATGAGAGAAAGGGAGGTTGCTTTCAGGAGCCTGAGGGCTTGCCATCTGCCATGCTTACACATGAATGATTTTAGTATCCAGAGAATCACATCAGGAGCTAATTAGAGCCAATTTTAAATTATTTGTCTAGGTCAGCTTTTTGTCTACCCCCTTATTAAAAATAAAGAGACTATTGCTCTGATAGTATTATTAAACATTGTAATGAATCTTAAATGCTTGCACTGTGCCTCTCTGGTATTCTAATTGTTAATTTTATTTGGGATCTGACCTTGGTATAAAAGATCTACAAAATTTACCCAGATCCTTGCTACCATAGGTGTAATCAGCTGAAAAATTGTTATGTTGCATTGGTGAAATCATCTGGTGCTGGTATGAGTGTATATTTAGAGACGACAGAAATAAGGACTTTGAACCTTTATCATTTAAAAAACAAAATATAAAAGGTTAAGGTGTCATATTAAGTTTTTTTTATTTATCAGGGTTATTATGGTAGGTCCTTGGTGCAGCCTTTCAAAGTTTGCTTTTTAGAAAAGCTCTACTGGTGTTTTCATAGGCTCCATTCCACAAACCAGTCGATTTATATTTTTTTAATTTAAACCCTGCCAGCAGGGGCCCATCAAAATGTAATACTATTTGTTCTCACTAACGCAAATTTTTTTTTAAGACTTTTTATTTGAGAATGAGAAAGAGAGCATGGTGGGGGAGGATCAGAGGGAGAAGCAGACTCCCTGCTGAGCAGGGAGCCTGACGTGGTACTTGGTCCCACGACTCCAAGATCATGACCTGAGTGGAAAGCAGTCACTTAACCAACTGAGCCATCTCAGCACCCCTAACCCAATTATTTTTGTTAATTTTAGTTATAAACATAAGCTGCACATACATAGTGCATACTTTAAAATTTTACACTAATTTACAAAATCTTAGCTACAGTGTTCTCTTGTTAACAGAGTAATTTTTCTTATATCTCTTGTTAAGCTTTTCTTTAATTAGTCTTTAATCCCTTAATAGCTAAAAAGAAAAAAAAGTAGATTTTGTAGGGAATAATTTGAGAAAAATCCTTTAAATGGCCATGCACATGTACTTTCATGAGTACAACAGTGTTGTCTGTTTTTTGGGGGGTTTGCAATATCAGAATTCACCTAAAATGAGTTCAGACATAGAAAAGTGAATTTATTGGAGTAAAATTTTAAAGTGGATTTAACTGCAAAGTCCAGGGATGCAGCTGCCTCTAGTTGATTCAGATGTTTCGTTAATTACTCCAACTTCCTTCACAGTCTGAGCCTCCTTTCCTCTCATTGTAAACAGGCTTCCTTAATGTGGCCAAGAGCAGTGGCCACCAGCCATACGACAGTCACCCACATCTAGGCACTATAGGAGAAAAATGTTTCTCCTATTATCTGCATTATCAGCTCCAGGAAAGACTCCAATTTATTATCTTCTGCTTGAGTCACATCTCACTGCTTTAATGGTACACAACACCACCTAGACCACATAGAATGGGGAGGAACCTCTAAACAAAAAGTGGAGTTGCTTGTAGGACAGGGTTGGCAATTTTTTCTGTAAAGGGCCAGATAGTAAATATGTTAGGCTTTATGGACTATAAACAATCTCTGGTACATATACTTTTTTTTCTCCTACTAAACTTTCCTAGTACCACACTGAGGAAAAAGTACTGGGAGTGAACTAGTAATTGAGCAGGAAAAATAGGGAAAAAGGAAAGAGAATGAAGAAAAATGGGTAAGGGTATATAGAAACATATTTCAGAAAGTATTAAGCCCATAGTATCACAAGATGACAAAACAGAAGGAGTTCTAGAGGTGTGAAGCTAGAAAAACTGTTACTGGCTATCCATCCTTTGCAAAAGTAAAAGGAAAGTTCATTTCACTTAATTATGAGCAATAAAAAAAGGCCATAAAGTCCATACAAAATTCTTGTAAGAAAAAATATAAGGAGCACAATAACATTCCTTCAGACAAGGAAGGCACATAAAAAGGACATACTCATGAAAGAGATGAAAACTCTGACCTAATATTTAAATAAGTTAAAAGAAAATAATAAAAACTTTGAAAGAACAACATAAATCAAAGGTAGAGACTTGAAAAGCTGATAGGAATATCTGAAAGTAGGAGTGAAACAACTACTTCAGACAAGAATTAGAAATTTAATAAATGATTTCAGAAATGAAAATTAAACTATATTGAATATAAGAACAAATAGACATACATTTTTAAAATATTAAAAGGAAACAATTTTAAATTAAAAAATGGAGTTAAGATTTGACAGAAAATAATAAAAGATATAAAAGAAGATCAAACATATGTATAACAGGAATTCCTGTAAAAGAAAACCAATCAATGGAAAAGAAATGCTAAAAATTATAATTAAAGAAAAACTACCTTAAGAAAGTAAACCTCAAAACTGTATTTTGAAAGAATGCAATATGTAACTGAGGTTAAATGACTTAGCACAAATTTAACTGAGACACACACATATAAAATTATTGGAATTTAAAAATTTTTGGATTTTCAGATAAAAGGACTAAGATATTTCTTAAAGACTTATATCATCACATTTTTTAACAGCATTGTTTTATGTCAGGAGGGAAAATAAAACATGAACCTAAATCACATTGACATTGTTTTAAAATCTTTAGGAAAATTATTCAGGACTCTGTCAAACTTTTTCAGGACTCAAGAAATTAAAAGCTGGCAATTTGAGAAGAGTCTATTAAAAAAAATTGCTGACTTTTGGTAAGAGCAGTGATTTTTGTGGCATTTAACTTGCCTTAATCCTGTCCCCCTAACCCCTGACTCCACTGTAGCAACTCTGATGGGTTTGAAGACTAGCAGCTTGGCAGGCACTGGAAGAGGCAGAATTGTTTGGATCGTCCAAAAAAACCCACTCCCTGGGAATTATCCCTATTTGAACTGTTTGGAAATTCACTGAAAAGCTCCATTTTTAGAGCATGTCTTTATTTGACCTGACTTTGTTCTGAACAGGTCTCTCCTTTGGAGATTTGTTTAAAACAATCATCCACAATTGCCCAAAGCAGCATTGCTAGTTGGGACTAACAAGGCTGGTCAAAAATGTAAGGGAAAACTGGGGAATGAAATTACCATAGGGACTTTGAAAATCTCCAGCATGATTAGAAACCTGTGTGCTTATGCTTATGTATGCCCAGGAAAGATCAGAGGTCCTACTCTCTCACCTCTGGCTGAACCTGAAGCTTTGCACAGAGTGAAGGTAATGGAGCATTAAAGATATATCCCAACACATACACAGAGTTCTCAGAAAAGGGTAGGAGACTGCTGGGTCAGGTATGAAGAAATCTGTATCCCATTATTAACTGATCACTAAGTGAATAAGCAGATTTCAGTAGCTACATATGTCAAAGAATACAGATCTTACAGAATTTGTTCAGAAGAACCACTAAACAAGCATACACCATCAACATAACAATAAATATCAACCAAAAAATCCTCAGTGGGGGATATAATTTCCAGATGTGCCACATTATATTATTTAAAATGTCTATTTTTCAACCAAAAAATAAGACATGCAAAGAAACAGAGAAGTTTCCTAATTTGTCTATTGAAAAGACTGGAAAAAATGATAAATCCATTTACAGTGAGTTCCTTTAGTGCCAAAATTATCATGTCTAAATATGATTTCCTATGTAAAGAAATAAGCAAAAACTAAGGCTTTTAGGAGAAGTGATTGATCCCAGGTTTGAGGATGTAAATACACAAATTGCACCTGAAACATCTTTTCATACCAGAAAGAAAAAAAAGCAGTGTCATGTCAAGGAGACTCAGAAACAACTTGAATAGACTCCTACTGGAGTCTTCTAATAAACTTCATTAGAAGTTTTCTGTAAAGGTAATAATTGCAGTAGATCAAAAGTCACTAAACACACCTAAATCTGTCTTAATTGGGGTACTCCCCCCAAACAGAACATGAGACAAAGAATTGGATACTGATAGTTTAAGAGGTGGTTCCAGACAACACAAATCAGAGAATGAGGAAGATAAGACAGAAAAGGGAAAATAGTGAATCAGATATATATCACTGAGTTAAAGACCCTCTCATAAGTTATGTGCAATATCTCTAAGAATTGTCCCACCAAAGGGAGGGGAAGCTACCCTTCAGTGGTAATTAAAAGTTGTCTCTTGAGGCATTAAGTCTCTGTCATTTCTGGTTCTATGGGTAGGCTGAGCAAACTCCAGTGGTGTTGGAGAAAGCTCTCGAAGAAGCAAAGTGGAGAGTGATGTGGGAAGCTGTCAGCATGCATAATTACTGTTTATTACAGATGTAGGTAAAATATGAGGGGACATAAACAACATCTGCTAAAAATCTTTGAGCTTGTAATGATAATGATAGTAAAATAACAAAGACTACCTCATTGGTTAGCCTTAGAGAATTTAGAAAACCAGCTCATTTTGAAAACTGGTAAATGGAAAGACGCAAGCATTTTTCATGCTTTTCCTATATGACACGTACTTCAGGGAAATCATATAGTGATGAATCATATGGTTGATTCTTGTATAGATGCATCCCTAATAATAAATGGTATTATAAATATGAAAGCTAGACTATCACCATTTTTTAAATTCACATATAATGTATTATTTGCTTCAGGGGTACAGGTCTGTGAATCCTCGGTCTTACATAATTCATAGCACTCACCATAGCACATACCCTCCCCAATGTCCATAACCCAGCCACCCTATCCCTCCCCCCCCCCCCCCAGCAACCCTCAGTTTGTTTCCTGAGATTTATGGTTTGTCTCCCTCCCTGGTCCCATCTTATTGCACTTTATTCCCTCCCTACCCCCCCATGACCCCCTGTCCTGCCTCTCAAATTCCTCATATCAGAGAGATCATATGATAATTGTCTTTCTCTTATGGACTTATTTTGCTTAGCATAATACCCTCTAGTTCCATCCACATTGTTGCAAATGGCAGGATTTCTTTTTTAATGGCTGCATAGTATTCCAGTGTGTGTGTGTGTGTGTGTGTGTGTGTGTGTGTGTATACATATATATATGTGTGTGTGTATATATGTATACATATACATATACATATATATCTCCCACATTTTCTTAATCCATTCATCTGTTGATGGACATCGAGGTTCTTTCCATATTTGGCTATTGTAGACATTGCTGCTACAAACATTTGGGTACACATGCCCCTTTAGATCACTACATTTTTATCTTTATTTTAAGATTTTATTTATTTATTTGAGAGAGAGAGAACACGAGAAGGGGGAGGGTCAGAGGGAGAAGTAGGTTCCCTGCTGAGTAAAGAGCCCAACACAGGACTCGATCCCCAGACTTCAGGATCACGACCAGAGCCAAAGGCAGTCACTTAACCAACTGAGCCACCCAGGCGCCCTACATTTGTGTCTTTAGGGTAAATACCCAGTAGTGCAATTACTGGGTCATAGGGTAGCTCTATTTTCAACTTTTTGAGGAACCTCCATACTATTTTCCAGAGTGGCTGCACTAGCTTGCATTCCCACCAACAGTGTAGGAGGGTTCCCCTTTCTTTGCATCCTCACCAACAGCTGTCATTTCCTGACTTGTTAATTGTAGCCATTCTGACTGGTGCGAGGTGGTATCTCACTGTGGTTTTGATTTGTATTTCCCTGATGCTGAGTGATGTTGAGTACTTTTTCACGTGTCTCTTGGCCATTTGGATGTCTTCTAGACTATCACCATTTTTAACGCCAATTGAATTAATGGATGTAGACATTTAAGCATAAATATCTGCTACCATTACAAAAAGAGACAGCTGAAAATTATGGCCCTCTTTATGAAAGTACGCAAACTACCAAAGAAGTGATAGTAACGAAAGTATTAAACCTAAACATGATCAAGCCTCTAGATTTAATGCCCATTTACAGAAAATATTCCATACTCAGGGAACAAACAACTACAGGGAGATAATCAACAAATCTGTCAGACTGCAGGAATGTGTCCAGGACCAAGACAGTTCATTCAACAAAATAAATGCAATTAAAATAAAATGTTCAGGGGAGGGTGGTTGGAGGAAAGTCCATAGATTAAAATAACGCAGAGACCAGTTGCAATTTATGAACTTTATCTAAGTGGTGAATCCTAGTAGACTTTCTTTTAAAAAATTGAGATATAATTGATACATAACATTGTATTAGTTTTAGGTGTATAGCATAATGACTTGGTTTATATATATATATATATATATATTGAAATGATTGCCATAATAAGTTAATATCCATGACCTCACAACATCATAAATTTTTTTCTTGTGCTAAGAATGTTTAAGATTTACTCTTAGCAACTTTCAAATATACAATACAGTATTGTTAATGATAGTCACTCTAATGTATCTTAAATCTCCAGGACTCACACATAACTGGAAAGTTGGTACATTTTGACCACCTTGCCCTCACCTATTTTGCCCACCTTGACCCCCCCCACCCCCATACCTCTGGCAACCACCAATCTGTTCTTTGTATCTATGAGTGCAGGGGGTTTAGTGTGTGTGTGTGTGTGTGTGTGTGTGTGTGTGTGTGTGTGTGTTTTGTGTTTAGATTCCACAAAAAAGTGATACTATACCACTTTTTGTCTTTGACTTATTTCATTTAGTATAATACCCTCAAGAACCATCTCTGTTGTCACAAAGAGCAGGACTTCCTTCTTTTTTGTGGCTGCATAATAATACACTATACCACAATTTAAAAATTCATCTGGTGAAGGACACTTAGATTGTTTCCATATCTTGGCTATTGTAAATGATGCTGTAGTAAACATGTGGGTGCAGATATCTTTTTGAAGTAATGATTTTGTATTCTTGGAATAAATACCAGAAGTGGAATTTCTGGATTTATATGGTAGTTCTATTTTTAATTTTTCGAAGCATCTCCATATGGTTGCACCAATTTGCAGTCCCCCCAACAGTGTACAAGGCTTCTCTTTTCTTTACATCCTCAGTAACACCTGTTATTTCTTGTCTTTTTTTTTTTCTTAACCTTTTCTTTCCTCTTTTTTTTTTTTTATTTCTTTCTTTCTTTTTTTTTTAATTTTTATTAACATATAATGTATTATTTGCCCCAGGGTACATGTCTGTGAATCTTCGGGCTTACACATTTCACAGCACTTAATAGCACATACCCTCCCCATTGTCCACAGCCCAGCCACCCTATCCCTACCCCACCACCCCCCCCCGGCCACCCTTAGTTCATTTCTTGAGTCTAGGAGTCTCTTATGGTTTGTCTCCCTCCCCATCCCTTCCTGTTTCATTTCTCTCCCCCACCCACTTGTCTTTTTGATAATAGCCATTTTAATAAGTGTGAGGTGATTACCTCATTGTGGTTTTGACTTATAGTTCCCTGATGATTAGTAAGGTTGAGTACCTTTTCATATACCTTTTGGCCATCTGTATGTCTTTGGAAAAATATCTGTTCAGATCCTCTTCCCATTTTTAAACTGGGTTGCATGAGTTCACACACACACACACACATACAATACCGTGTACTCATCACAGCAAATGTATTTGTATATATTTTGAATATCAACCTCTTATCAAATAAGTGATTTGCACATGTTTTCGCCCTTTTTATAGGTTGCCTTTTTTTCATTGTAAATATATTTTTAATTTTATTTTTTCAGTGTTCCAAGATTCACTGTTCATGCACCACACCCAGTGCTCCATGCAATACGTGCCTTCCTCAATATCCAACACTAGGTTGCCTTTTCATTTTCTTGGTAGTTTCCTTTGCTGTGCAGAATCCTGTTAGTTTGATATAGTCCCACTTGTTTGTTTTTACTTTTTTTTTTCCTTTTTGCATTTTGTTGCCTTTTGGTGTGAAATTAAAAAAAATCACTGCTAAGACCAATGTCAAGGAGCTTATGTTTTCTTTTAATTTTATGAGCTTTATGGTTTCAGGTCCTATGTTCAAGTATTGAATGCATTTTGGGTTGATTTTTGTGTGTGACATAAGAGAGTGGTCCAGTTTCATGCTTTTGCACGTGGCTATCCAGTTTTCCGAACCTTCACCGGAAGGAAGATGGAAGAGAACATTCCTTCTTCATTAAGTATTCTTGGCTCTTTTGTCTTAAATTAATTGACCATATAAAGGTGGGTTTATATCTGGGCTCTGTATTGTGTTCTGTTGATTTATATGTCTGTTTTTATGCCAATACCATTCTGTTTTTGTTACTGTAGCTTTATAATATAGTTTGAAATCAGGAAGTATGATACTTCCAACTTTGTTCTCTCTGAAGATCACTTTGGCTTTTTGAAGTCAACTTAGTTCCATAAAAATTTTAGGATGGATTGTTCTATTTCTGTTAAACAGTACCATTGGAATTTTCATAGGGATTGCACTGAATTTATAGATTGCTTTGGGTAGTATGGACATTTTACCAATATTAATTCTTCCAATCCATGAGCACAAAGTATCATTCCACTTATCTGTGTTTTTCAGTATCTTTAATTGTGCTCCTTTCAATTTCTTTCTTTTCGGTATGCAAATTTTTCACCTCCTTGGTTGAATTTCTTACTATGTATTTATTCTTTTTGATGCAATTATAAATGGGATCATTTTAAAATTATTTTCTGATATTAGTGTATAGGAACACTGCTGATTTTTTTGTATATTAATTTTGTATACTGTAACTTTACTGAATTCATTGATTAGTTTTAATAGTTTTTTGGAATCTTTAGGGTTTTCTATATGTAGTATGTCATCTGAAAATAGCAACAGTTTTTTCATTTCCAATTTGGATGCTTTTTATTTCTTGTCTGATTGTTGTAGTTAGGATTTATAGTACTGTGTTGATTAAAAGTGATAAGAGTGGACATCCTTGTCTTGTTCCTGGTTTTAGAGGAAAAGGTTTCAGTTTTTTTACCATTGAGTATGATGTTTCCTTGGGCTTATCATATGTGGCCTTTATTATGTTGAAGTACATTCCCTCTATACAGTTAAAAGTTTTTATCATGAGTGGATGTTGAATTTTGTCAATGCTTTTTTTTGCATCTGTTGAGATGGTCAGAGGATTTTTAGCTTTCATTTTGTTAATGTGGTGTATCACATTGATTTGTGGATGTTGAACCATACTTGCATTCTTGAAGCAAATCCCTAGTTGATCATGATGTATAATCCTGGTAATGTACTTTTGAATTTGGTTTTCTAAATTCACTGGTTTTCTAAATTCAATTGACTGGGCTCTTTTACATCTGTGTTCATCAGGGATGAAGGGTTGTACTTTCCTCATACTGTCCTTGTGTGGTTTTGGTATCAGGATAATGCTGGCCTTGTGAAATGAGTTTGTAATTATTCCCTCCTCTTTCATTTTTTGGGAGAGTTTGAGAAGGATTGATATTAATTTAAGTGTTTGTTGGGAATTCACTGAAGCCACTGGGTTCTGGACTTTTCTCTTTGGGGTGGTTTTTTTTCTTTTTTTCCTTGTTGAGATATTTCTGTTTATTTTTTAAATTAACATATAATGTATTATTTGCCCCAGAGTACATGTCTGTGAATCGTCAGGCTTACACATTTCACAGCACTTACCATAGCACATACCCTCCGCAATGCCCATAACCCAGCCACCCTATCCCTACCTCCCCACCTCCCAGCCACCCTTAGTTCGTTTTGTGAGTTTAGGAGCCTCTTATGGTTTCTTTGGGGAGGTTTTTAATTACTCAATCAGTTTTCTTTCTAGTAATTGGTCTATTGAGATTTTCTCTTTCTTCATAATTCATTCTTTGCAGGTTTTATGTTTCAAATATATCTATTTCTTCTAGGTTGTTCAGTTGGTTGGTGTATAATTCTTCACAGCAGTCTCTTATGATCCTTTGTATTTCTGTAGTATCAGTGGTAATACCTCCTCTTTCATTTCTTCTTTTTTTTTTTAATAAAGATTTTATTTATTTATTTGACAGAGGGAGAGAGAGATCACAAGTAGGCAGAGAGGCAGGCAGAGGGAGAGGGGGAAGCAGGCTCCCCGCTGAGCAGAGAGCCCGATGCCGGGCTCGATCCCAGGACCCTGAGATCATGACCTGAGCCGAAGGCAGAGGCTTTAACCCACTGAGCCACCCAGGCACCCCTCCTCTTTCATTTCTCAATTGAGTCTTCTATCTCTTTTCCTGCTGAGTCTGCCTAAAGATATATCTGTTTTATCTTTTCGAAAAAACCCACCTCTTACTTTCATCAGTCGTTTCTGTTTTGTTTTTAATATCTATTTCACTTATTTTCATTCTGATCTTTGTTATTTCCTTCCTTATACCAACTTTGGGATTAATTTGTTCTTTTTCTAGTTCTTTGAGGTGTATAGGTATGTTGTTTGAGATCTTAAGTAGGCATTTATCTCAGGGTGCCTGGGTGGTTCAGTCATTAAGGGTCTGCCTTTGGCTCAGGTCATGATCCCAGGATCTTGGGATCGAGCCCCACATCAGGTTCTCTGCTCAGCGGGAAGCCTGCTTCTCCCTCTCCCCCTCCCGTGGGGAGACATTTGTGTTACTTCTCTCGCTGTGTCTCTCTCTGTCAAGTAATAAATTACATCTTTAAAGAAAAACCACTATAGGAAAATAGAATGGTGCTCACCAGCACCTATTGTAAAAAAAAAAAAGGCATTTATCTCTATGGAGTTCCCTCTTAGAAGTATTTTTGCTATGTCCTATAATTTTGGTGTTTGGTATATTGGTATATTTTTCGTTTGTCTCAAGATATTTTTTCCTCTTTTGACTTCTTTGACCCACTGGTTTTGTTCAGTAGCATGTTGTTTAATCTTCAGATATTTGTGAATTTTCCAGTTTTCTTGTAACTGATTTCTAATTTCATACCATTGTGGTTGGAAAAGATGCTTAATATGATTTCAGTCTTCTTAAATTTATTAAGACTTATTTTGTGATCTAACATATGACATAGCCTGGAGAATGCTTCATATGCACTTCCAATAGACTTAAAAATTGAGACAACTGAGGAAATGTGCACACTGACTCAATAATTGATGATATGAAAAATTGTTATTTTTAGGTGTGAAGAAACATACTATAAATAATGAAATTGGGTTTCATTTAGAATGGGATGAAAATGAGCACCTTCTCACTTCTGCTATTCTGTCATAGGAATCAGCATTCTGTCATAGGAATCAGCTCATTGAAAGTGCTGAAAATGTTTGGAACAGACGTTACTGCCGACTCATCAAGAAATGTGCTCAGTGTGTCAAAAACTTTTGAAACAAAGCTAGCTGTGAACAGACACACGAATTTTCAGATTGTAATAAGCTGAACCATTGACCACACTGTAAAATGTTAATATTTTTCTCCCATTGCTCTGAAAAACAGAGAAAGGCTAAAAAGTTATTTCCTTTTCGTCTATGGCATGAGAAAAATATCTGTGGAAATGACCTGAAAAGGCCTGATTTGTTCTTTTTGGCTAGAGCCCCTCTGAGTGAAGGTATGAATTTGTACAAATAGAAGAACTGAAAGACGGTTTTTCTCTAAAGTGCCAATCATCATTCCTAATGTGTGTGTTTCTATTTAGAGTGAAAGCATTGAGTATAATCTCTCTGATCATTGAACATATCCATAGCTTTTTTTTCTGTATGTCTGTATATACCTACACTCTCTGTACATATCCTTAAACCAGTAGATATTAAAAAGTTTTTAAAAGTGAGATTAGATCAGGATATATGCCAGATTGGCACCTGGGCAGTTAGATACTTGGAGTATTGCAGTCTGAGGAAGGACATGTTCTATCGAAAAGAATTTGTGTTGTTTCTATTAGGCTCAGCCCCCATATACCATGATCTGAGGGCAGAGTGCTTCTCCAAGTGTACTGCCTAGGAGAGTTGCTCTGTTTCCCATGGTACCATATACACCAGAAGTCCTTTGAGGAAAACTGAAGGAGGAAGTCAGGGAGGGGAACTGATCTTTGATTCTTTACATGGTTTTGCCCTGATATGTTAAGAGTGCCCTACTTGCCTCTTTATATTCTTTGCTTTCTTTTCTCCCATAGCCTCAGCTGGCTGAGGTGGCAGTCTGAACTACTGGTGGGCAGTCCGGATTGCTTGCTCTTTATTTCCCCACTTGGAAAGCTATGCACATATGATTTCTTTTTTTTAGTCCTTGTCGCAAAACTTCAGTCAGCTCCCTGGGAAGTCATTTTGATGAGGCTGATACAGCCCTTCCCATCTTCTGCTGCCTCTTCAGTGAGCAGTCTAGGTCAGTGTCAGAAGAAACTAAAAATAACTAGAAATGTTCTAGCTGGTCATTGTTCAGTAGCTGGGTCACAGGAGGCACCAGAAGAGAGAATCATGGAGTCTGATGTACAGCCCCAAGAACTGCAAGTGCCTATTTACTGAAAGCCTGAATATGACTTTAGTAGAAGAGCAGTAGATGCACACACATTCATACACACTTGGCATTGTGCACACAGAACCTCATAGAAAAATAAAGTGCCGGTTGTATCTCTAGAGGTTGACTAACAGTGGCTTCTGGGAGGGCCCTTCCTGGAGAAAGTGATAGAAAGCCAGATCTGGGAGTGCCTGTCTGGCTCAGTGGGTGGAGCATGCAACTCTTGATCTCAGGGTTGTGAATTTGGGCCCCACTTTGGGTGTAGAGATTACATAACATAAAATCTTTTTTTTTTTTTTTAAGATTTTATTTATTTGACAGAGATCAAAAGTAGGCGGAGAGGCAGGCAAACAGAGAGGAGGAAGCAGGCTCCCCGCTGAGCAGAGAGCCCGATGCGGGGCTCGATCTCAGGACCCTGAGATGATGACCTGAGCCGAAGGCAGAGGCCTTAACCCACTGAGCCACCCAGCTGGCCCCAAAATCTTAAAAAAATAAATAAAGCTGGGTCTGGAGTGAGAAGCCACAGGTGAACAGACACAAGGGAAAATATCCTTCTTTTTGGCTGGTGCAAGGCAGTCAGGGGGATTAGCGTGGTAGCCGGTGGAGTCACATAGCCCTGGCTGGAAATCTCACTTATTCTTTACCAGCTGTGTGGCCACAGATCTGTTGCTTTCTGTCTGTGCTCATCAGTTTTTTCACCTCTGAAGTGGGTGTTGACATGGACGATGAATCTTGGAGCACTGAAAAATAAAATAAAATTAAAAAAAAAAAAAAAAGTGGAGGCGATGCCTGCCACAGAGAGTTGTAGAAGAAATGAAGGAAGATCATTTACGCAAACTACCTAGCATGCTTAGCACAGAGTTGGCAAGCATATTTATTATTTTTTCCCCTAGTAGTCTTTGTTTACATAGGAAATAGCCCAGTAAGCAAATCTGTTAACTCACTATGTTCCTAAAGCTCATCTCATTATACTTGGAGCCCCGAACTGTGGCTTAGGAGCTGCTTGATGTGGGGCTTCCTGAAGAGCTGTGGTTTTGTGAATATAAGACTACAGAGTGGGTGGTCAGTTTAGGCCAGTGTTTTTTAGCTGCAGGTCATGACCATGAGTGGCTCAAGAAGTCAATTTTGAGGGGTAGAACCAGCATTAGGGTTCTAATAGCAGAAAGGTTCTGGTAGCAGAAAGAGAACCAAACAGAGCAGATGCGGCAGGAGCAGAGGGCACTGCCCAGAGCAAGGGTTTCAGGAGTATATGTGTATGTGTGTGACTAGCTCGTACCTCAGGGAGCTCCAGCCTCCCTGAGAGGTCAGGCCTTCTGAACAGTGAAATCCTGAGAGCTTCAGACCATTTGAAGTTTTGGGGGCTGCTGGAAATTTTCAAATTTGACCTTTTCTGGGTAAAGCGGATGGAAATGCTAGTCTGAAGTTCGCCCACAAGATGCAGATAAACAAGGGCTACTTGAATGGTTGACCAGTTTCCACCTATCCTTTTTTGCCTTAAAAACCATCAGCATTTGGGGAGGGTATGTGCCATGGTGAGTGCTGTGAAATGTGTAAGCCTGATGACTCACAGACGTACTCTGGGGCAAATAATGCATTATATGTTAATAAAAAAATAAATTATAAAAAAATCAGCATTTGGCTCAGCTTAATGAGAACCTGGGAGGGGGGTGTGCCATAGATGAGGCAGTTGGAAAATGAGATGTGGTTGACAGTGGAGGGTTGGTGTGAAGTGATAGTGAGTTAGGACGATGAAACTTCACATTCGCTCAGCATATAATTGTTCAAAGTCTGCTGTGCCTCAGAGAGGCCTCAGCAATGTAGTTAAACAGGTCAGGCATGGTTCCTGCCCTCAGAGAGAGCAGTATCTACTGGCGGGAACCAGTACCTATCAAAGGACCTACCAAAGACACTCTTTTATCCAATGATTCATGGTTTTTGCTTATCAAGATTTAGAGTGTCCCTGGATACAATGTGGGATTGAAGTAGCTTCTTAACTATTTGTGATACATATATTGATTATTTTGTTTTCTGTTTTTAGTTTTAAAGGTAGCTGAGGAGAGGAATGAGTATGTGTGCGTATGCATATATATGTATACACACATACTTACACACACAATGCTAAAATAAGTTGTTTTTCAGTTTCATGGTCCTGTGTTTTTTTCAATGGGTCAGTGGCTCTCCGTAGCTGAAAGCTCTTTACCCACTTCCAGCAGTTGAAAAAACTCATTTTCAGAGGAGTCCTGGGCACAGCCCTGTCTTGTCTTAGGAGGCCAGTACTTGTAACTCCATTTATCAAAACTGCTTGCCTTTCTTTTTTCTTTTCTTTTCTTTTTTTTTTTTTAAAGATTTCATTTTATTTATTTATTTGACACACAGAGAGAGAGATCACAAGTAGGCAGAGAGGCAGGCAGAGAGAAAGGGGGAAGCAGGCTCCCCGCTGAGCAGAGAGCCCGATGTGGGGCTCATCCCACAACCCTGAGATCATGACCTGAGCCGAAGGCAGAGGCTTTAACCCACTGAGCCACCCAGGCGCCCCCTGCTTGCCTTTCTTGATAATAAGTTATACTTGCCCCTTTTACAGAATATATGTAACAGAAAAGTATATACTTAGAACTCTTCTGTACGTGGAATTTGTTGCTAGAAGTCTCCTTAGAGGTTTATTTTTCCAGGTTATCACAGGAGGAGTGGAAAGGACAATTTTGACATGTTAATAGATTTGCAGAGCCTGGCAGTAATATGAAATGTGTCCTTTTCCCAGAGCTAAGTCATTGTCCTCTTTGCTCCCTGTAGGAAAAATACAGTGACATTCCTTCCTCGGGCAGGCTACGGTGATTACAAGTTGTATAAATCTCACAGAACCATTCTGGGCCATCTTCCACTCTGCCTTGCTCTCTAAGCAGAATGGAGAACACTGCTGAAGGGTTAGACTAGAAGTGATATGCTTTATGGAGCACATGGGAATAAAGTCCTGAATCAATATTCAAGTAGTGTTTTATATAGAGCAGTGGTTCTCAACCAGAGATGATGGGTGTTTAAGAATTCTCTGGTGGCTTATCCAGGTTACACAGGCCTTTTCTGCTGTCATATCATGGCAAGTATCAAATGTTCAGGAATAAATATGGTTCAGAAAAACCCCACAGATAATTCTCTCCCTATCCCTTTCCTACTCCACCTACTGATACAGAAGATAATGCACCTAAACTCTGCTCAAGGATACAGAGAATGCATGTAAAAATATAAAAGTTGGATACAGGAGAGTCCAGGAAAAGAACCAACAGCAGGCACTGTTTCTCAGAATGCATTATTTCCTGCACTAAAATGTCCTCTGGCATTCCTGAAGTGGCTTCCTGGGCATCACCATACTCTGGGGGGAGACCAAAAGGGCTCTTTGCCAGAGGCACATATTATCCACAAAGCTTGTAAATAAAGCTGGGAGCACATGGCTGGAATGCTGTGTTCCTTGTGAGTGCCACTTAGTTGGCACCATTCCGGAGCCCAGTGATGCAATGTGTTGTTTCAGCCTGCCTTGGTCAGCAACACTGAAGAAACAGGCCATCTGATTTAAAGGAAAATTGCATTGTTTCTCAAATTCCACCTGTCAGCAAGATCGTATGATAATTGTCTTTCTCTGATTGACTTATTTCGCTTAGCATAATATGCTCTAGTTCCATCCATGTCATCTGAGAAACAAGGTAGAGGATCATGGGGCAAGAGAGGTAAAAATGAAACAGGACAAAACCAGAGAGGGAGAGGTGGGGTGGCTGGTTGGTGGACGTCGGGGAGGGTGTGTGCTATGGTGAGCTCTGTGAATTGTGTAAGACTGATGAGTCACAGACCTGTACCTCTGAAACAAATGATACATTATACATTAATAAAAAAATGAAAAGAGTAATTATTTTGTAATAAATTGCTAATTAGAAAATACTTTCAACCTTTTTGCATCTTACATTTTAGATGTGTCTCTTATAAGCAACAAATACTTGGATTTAAAAAACCCCCAACTATTCTACCTTTTGACTGATATTATGTTGCACATAGGATATATGAATATATATATGAGTATATATGTTACATATATGTAGACTGTATCATTCATCTTTTAATTTTGCTATTTGTCCCACTTGTTTTTCTTTCTTTTTCTCCCATTGTTGGCCTTCGTTTGACAAATTTTAACCTTTCCTGTTTGAATGCAACATACTTTGTTCCTATCCCTATTAATTCAGTATACGTACTTATCAAACTCTAAAATCAGCGAATAAATTTAATCTCCTACTGACAATTCAAGTGCCTCAGAACACTTTTAACTCCATTTATCTTGCTCCTGAGTTAGGCTATACTTGCAGATTTTAAGTATTGTTTAATTTAAGTCCACAAGACAGTATCATTATTTGATATAGCCAGTTGTATTTAGTTTATCCACAAATATTTACTACTTTTATTGTTATTTATTCCTTCTTCCCTTAGAAATTCCCTTGGCGAAGGTATGTTGGTAGCAAACCTTCAGTGTTTGGTGATCTGAAAATGTATTTTATCCTCATTCCTGAAAAATATTTTTAGTGGGAATAGGGTTCTATGTTGGCAGATATTTCCTTTTAAGACTGTGTAAGGAGCTGAGATGCCCTTCAGCAGATGACTGGATAAAGGAGATGTGGTTCATATGTACAATGGACTATTTCTCAGCTATCAGAAAGGATGAATACCCACCATTTGCGTTGACATGGATGGAACTGGATGGGATTGTGCCAAGTGAAATAAGCCAATCAGAGAAAGACAATTATATGGTTTCACTCATAGGTGGAACATAAGGAATAATGCAGAGGACCACAGAGGGAGGAAGGGAAAATTGAATGGAAAGAAATCAGAGAGGGAGACAAACCATGAGAGGCTCTGGACTCTGGGAAACAAACTGAAGGTTACAGAAGGGAGAGGGGTGGGAGGATGGTAACTGGGTGATGGGTGTTAAGGAGGACATGTGTGATGATGAGCACTGGGTGTTATTGCTTAACTTTTTAATTTTGTCCATTTTGAGAGAGAGAGAGAGAGAGCGCGAGCATGTGAGTGGGGGAGGGAGGAACAGAGGGAGAGGGAGAATCTTTAGCGGAGTTCTACCTTATGTGCCTGAGATCATGACCTGAGCCAAAATTGAGAGTCAGATGCTTAACTAACTGAGCCGCCCAGGCACTCTTGTCCATTTCTTTTGTGCTGCTTCTAAAACAATGCCTTCTGAGCTGTCTTCTCTTCTGTTCCCTCTGCAGCTATCTAATCTGATTTATTTCTGCATTTTTAATTTCTGTAAGTTCTATTAATCTATTAATTTTCAAATCTGGGTCATTTAAAAAATTTTCTATTCCCTATAGATATTTTCAAGTTGTTTTTTTTTTTTTAATTTTTATTAACATATAATGTATTATTTGCCCCAGGGTACATGTCTGTGAATCTTCGGGCTTACACATTTCACAGCACTTAACAGCACATACCCTCCCCAATGTCCATAACCCAGCCTCCCTATCCCTACCCAACCACACCCCGCCCCCGGCTCAAGTTGTTTTTTTAAAAAAAACATTAAGCATAGTTATTTTAGAACGTCTCATAATTTTAATATCTGAGCCTTTTATGGATTCATTTTCTGTCACCCTCATTCATGGTGTCTTGTTTCCTTGTGTAATTAGTTACTTTGTAAACAGCTCATTCTCCTTGGAAAACTATTCTGGCAATACTCTGAGACTTGAGATGAGAGTCTTATCAGAGAGGATTTACATTCTGCAGGTATTTAGGAAACCCTACCAGTCTAGTTTAATCTAAATGTAAATCTTGAGATTTCTGTAACATGCAGGGGTGTGGACTTCAGACAGATGCAAGGGCTAGTTTTCAAAAATAGCTTCTTAGGGATTTTTTTTTCCCCTAACTTTGCCTGCCTAAGGCAACTGTTCTTGCAGTCTGCTCATGATGCACTTTACCATTAGTAAATGGTAAGTTTACCATTGGTTTACCATTGGAATTCATCCTCATTCCAAAGTGTAGCCCTTTGGGGGCCTGTTTTATTGAAGGAGGGTCTTTGACTTCTGTTTACCATGTCCTGTCAGGCCCTAAAAACTGAAGCCAATAGTGTCCAGGTTTGGTAAATGCTGTAGGACAAAACCACCTTTAGTACTTGTTTTTTTCTTGAGGGCCCCATTTTCACTTGGATTTTGATCTGGTCATTTCTTACTATCTTGTTAGATCATTGCTTCTAAAAATAAAGATAAAATAATAATAAAGATACCCATTAATTTTTGTTTTCAGTGGTAGGAGAATCAGAATTATCTAGCCTGGTTATATTTCTAGAAAAAAAATGTGATGATAAAAATACAAAAAAAGCTTTTGTCAAAAGTTTGCTGCTGATTTGGACAGAAGATTCCTGGGTTTTCTTCTAAATCTTCCCACATCACATAGTCAGATTTCTTAATTTTACTCCCTAAACTTCTGTTTCTCTGTCCAAAAGAAAAAGACATTTAAATAGCCACCAATTTTGGAATCTGTGTCAGTGAAGTCTGCAGATTCTTGCTAAAAAGGCCCCAGATGAAGTCACTTTTGTTAAACCCCACCCACATCAGCAACCAAGACTAAATGCCTTTTTTTTTTTTCATTAAATTCTAATCAGTTGACATACAGAAACCAGTTCAGTGGTTCATCGTTTACATATAACACCCCGTGCTCAACATCACAAATGCCCTCCTTAATACCCATCACCCATCTATCCTATCCTCAACCCACTCTCTGCATCAACCCTGTTTATTCTCTATAGTTAAGAGTCTCTCATGATTTGTTTTCCTCTCTCTCTTTTCTCCCTCACCCAGTTCATCTATTTTATTTCTTAAGTTCAACAGGAGTACAATCATACAGTATCTGTCTTTCTCTGACTTATTTTACTTAGCATAATACGCTCTAGCTCCATCCACGTCATTGCAAATGGCAAGATTTCATTCTTTTTGATGGCTGAGTAGTATTCCATTGTATATATATCACATCTCTATGCATTCATCATCTGATGAGCATTTGGGCTCTTTCCATAGTTTGGCTATTGTTGATAGTGCTGCTATAAACATTGGGTGCATGTACTCCTTCATACATGTATTTTTGTATCCTTTTGGTAAATACCTAGTAGTGCAGTTGCTAGATCATGGAGTAGTTCTATTTTTAGATTTTTGAGGAACTACCATACTGTTCTCCAAAGTGGCTGTGCTCCCACCAGTAGTGCAAGAGGGTTCCCTTTCTCTCCTCCTTGCCAATATCTATTGTCTGCTTTTAGACATTCTGACAGGTGTGAAGTGGTATCTCAGCATGATTTTGATTCATATTTCCCTGATGATGAGTGATATTGAACATCTTTTCATGTGTCTGTTAGCTATCTGGTTGTCTTCTTTGGAAAACTGTTTATGTCTTCTGCCCATTTGTTAACTGGGTTGTTTGTTTTTTGGCTGTTGAGTTTAATAAGTCCTTTTTGAATTTTGAACATTAACCCCTTATCATATGTCATTTGCAAATATTTTCTTCCATTCTATTCTGTAGGCTGCCTTTTAGTTTTGTTGATTGTTTCCTTTTCTGTACAATAAGCCTTTTGTCTTGATGAAGACCAAGTAGTTCATTTTTGTTTGTTTGTTTCCCTTGCCCCAGCAACGTGTACACTATTAAGAAATTGCTATGGCTGAGGTCAAGGAGGTTTCTGCGTGTGTTCTTCCCTAAGATTTTGATGGCTTCCTGTCTTTTTAGGTCTTTCATTTGTTTTGAATTTATTTTTGTGTATGATGTAAGTGATCCAGTTTCATTTTTTGCATGTTGCTGTCCAGTTTTCCAAACACCATTTGTTGAAGAGACTGTCTTTTTTCCATCAGATCTTCTTTCCTAAACTTTTGTATCAACATGGACGGGATTGGAAGAGATTATGCTGAGTGAAGTAAGTCAAGCAGGGAGAGTCAGTTATCATATGGTTTCACTTATGTGTGGAGCTTAAGGAAAAACATGGAGGACATTGGGAGAAGGAAAGGAAGGGTGGGAATTGGGAGAAATCGGAGGGGGAGACGAAACATGAGAGCCTGTGGACTCAGAAACAAACTGAGGGTTTTGGAGGGGAGGGAGTAAGGGGTTGGGCGAGCCTGGTGGTGGGTATTGAGGAGGGTACGTATTGCATGGAGCACTGGGTGTGATGCATGAACAATGAATCTTGGAACACTGAAAAAAATTAAAAATAAATAAAAATACCAAATCGACTCATTAAAAAAAAAAAAAAAGATTGACAGTATAGTTGTGAGTCCATTTCTGGGTTCTCTGTTCTCTTCCATTGACCTGTGTATCTGTTTTTATGCCAGTACCATACTGTCTTGATGACTACAGCTTTGTAATGCAGCTTGAAATCTGGAATTGTGATCCCTCCAGTTTTTTTCTTTCTCAGTATTGCTTTGGCATTGAGTGCCTTTTGTGGTTGAAATTTTAGGATTGTTTGTTCTAGCTCTGTGAAAAATGTTGGTGTGTTTTGATGGGGATTGCATTAAATGTGTAGATTGCTGTGGGTACTATAGAAATTTTAACAATGTTTGTTCTTCCAACCCATGAGCGTGGAATGTTTTTCGCTTTCTTGGTGTCCTCTTCAATTTCTTTCACAAGTATTGTATAACCTTCAGAGTATAGATCTGTTACCTCTTTGGTTATGGGTCTGTTCAAATTCTCTGTTTCTACCCGTTTTAACGTTGGTAGTTTGTATGTTTATCGGCATTGCCCAGTTTATTAGCATATAATTTTTCTTAATTTTTATTGTGTTAGGTTAGTCACCATAAAATATCTTGTTAGTTTTTGGTGCAGTGTTCCAGGATTCATTGTTTATGTACAACACCCAGTGCTTCATGCAATATGTGCCCTCCTTAATAAAGCAATGCATTTTCTTTTCTTTTTAATTTAATTTCTTTTTCAGTGTTCCAGGATTCATTGTTCATGCACCACACCCAGTGCTCCATGCAATACGTGCCCTCCTCAATACCCACCACCAGGCTCACCCAACCCCTTACTCCCTCCCCTCCAAAACTCTCAGTTTGTTTCTCAGAGTCCACAGCCTCTCATGTTTCGTCTCCCCCTCCAATTTCCCCCAATTCTCACCCATCCTTTCATTCTCCCAATGTCCTCCTTAATGTTTTTCCTTAAGCTCCACACATAAGTGAAACCATATGATAACTGACTCTCCCTGCTTGACTTATTTCACTCAGCATAATCTCTTCCAGTCCCATCCATGTTGACACAAAAGTTGGGTATTCATCCTTTCTGATGGAGGTTAATATTCCATTGTATATATGGACCATCTCTTTTTTATCTATTCGTCTGTTGAAGGGCATGTTGGCTCTTTTCACAGTTTGGCGATTGTGGCCATTGCTGCTATGAACATTGGAGTACATGTGGCCTTTTTTTGCACTACATCTGTATCTTCGGGGTAAATACCCAGTAGTGCAATTGCAGGGTCTTAGGGTAGCTCTATTTTTAATTTCTTCAGGGACCTCCACACTGTTTTCCAAAGTGGCTGCACCAGCTTGCATTCCCACCAACAGTATAAGAGGGTTCCCCTTTATCCACATTCCCCTTTATCCAAATCCATCCACATTTGTTGTTTACTGTCTTGTTGATTTTGGCCATTCTAACTGGTCTAAGGTGGTATCTCAAAGTGGTTTTGATTTGAATCTCCCCAATGGCAAATGATGATGAACATTTTTTCATGTGTCTGTTAGCCATTTGTATGTCTTCTTTGGAGAAGTGTCTGTTCATGTCTTCCCATTTTTTTGATGTGATTATCTGTTTTGTGAGTACTGAGTTTGAGGAGTTCTTTATAGACCTTCGATATCAGACCTCTGTCTGTAGTGTCATTGGCAAATATCTTCTCCTATTCCGTGGGTTGCTTGTTTGTTTTGTTGACTGTTTCCTTCACTGTGCAGAAGCTTTTTATCTTGATGAAGTCCCAAAAGTTCATTTTTGCTTTTGTTTCCTTTGCCTTTGGAGACATGTCCTGAAAGAAGTTGCTGTGGCCAATGTCAAAGAGGTTACTACCTATGTTCGCCTCTAGGATTTTGATAGATTCTTGCCTCACATTGAGATCTTTTATCTGTTTAGAGTTAATCTTTGTGTATGGTGTAAGAGAATGGTCAAGTTTCATTCTTCTATATATAGCTGTCCAATTTTCCCAGCACTGCTTATTGAAGAGACTGTCTTTTTTCCACTGGATGTTTTTTCCTGCTTTGTCAAAGATTATTTGACCATAGAGTTGTGGGTCCATATCTGGGCTCTCTATTCTGTTCCACTGGTCTATGTGTCTGTTTTTTGTGCCAGTACCATGCTGTCTTGGTGATCACAGCTTTGTAGTAAAGCTTGAAATCAGGCAACGTGATGCCCTCAGCTTTGTTTTTCTTTTTTAATCCATTCTGATACCCTATATCTTTTGATTGGCACATTTAGTCCATTTATACTCAGTGATTATTGAAATAATATGAGTTTACTGCCACTGTTACCTATAATTTGGTGTTTCTGGTGATGTTCTCTGTCCTTTCTAGTCTTGTGGCTTTTAGTATTCTTTCCTCCCCCTTTTTAAAATTTTTGAGGGGCTGGTTTTTTTTGTTGTTTTTTTAAAGATTTTATTTATTTGATAGAGAGAAACACAGTGAGAGAGGGAACACAAGCAGAGGGAATGGTAGCGGGAGAAGCAGGCTCCCTGCTGAGCAGGGAGCCCGATGCGGGACTCGATCCCAGGCCCCTGGGATCTGACCTGGGCTGAAGGCAGACGCTTAACGACTGAGCCACCCAGGCGCCCCAAGGGGCTGGTTTAGTGGTCATGAACTCTTTTAGTTTTTACTTATCTTGGAAACTGTCTCTCCTATTCTGAATGACAGTGTTCCTGGATGAAGATTATTGGCTGCATATTTCTCCCATTTGGCATGTTGAATATATCTTGCCACTTTCTTCTGGCCGGCCAAGTTTCTGTAGAGAGGTCAGCTGCCAACCTTATGTGTCTACCCTACTAGGTTAAAGACCTTTTATCCTTAGCTGCGTTAAGAATTCTCTATCTTTGTATTTTGCAAGTTTCGCTATGATATGTCTTGGTGTTGACCTGTTTTTGTTGATTGTGAGGGGAGTCCTCTGTGCCTCTTGGACTTGAATGCCTGTTTCTTTCCCCAGATTAGGTTTCTCAGCTATATTTGTTCAAATATACCTTTGGTCACGTTTGTCCACACTTGTATTTTATGAATATTATTTCTCTTTATAGAAGCACTCAGTTCCCTTAGTCTATATTCACGGTCTAATAGCTTTCTTTCCCTCTTATTTTCAGCTTCATTTTTTTCCACAGTTTTATCTTCTAGATCACTTATTTATTCCTCTGCAGCTTGTCCCCTTGTTGTGATTACATCCAATTGAGATTGCATGTTGGTTATAGCATTTTTAATGGCTTGACTAGATTTTTAGTTTTCTTATCTCTGCAGTAAGAGTTTCTCTGGAGTCCTGAGTTTTTTTTTTCCCCCCAAGCCTAGCTAATATTCTAGTGACTGTTATTCTGAATTCTTTTTCATATATATTACTTATATCTGTTTCGAGCAAATCCCTGGCTGTGGTTCCTTTTGGGGGAGAATTGCTCTAGTTGTTCATTTTGATTTTCTGACCTTGGATTGATTTCTTGGGTGTTCAAAATGATTTGGTATTTATCTAGCTGTGTTCAAGGGATGAGGCAAGCCTATGATGTCCCTACTCCTCTCCCATCTTATTACTCCTTAATGCCTATCCTACCTGCAGTTTTAACCCCCCAGGAATGAAACCCTTAACCAGTCATTTTGAAGTCACCTGGCCAGCACTAGTGAGGTATTCCACCCTTCTCTTCCCCTTAGGAGAACGACCTTGCCTTGACACAATGCATTCTTTGCTACAGTGCATTCTTTGCTAATAGTTTTTCCTGCCCCCTTTCTGCCTTTAAAAAATGTCGACTTTTCTAAAGCTCAGTGGAACTCCTTTTTATTGGGATGCTGCCTGCTTTCTATGAATTGTTTGATCTTTAAATTTACTCAGTTGAATTTTTTTTTAAAGATTTTATTTATTTGACAGAGGGAGAGATTACAAGTAGGTAGAGAGGCAGGCAGAGAGAGAGAGGGAGCCTTCCCTGCTGAGCAGAGAGCCCGATGTGGGGCTCGATCCCAGGACCCTGAGATCATCACCTGAGCTTAAGGCAGAGACTTAACCCTCTGAGCTACCCAGATTCCCCTCAGTTGAGTTTTTGTTATTCAACAACCCTTTGAGAGTTGAGTTAAAGTTATATTTATTTACTTTGCCTTGTTTCAAAAACAATTGACAGTGATTAAAATCTTAAAATTCCTAAGAGCACCCCTAGAAGTTCAGAGAGATAAGGGCATTTGGTAGAACCTTGAATGCTAATCTCTGTTCTGCCAGAGTTCTCAATGTGGAGTCTGTGGGACAACCTGCTAAGTTATGTGTGAAATGTTTATTTGCAAATAAGATTTTTTTCTGCCATGATGGTACACATAGCTTTAAGCAAATTCTCAGAGGTCTAAGGCCCAAGGAAAATTAATAGCTAGTGAACTACATACAAAAAATTTGTCCTTTTCATAACTTAGTTTTTAATCTATATTTTATTTCGGACTTTTTAAAGTTATATTTTAATTCTAGTTGGTTAACATACAGTGTTATATTCGTTTCAGGTGTACAGTATAGTGATTCAACCATTCTATATATCACTTGGTGCTTATCATGACAGGTACACTCTTTTTTCCCCATCACATATTTAACACCCCCCACCCCCCCCTCCCAATGGTAACCATGTTTGTTCTCTATAGATTAGAATCTGTTTCTTGATTTCTCTTTTTTTCCCTTTGTTTCTTAAATTCCACCTATAGTAAAATCATATGGTATTTGTCTTTCTCTGACTTATTTTGCTTAGCATTATACTGTCTAGTTCCATTCATGTATTTGCAAATGGCAAGTGGCAATAATTCTTTTTGTTGCAGAATAATGTTCTATTGTATGTATGGATATATATTTATATAGAATATATATGTGTTATATAGATTATATATGTATATAATCTATATATATATTTATATAGATATAGACTAGAAGATATATCTGTCTGTCTATCTCTCACATATTCTTTATCCATTCATCAATCAGTGGATACTGGGACTGCTTTCATATCTAGGCTATTGTAAATAATGCTGTAAAAATCACAGGGGTGTATGTTATCCCTCTAAATTAGTGTTCTTATATTCTTTGGGTAAATACTCAGTGGCATGATTACTGGATCATAGGGTAGTTGTTATGTTTGACTTTTTGAGGAATCTCCATACCGTTTTCTAGATTGGCTACACCAGTTTGCATTCCTACCAACAGTGCAGGAGGGTTCCTTTTTCTTCACATTGTTTCTTGTGTTGTTAATTTTAGCCATTAGGTGTGAGGTGATATCTCATTATAGTTTTGATTTGCATTTTCCTGATGGTAATGTTGATTGGTGATGTTGAGTATCTTTTCATGTATCATTTGGTCATCTGTATGTCTTCGTTGGAGAATTGTCTGTTCATGTCTTCTGCCCAGTTTTCAGATTGGATGATTTGTTTTGTGGGTGTTGAGTTGTATAAGTTCTTTATGTATGTGGATACCATCCCTTTATAGGACATATCCTTTGCAAATATCTTCTCCCATTCAGTAGTTTGCCTTTTAGTTTTGTGGATTGTTACCTTCTGATTGCTTCACTTTTTATTGTGAAAAGTGCAGAAGCTTTTTATTTAGATGTAGTTTATTTTTGCTTTTATTTCCCTTGCCTCAGGAGACATTTCTAGAAAAAAGTCGCATTGCCTATATTCTCTTCTAGGATTTTTATGATATCAGGTCTCATATTTAGAACTTTAATCCATTTTGAATTCACTTTTGTGTATGGTGGAACAAAGTGGTCCGGCCTTGTCAGCATTATTTGAAGAGACTGTTTTTCCCATTGGATAGTCTTCCTTGCTTTGTCAAAGATCAATTGACCATTATCTGTATAGTAACTGTATAGCTGTAGATCTATATGTCTATTTTTGTGCCAGTACCATACTGTTTTGATTACTATGGCTTTGTAATAATATATCTTAAACTCCAGAAATGTGATGCCTCCAGCTTTGCTTTTTCAAGATTTGCTTTGGCTATTTGAGGTCTCTTGTGGTTCCATACAAATTTTAGGATTGTTCCAGTTCTGTGAAAAATGCTCTTGGTATTTTCATAGGGATTGCATTATTTGTGTAGATTGCTTTGGGTAGTATAGACATTTTAACAATATTTGTTCTTCTAGTCTATGAGCACGGAATGTCTTTCCTGTTCTTTGTATTGTCTTCAATTTCTTTCACTAGGATTTTATAGTTTTCAGAGTACAGGTCTTTCACTTCTTTGGTTAGTTTTATTCCTTGGTATCTTATTATTTTTGGTGCAGTTGTCAATGGGATTAGTTTCTTAATTTCTCTTTCTGCGGCTTCATTGTTGGTGTACAGAGATGCAACAGATTTCTGTACATTGATTTTGTGTGCTACGACTTTACTGAATTTGTTTATCAGTTCTGGCAGGTTTTGTTGGTCTTTCTATATAGTATCATGTCATCTGTAAATAGTGAAAGTTTTATTTTTCCTTACCAATTTGGATGCCTTTTATTCCTTTTTCTTGGCTGATTGCTATGTTTGTTTGATTGCTAGTACTATGTTGAATAAGAGTGGTGAGAGTGGACATCCTCGTCTTGTTCTTGACCTTAAGGGAAAAGCTCTCAGGTTTTCCCCCTTGAGGCTGATTTTTGCTATGGGTTTTTCATATTAGGACTTTATTATACTGAGGTCTGTTCCCTCTTAAACCTACTTTATTGAAGGTTTTTGTCATGAACGGATGTTCTTCTTTGTCAATGCTTTTTCTGCATCCTTTGAAATGATCATATGGTTCTTATCCTTTCTCTTCTTGATGTGATGTAACATGTTGATTGATTTGCAAATATTCAACCACCCTTGCAAGCTAGGAATAAATCTCACTTGATTGTGGTGAATGATTTTTTTAAATGTATTGTTAGATTCGACTTGCTGGTATTTTATTGAGGACGTGCATTTATGTTTATCAGGGATGCTGACCTGTAGTTCTCTTTTTTAGTGGTGTTTTGGTTTCAGGAATGCTGATTTCATAGAATGAATATGGAAGTTTTCCTTCCTTTTTTATTTTTTGGAATAGTTTGAGAATAAATATTAACTCTTTTGTAAATATTTGGTAGCATTTGCCTGTAAAACCCATCTGGTCCTGGACTTTTGTTTGTTAGGAGTTTTTTGATTACTGACTCAATTTCTTTACTGAGTATCGATCTATTCAAACTGTCCCTATCTTCCTGTTTCTGTTTTGTAGTTTCTATGTTTCTTGGAAGTTATTCATATCTTTTAGATTGTCCATTTTGTTGGCATATACTTTTTCATAATATGCTCATAATTATTTGTATATCTGTGCTTTTGGTTGCCATTTCTACTCTCTCATTCGTGGTTTTATTTAAGTCATTTCTCTTTTTTGTCTTGATGAAACTGGCTAGAAGTTTATCAATTTTATTGAGCTTTTCAAAGAACGAGCTCCTGATTTCATTGTTCTGGTTTTTGTTTTTTTAATTTTTTTTTTATTTTCTGTATCATTTAATTCTGCTTGAACCTTTATTTTTTCCTTCCTTCTGTTTTTGGGTTTTGTTTGTTCTTTCTCTAGCTCTTTTAAGGTGTAAAGTTAGGTTGTTTGAGACTTTTCTTTCTTATCAAATGAGGCCTGTATTGCTATAAACTTACTTCTTATAAATGCTTTTTCTGAATCCCAAGGGTTTAGGATCACCGTGCTTTCATTTTCATTTGTTTCCATGTACTTTTTAATTTATTCTTTGATTTCTGGCTGACCCATTCATTGTTTAGTAGCATGTTATTTAACCTCCATGTATTTGTTCTTGTGGTTGACTTCTGTTTTCATAGCATTGTGGTCAGAAAAGATGTGTGGTGTGACTTCGATCTTCTTGAATTTGTTGAGGCTTACTTTGTGGCCTGATATGCGGTCTATTCTGGATGATGTTCTGTGTGTACTTTAATGTGTATTCTGCTGTTTTAGGATGACATGTTCTGCATGTATCTGTTCAATCCATCTGTTCCAGTGTGTCACTGAAAGCATCGTTGCCTTGTTGATTTTGTTTAGA
Organism: Procyon lotor; assembly: GCA_028646535.1. Classification (NCBI taxonomy): domain Eukaryota; kingdom Metazoa; phylum Chordata; class Mammalia; order Carnivora; family Procyonidae; genus Procyon; species Procyon lotor. Next base: position 75,424,477 of record CM053614.1, read on the forward strand.
TTATCTGTCCATTGATGTAGTTAAGATATTAAATATTAAAGTACTCCACTGCTATTGTATTATTATTGGTTAGTTCCTTTATGTTTACTATTACCCGTTTTATGTATTTGGGTGCTCTTATGTTGGGTGCATAAATACTTAAAATTTTTATATATTCTTGTTGGATTGTCCCTTTTGTTATTATATAGTGTCTTTTCATTTCTCATCATAGTTTTTGTTGTAAAGCCTGTTTTGTCTGATACAAGTATTGCTACTCCAGCTTTATTTTGCCATCCATTTGTAGAATAATTGTTTCTCCATCCCCTTACTTTCAATCTGTCTTTAGATCTAAAAGGAGTTTTTTGTAGGCAGGATGTAGATTGGTCTTGTTTTCTTTTAAAGACTATTTGACAGAGAGCTACAGTGAGAAAGGGAACACAAACAGGGGTGTGGGACAGGGAGAAGCAGGCTCCCTGCTGAGCAGGGAGGCCCATGTGGGGCTTGATCCCAGGACTCTGAGATCACGATCTGAGTGGAAGGCAGAGGCCTAATGACTAGCCACCCAGGTGCCCCCGGTCTTGTTTTTTTTTTAATCCATTCTGTCACCCTTTGTCTTTTGATTGGGTTGCTTTGTCCATTTGCATTCAAAGTAATTACTGATAGATATGTATTTATGGTTACTGTGGGGTTTTTTTTGTGGTTGTTTCTGATGATTTTCTCTGATCTTTTGTCTTTCATGGTTTGCTGATTTTCTTTAATGATATATTTGGATTTCTTTCTCTTTGTTGCATATTTATTAGTGGTTTCTATTAGATATATAGTTACCATTAGGTTTCTATATAACCTGTTTTGCAGATAGCAGTCGACATTTAAAGTTGATGATTGTTTAAGTGAACCCATTCTTTACTCCTCTCATGTTTTAGGTATATGTTGTCATGTTTTACACCTTTGTGAGTTCCTTTACTGATGCTGTTTTGTGTTTCCTACATTTATACTGTCATTTTTGGTCTCTACTTTCCACTCAAAAGAGTCCCCTTTAATATTTCTTACAGGGCTGGTTTAGTCGTCATGAACTCCTTTAGTTGTCTAGGGAACTATCTCTCCTATTCTGAATGATAGCCTTGCTTGACCAAATATTTTTGGCTGCAGATTTTTCCCATTCAGCACTTTGAATATGTCATGCTAATCCCTTTTTGCTTGGTAAGTTTCTGCTGAAAAAGTCCTTGAGAGCCTTATGGGGTTTCCCTTGTAACTTACTATCTTATTTTGTGTTGCTACTTTTACATTGTATCTTTATCACTATATTTTGCTAATTTATTACAATATGTCTTTGTGAGGATCTGCTTTTGTTGATTTTTGGGGGGCTCCTCTGTGTCTCCTAGATCTGGATATGTTTCCTTCCCCAGATTCGGTAAGTTTTCAGCTGTTATTCCTTCAAATAATTTTTTCCTCCTTTTCTCTCTTTTCTTCTTCTGAGACTCCTGTAATATGAATGTTATTACATTTGATGGAGTCACTGAGTTTGCTAGGTCTATTGTCATTCTGCATAATTTTTTTTTCTCTTAGCTTGATTACTTTCCATTAGTCTGTCTTCTAGTTTATTAATTTGTTCATCTTCTAGCCTGCTGCTCATTCTATCAAGCAGATTTCTCACTTTGTTTCTTAAGCCCTTCATCCCTGCTGCATTATTCCTTGTCTTTGTTAATGGTCTAACTGCTCTCTTCTACTTTTCTCGAGTCCAGTATCTTCATGAACATTAAATTCTCTTATCAGGCATATTACTTATATCTTTCACTTGGATTTCTGCCCATTGCTTTGTCCTGTTCTTTCATTTGGGATGAATAACTCTGTCTTCTCACTTTTTCCTAAGTTTCTGTGCCTATTTCTGCGTGTCAGGAAAGTCAACTACGTCTATTCTTGAAGGTAACGACTTCATGAAGAAGAGATCCAGTAGTGCTGTGCCACCATGTGGTATCCTGTTTCCCAGGGTCTGGCGCTTCTGGGAGTGTCTCCAGCCTGTGCTGCGTGTGATCAGCTGTTGTGTTCTGGCTGTTTTATCCTTCAGGCCAGTCATCTGCAGCGTCTCTTTGCCTATTGTGGGCAGTATTGGGTTCCTGGCCTGAATGTGGCATGTTTTAACTACGTGTGCTCTGGTCTGCTTGTGAAACGAGCCCAGTCACCACCACTGCCAGAATTGAGGCTCCACAAAACTCCCACATTGGTAGACAGTGTGAGCAGGAGTTTGGGTGGGTCTTCTGGTGGAGGGGGTCGGCTATGCTGGGCCTGAAGTTAAGCATGACTGGGAAGAGTGGTTCCCCCATAGCATTTGGTGGTAGGGCTTGGTGTAAGCAATTTAGGTAGGGAGAGTGGGTGCTGCCTTGGTTCCCACAGGTGGCCCTGTGGTTATGCTGAGTGGTGGCAGAGGGAAATGGCAGTTCCTTTGTTACCAGAAGGGTCCACAAATTTTGTCTCTCTGGGACGTGATCCAAGATGAGCAGATAACTTCCCCACTGTGTGCTCCAGGTGCTCTTCAGATCACGGTTTCCAAGCTTATGTCCATGGGTTGTTTGACTACGATCTTTCCAAGAGCTGAGCATTGCCCTCGGGGCTCTATATCATCCAAGCCCACTGACCTTTAAAACTCCAGGATTTAAGTCCTGTGGGTTTCAAGAACTTACAAAATTTGGCCCCTCTCACTTTTAAAGCCAGTTGATATGGGGATTCATTTTCCTGTGTGCTCTCCTAGTTGTTAATCTGTCTCTAGCCCTTCTCCTCAACCGTAGCTCCCTCCCCACTGCATTGGCCACCATCCATTTCTCTCCCAAACTGCATCTCCCCCTTCCTACCTTTTCAATGTGGCTTTTATTTCTTTAGTTGTACAGTTTGTTCTGCCAGTCTTCAGGTCAATTTCTGGGGTACTTAGGATGACTTGATAGTTATCTCATTGTATTCATGGGATGAGATGAGTCTAGGCTTGTCCTACTCCATGCCATTGTCCAACCTCCAGCCTCTAATCTATATTTTGATTAAACATCTTATCTCATGAATGTATGGTAATGATTTTTCATTACCATATGCGGACATGCTTTGAAAGTTATTCATCTTTTTTAAAAAACGGTAAAATGTTCAGGGTATTAGCATTACATAGGGTACCAAAACATTTAGAAAAGCATTTATCTTAGTGACATTAACTCAACAAACATTTGTAAGTCTACTATGTGCCAAATGCAGGAAATAGGGATGAATAAACCACCTCTGTACACATTCTCTACCATAGGACATAGACCCATGGATTGCAAGTGCATTTTAGAAATACACTCAATACCCTTGGAGCCCAGAGGAAGGGCCCATGGAATGAGGACGGCAGATAAATGAGTTGTTAAATGCTTCTTGGAGCCATTATCACCTAATCACCTAAAATGAGTTGGCCAGAGGAAGGCATCCCTGGCTGAGGAGTCAGCATGAGCAAAGGCAGAGAAAACAGAAGATAGTGTATTGTGAATATGTGTGTATGAGTGTGTGGAAGGTAGAGTAAGTCAGTTAATCCTGGCACAGAAAAAAGCAAAACAAGAGGCTATCTGTGTAGCATGGGCCAGATCAAGGAGGGTCTGTGAGTTAGGTTGGATTCTGAGCATTATCGTGGAGGCTAGAGGGAGCCTCAAATGTTATAAGCAGGAGACTGAAACTGTTGGATTTTGTTAATACTCTGGTAGTACAGTGAGAGGCTGGGATAGGAAAACTAGTTAGATATTATTTGTATCATTTCAGGAAGAGATCTGCAAGTCTGGAATGGAGTTTGGGGGAAGACGGATCATAACATTTTAGTAGGTAAAATAACAGAACTGTGAGTTTGATCACGTGTGGGGTGGGGAATCTCACTGGTTGAACCCCCCAAAATTCAGAGGTCTAGGCTAGAGATAGCAATGCATAGAAGCTTTAGTCGATAGGTTGTAGCTGAGACCATGAGAATGGCTAAGATCAGCCAAGACAAATGGGACAAGATAACATTTAAAAGGTTTAAATGTGTGAAGAGCCCGAGGGGCCCCCATCATACTACAACATCGGCAACAAAGGAGTAGTTTCAGTTATTAGCAGTGGCAAATAGAGGAGGGATCCTCTGGTAAGGTAAGAACTAAGAACTCAGTTGGCAATCAAGAGGTCACTGTGTATGAGGGATGAGGACCAGATGGGGATGAACAGGAAGTGTGGCAGTAAATGTGCACAGCTTGAGAACTCTGGATATGAAAGGGAGAGTAGAGCTGGTGTTACCAAGGGATTTAGTTTTTTTAAAAGGATGAGAGAAATAGGAACATGTTTGTTCCTGAGGAGGAACAGAAAGTGAGAAGTTGAAGATAGAGTTATTTTTTTCCAAGCTCAGAAATCTGGTAGAAATTTTCAGGCTACTCAGGAAGACCTCATCAGAATTAAACGTGTAGCCGATTTATCAGGATTGCTCATAAGCACAAGAGCTAATCCATCTTAAGTTAAAAACTATGTCATCCTGAAGTTTAAGTCAAAGAAGTAACAGCTTGGTAACCAGTTACAGAATAAAACAAAACAAAAAATTAAGTTGGTCAGAGTAACTTTTTAAATTGAATTTTGTTGTCAACAAAGAGTAATGCTTCATTTCTCTGGGATGAACATAAAGCAATGTAAACCAAAATTGCCATTTTTCTTTCAGAGATTATGCTATAAACCAGTAGAAAAGTCAATTGGCAGCTTCTACTGCTCACCAAGAGAAAAGCACAAGCCCTCAAATGTGGTAAAAGCCCCATGTCCCCATGAGCCAAGAGTCTTTATACCAATAAGGTGAAGGCTCAGTTGCCCCGTGGTAGTCTGCAGGCAGGTTTCCTGATGATCAAGTCCGACTTTTATGGTAGTTAAAGAAATTTGGGTGAAGTTGGTAATTTGATTCTAAAATTCCTTTTAAGAACATATTTCTCTTTGCTGGAATAAGCTAAACAAATACTTTCCTAAGTTTTAATAGGATAAATAACTGTGAACCAAATAAAGATGGACTTGTCTCTGGGGAACAGCTAACAATTAGAGAAACTTCAAATAAAATGAAATAGTAATTTAAAATGAGGCGGGAAGAACCTGAATACATTATGAGACGTGACTGGCTTTATTTGGCTACAGAATGCTTTGGCTGCTCTTTAAAAAAAAAAAAAATCTAAACAAAATGTAAATCTTAAAACATTCAAAACAATTTCAAAAATGCATTTAAAGGCTTGAACACTTGGACCTGTGTCAGTGGAAGGGGTGTTTATAGCATGCTAATAAGATCAAGACATTTTTTATTGAGATTACTCCTTCCCTCCGTTATGTCCACAAATATTGACTGAGTGCCTGGTAAAGGTCCTCAAACCTCTGGCAACACACAAAGTGCTTTGTGTCCCTCTCTACTTGTCCATGCGTGCTTGGGACACCTCGAAGAGGCTGAGCGCCTCCTCTTGCAGGCTGACCTGGGTCAGTGGTCTCCACTGCCTGAACGCTTTGAGGCTCGCCCAGCTCACTGTTGCTGCCTCCTGCTGACCTCTGGGTCCCTTCCCTTCATTCGCGGAACGTGCTGGTGCCTCGTACAGCTTTCTTCTACTACCTCAACTTCTGCTGTCTCTCCTGTTTTGTCTCACGATCTTCTGCATTTACCCACTGCAAGGTCATACCTTGGAAAGTACTACACCATGAACTTGCTCCTCTCCCATCACTAATCCAAGCGTCCTGGTCCGAGACTAGTGTTTCCTGTCCTTCCGAACCTGCCTGTTCTAGCAACTTCCAGTAGATCAGAGCTGCTAGCATACTGTCCAACGGGCTCCCTACCACCTTCCCAGTGCTCTCTGTAGCCCCCCTGTCCTTACCTCTCTGGTTTAGATATGTAGGATCATTATTTCAGCAATTACTCACTTAGCATCCCTTTGTTTTAGCAAACTCATCTGGCGAAACACCACGTATTTCCATGTTCTCTGTGTCTGTACCCAGGCAGCAGGGTGCTACTATGGAAGGGAACAGAAGAATCACAGTAGGCCAACTTTCACTTTTAAATTCTCAGTCACCAAATAGTTGGGTCCTCCACACTGTTCTATAGTCCTGCTATGCCCCAGGTCACTTTATTCTCCACAAAAACTATTTTAAAACCTCCTTTTCCAAAGTCCAATCTCCTCTGGCCTCTGACTTCACAGAGAGCACCTGTCCCGTCCCACCTGAAGGCCTGCCGTGCCGGTCTCTCCACCAGCGCTCTGGACCCCGCCCCCCTCACGGATCCCTTCTGGCTCTTCATCTTCAACCTCCCCTCTTTCCCAAGTCCTTTTCAGATATAAAGCAGTAGCTAAGAAGGGAAAGGAAGACACACTGTTGCCTCATTTCTTGTTTCCTTTTTACATCCAGAATTCAGAGGTTTGTAAGACAGCAGCTTTCTGCCACGTGCTGCCTCTTCTGCTGTGGAGGGGATGCTGGGAAGCCGCTAGTTATTCCCAGGTTCAATCCAGTTGATGCTTTTCATCCCTCACTCTACTTGGTCTCTCAGCATACATTCAACACGGTGCAGAAACACTCCTTCCTTTACTCCTCCTGGTTTCCCCCCTCATCTCTTTAGCTACTACTTGTCAGTCTCCTTTGCCTGCCTAGCTTCTGCCACTTACGTTTTTAGAGTGCCTCTGGGTTTGCCCTTGGTCCTCTTTTCCTTACACCCTCCAGCAGAGATTGGCACATTTTTTCTTTAAAGGGCCAAAAAGTAAAGTATTTTAGGCTCTGCAGGCCTTGAGGTCTGCCACAGCTTCTCAGCTCTGCCACTGTAGCATGAAAGCAGCCACAGGCAGTAATTAGACTAATGTGCATGGCCTGTTCCAATCCAACTGTATTTATAAAAACAGACGGGCTGGATTTGGCATGTGGTTTGCCACGCTGTAATCTGTCTCCCTAGAGAAGTACCCCTTCCTGTGTCTCTCATGACCAGCTGTACATCAAATTCATACCTGGAGACCCGCCTGTCCCCAAGTCTGTGAATTCAACTACCTAATATCCACATTTAAATGTCTCTATGGCATCTCAGATCTTAACCTAGGAATTGTGCCCTTTCCCCCCAAATCTGGTCTCCCTCAAGTGTCTTTAGTAAGAGGCACTGCCATTCAGATAGCTGCACAAGGCAGAAGATAGAGGAGTCCTCCCTGATGCCTCTTTGATTTTCTAATTCTTTGAATTGGAGGAATACCTAAAAGAGAGTAAATCTAGAACTGGCCAGTATTTGAAGCACACAGTCAAATTTAACATTTCACTAATAGAGCTAAACTTTATTTCCATGTTTATTACATGTTTATCTTTGATGTTCTATACATATTAGAATTAACATACAACTTGGGAGAAAAGCTGGACATTCTCCACTGAATGGGTTAAAAAGGAATGTAAAACTACAAAATACTTGTTTACGTGCTGAATTCTAAATTATGGCAAACAGAACAATAATTACCTTGCCATTTTTCTCTTTCTAGTTTTCCAAGATGAATTTCATTATAAAATATTTTCATAACAAAGGAAATAAGGGATAATCATTAAAACCATTTGACCTGGAGTACAAATAGTCTTAACACAGAACTCCTATCTTCTATTTAAAATACAAATACTTCCTGATATTATGAAACTGAGAGGGATTAACTGATGTCAGCTGCAAATCTAATGACTTAAAGCAAACCCAGACATGCCACTCGCTTTTGTCTGGAAGAGTCAGGCTGATGTAAAGGTGACACAGCAGGATTCTAGCTGATAACTCGGTCAGCCGTTTGCTACTGAGAATGGGGATGGCCAGACACGAAGTGCTTAGTCACGGAAATTCAGATCACTCAGAATTAATCATTCTACCCCCTCTCCATCTATGCCATGTACTACCTCACAGATTTTAGCATCCGCTGGAAGTTTGAAAAGAAAACTCCTCTAGCTACTCAAACTGCTGAGATTCACAGTACACCGAGAATATTATCTGTAGGATAATTCCAGTGTTTAAACAAAAACAAACAAACAAAAAAAAAAATGGGTGGTTATCATGGTTGTTATTTAGTAATATGTTTTTTAAAATCTCTGGAAGTCCCTTAGCACATTCTGTGAAGAAAGCTATGTTTTAAAAGAATCTGCTTAAAATTATTTTCCACCAGGAATTACAGGATGAAAAATCTTAATAAAAGCGAATAATGCTTATTATTTTCAATAAACAAGTACTTAGAATCATCTGCAAAAACCACTTTCTTTTTAATGATGTTTTTAAGAGACGTTATTCTACTGATAAATACCTTTCTCGTGTCACTGTTTAGGACAAATGATTTATGGCTTTTCAGTTTTTTAAATTTCACATTTAACGTCATGTTATTAAAGCTTTCAAAAGCAGTCTTCCAAGATCAGATTCTTAAATAAGAACAGAAAGGACAAGAGAGAGACATATTCCTTATCAACAAACTTCAAGGCACATACTCCTTTTCTTAGACCTCAGGGGTCGACAAACTTTTTCTGCAAAGGGCCAGATATAAACTTTTCAGGCATTGTGGGTCCCATGGTCACTACATAACTACTTGACTTCTGCCTTGTCCTGAGAAAGCAGTCACAGACAGTAGGTATTTACAAGAACAAGAGCAGTCTGAACTTGGCCTGTAGGCCACAGTTGGCCAGCTTCTGCCTTAGAACAGACCTGAGTAGAAAAGAATCATTAAAACAAAATTGGTCTTTTGTCAGATGTGATGACTGACTCAGAATCTAGCAATTAATCACTCTAGAACATTTTTGATGTTGAACACTTTGAATGTAGCCAACTTACTACTCTTGGTTAAGATTCTTCCTTTCAAACTCACGTCATCATGCTTTAATTTATCCTCATTTAAGAACTTGCTTGAGCATTATTTATTGAGGGATTCAGTTTAAAATTAATAAATGATGTCCATACAATTTAATATCCAATTTAATTTTTTAAAAACTTAAAAATATAACAGAATCAAAACATTTAAAATAAGTACACTCACTACCCATTCCAGTAATTCATTTAAGTCATATCAACTATAGAATAGGAAAAATAAATTCAGAAGTGTAATTACTTTAAAATACACTACTTCCACTTGTGTTAATATTTTACATTTATGTATATATTCTATAGTGGAAGCAGAAATTCTCTCTAAAAACATCTCCTTAAAATCTTGAGGTGCATGTTAGAGCCACAGGCAATATCTGACATATAAAATTGCAGTACAGGCCTTCAAATTTGGCATTTCACTGGTACAATACAATGACCAACGTATATAATCACTGTACAGTGCCTAGACATTCCAGTAAGAACCATTATTTTCTTTAATGTAGAATGATTAATACATATTCTACAAGGGGCAGTGAGGTTAGTAATTCTATAGGGTATGTCCCGACATAATTTTCAAATTGTACAATAACACAAACAACTCTGTTAAGGCCGTGTTTTATTTGCTGATTAATGGACAAAAGGCAATGTAATTTATTTCAAGTATTTTCTTGAAAGTCTGTGCTCATAAAAATCATGAAAAGTTGGAAAGACTGTTAAATCACTGAAACTTTAAATATATCTTACACAATCTTGTTTGTACAAAAATACAAGTTAAATATAAACATAAAGCAATCAATGATAATTTTATGCAAATCTGTTTTATGTGATCTTCAGTTATATATAAAAGTTTCTGGGTTCTGTTATTTGTGAAAAGATCAATACCAGATTGAATTACTATCTATTGGCAAAGGGCCCTAAAAAGCTTACTTTAGCATTAATCTTTAACATGGTTAAGTGCATTCCCTAATTTGAGATCACCTAAACACTGGGAAAAAAAAAAAAATGAAACGGCAGTATGTCCATAAACCAACAAATAATTTGGCTGTAATGTATCATAAAACAAAGAAACCTCCACACATCTGTACAATAAACATTATTACATACTCACACGCAGGTGCCCACGTGCGTGCATGCACGTACTGACACACACACATGTAGGGGAGCACACACACCCAGTCATAAAGCCTAATGAGGTGCTACTTCCAGTTCGATATTCAGCTCTGCATTTTTTCTTATTTCATCAAATGAATAGCTTTTTGTCACCTTCCCATTCTTGAAGACAGTATGGAGAAGATCCTGCACAAACATAACAATACTAAAATGTAACAGTTACATTAGACTATCAAGCAAAATACTTCAGTAATGCTTAGATGAATTAAAATGACTAGTCAAACAGATTTGACGGTGTTCAAATTACGAGAGAACTTTATACACAATGCTGGCGGAGCAGGCAGAGAGCATGGCAGTATCTAAAAGGGCTATGTAAAAATATTTGGCTTTAAAAGAAGCAATGATCTAAATATTCTTAAAAGTTTTCCTTGAAGGAAAATCTAAAAAAAAAAGGGCTAGCTGATCCATCTCTATGCTTTCAGGGGGCAGATGCTTGTGCTTGGCCGCCCAGAAGAGCCCTGCTGTCACTGACCATCACGACGGACCATGAGCAAGGAAAGCCTGCCAGACCTTCCCTTGTTCCTAGACAACAGACTCAACACTGAATAAATTTACCAACCCTGGAATTTAATAAATTTCCTAGTCACCGAGTTTTAGACTTAAACAAAAAACCCTAAAAAAAAAAAAGAAACCAAACCAGAAACAAAAATGAGTAGTGATTTCTGGATGAATGCTCAGTGACTGACTGAAAAACTGTGTATATTCCAGAACTTACTGACACATGGAATCCATTTGACCCATGCAAGGGTAACAACACTTGAGAATTAAAACTAAATCCCCCTTCGGGTCTGGTAAGGCCACTTGGTCTCTCTGAGGATTTCTTTTTGCCTGCCTTTAGTTTCTCTTTAAAACACCCTAAATTTTCCACCAAGATTGAGATGCTTGATCTTTTCTTTCATAAAGTTAAGTACTATCAGAGAATTGTGGTTCCTATTCTTAAATTCAAATGCCATTTAGGATGATAATTGATTACTGCCTCAAACATTCTAGAGTATCATTTACATACTCTTAAAATCAGTGCCTTTTTAAAGTCATAGTTAGGACTGTGTCTAAAGTGACGCTAATCCATCTGGAAACACTAATTCAGCAAACTCTTGGTAGCTATGCGAGTTGAGTGAAGGCTGGCTTTGGTAATCCCAAACCAGCAGGCTAAACCTAAAAGTTAGTTTAGGGCCTAAGTGCTTTTCATTAAAGACAGAAAAATATTCTGCCTCAAAATCTTAAAAGAATATCAAAGTAATATACTCCAAGGAGAATATCTGATATGGTATTAAGAATCCACAGTGATAAATTAATGTTTGGCATAAACTTTTTTTGGTATTAACTTTTTTCTGAGAATATGAATGTTCATGGGTAGTTTCCCTCTAAAAGTTTTCTCAATCTAGTGGCTTAAATAAATTTTGTAACTTCTGAGTTCACGAATATAAGTGTTCCTTTGCATGTTAAAGACCGGTAAATCACATGGACCACTTGAGCACACTAGGAATTTTTCAAGTTTGGTTGATTTGAACCCGAAAACTTGGGTAAGTCTAGGTTTCACCAATTATTATGTCATCAGAATCCAGTCTTGACCTTTGCACATCTTACATTAAGATAACATAATTTGCCTTTTTTTAAGCCCAGAATTGCTGTGAGAATCACATGAGACTAAAGAAAACCATCTTGACTGGATTCTGTTGAATTTAAAAAAAGAAATGCAATTAGCAACATCTCAGAATTTAGATAGCCTTTCCTTTATTAAAATTACCAAAGTTTTACTATAACATAAATAGCTTCCTGTAAGTATTCTTGGCTATTCCTCTTCAGAAATTATTTGCTGCTAAATTGGCAGTAAGAGTAAGGATATGGTACATAAAAGCTTGTTGAAGCTCATCAATTGCTACCCTACGGATCACTGTGTGGAAGAACTTTTTTTTTTTTTTTTAAGTGTTATGATTTAGCCCCTGCTTGCTTTTCATCTTATTTTGGTAGGGTAGGTCAGCATTTGTACACTTTTTACCACAAAAGTACTTTATCCTTCAAGAAAAAATTTGTTCTGAAAATAAAGAAATACAACATAAGAGCCCCCTTTCTTAATTTGGAAAGCTAACCTAGTGTTTAAAAAAAAGAAAAGCATAGGGAACATACATGACCATATTCCTCAAGGTCTCCTTTTCCTTCCTCAAGTGTAACAAAATTCCCTGCTGGTGTCCTGTGTAAAGATAATCGACCCTTTTTGGATCTTTTGTTGGGATCAGCAACTGGGTCCTTGAAGACATTAATCTGGAAGGAAGAAATAAGACTAATCAGGAATGTTCACTCAATTCCCATTCAAGAAAAAAGTTCACATACTTTATAGGTGTAACTAAATGAATCCACAGCTGGCTTTTAGAAGCATAACTCTAGCTTGTGTTGGAGGACGGAGTCCTCTGTTATATAAGGTATGAACAAAATCCAAAGTCTTGAATATCCTTTCTTACCACTGTAGATACCTACTACTCTAGTTGTAAGAAGTAAATGAAGTTATTAACATGTGACCCTTGGGGGGGTCTTTTATATTCTGGATTACCTTTAACTGATTCCAGTATATAGCACATGCATGCTACTGGAAAAAAAAAAAAAAGTCTATGTCAACTATATTAGAGAATCTGTGGCAAGAGAACGAGGATTTTTACTAAGTCAAAGCTTCCATTTCATTACTTGATAAGCTCTCCTTCTGTTACTTTTTACTCTATTCCTTGTTACTGTGAAAAGCAAAGAAGACCCAGAGAACCTGAAGAGAACAGAAGGTTTGTTTAGAGATCAGAAAGGTAGGAGGCCAACATAATAGAAGCCAAGTAGTGAATCAACCTCAGAACTTTCCAAAGACAAACAGAAACGAAGGAAAGCAGGGAACCACCCCAGGTGTTCTGAGGAGTTCTTAGTATCCCCCACGCCCACTTTTGGATCCACAGATTCTCAGGGGTGATGAAGGGCCAGTGCGATTGCTGTTCAGCTGCCGGAAATAGGCAGCTTGGGTTCTCCTGTTTTAAGGCTATTAGAACGGGATCGTGGTATCCCAGCTCCAACCTCATGCTCCACCTTCCTCAACACCTGACAGTGCCCACAGACTCACTATCTTTACTACATGATGGAGAGAGACATAGGAGAGCTGACGCTCCCACTCAAAATGGTCAGGTTTTTGACTCAAAGGTAGAATACTGAAGCAGTGGGAAATGACTGGCCTGCATCATCTCTTGAATCTTATTTTTCCTCCTCTCTCCAAGTCATGTTATTTTTTTACCCAACATCTCTTTTCTTTCGTTGTTTTGAGTCAAGGTCAGTGGTATTTGACAACATATTATGAGTGTAGAACCATATCCTTTGGTAGAATGCAGTTATTCGATGTAATAGTCAGACACAGACGTTACTAACACAGGAATAAAAGTTGAAGGACGTACCCCAAGGCCATTGGTTACAACATAACTGCACTTGAAGGAACAATTGAGGAGATCTCTCGTTAACTTCTGTAGCAAAGCTCCACCAGAACCAAAGGCAATGTTTTCAATACTCCATTTTTTTTGCTTCATGCCTTCTACAATCTAGAGGATTAAAAAGCAAAAACTAAGTACTCTGATAGAGGAAGGTTATTTTTGCCGAGTCATACTGATGAATAAAAACATCCAAGAGCCATTTTATAACACCATACATGGTGAGGTCAGAGTAAGGCCTACCCACCTCAAAAAGTGTGAAAGGAAGGGATTTCACGCCAAGCTCCTGCGTGTGTGGTGTTGCCATTGTGACTGTGGTTAGGGTTGGCGGAATGAAAGAAATGAGGGGATGAGAAACAACTGGTGATAAAACATTTAAGGTTTTGTGTCTATCACAAAAGAGGTTTCTGCCTCTTTTCTGAAAGAAGTAGACTGATACTGGTACAAAGAAATCTAGAGCAGGATTATATCAACTTCATGAGAAGTCACAGGGAAGCAAAATTCTAGAGTGAGGCTGACAGTGAGGGAAGTCTGCTGTTTGTGAAGTTAAACAGAATTTTCATGTTGTCAAAAGTAAGGCATCTAGTATATGTACAAAGCAGAACTGCTACAATTCCTTTTCCTGCTTCTGAAAACTTATTTTGACCCCCTCCAAGACAAAGAAAGCATGTATTACCCTTTAGGTCAAAAACACACAAGTTAATGCATCCGCATTAACACAGACTATTCATCTCTGACCAAGGCTTCACCAAGGCCAGAGTATCTGTCTCGATATTTAACTTCTTGTTCCTAACAAACATACATCAAGTTTAAAGCTGATTCTCAACTTCTAAAAAGAAATGCACATACTCTCTCAAAATTCATCAAAAAAAAAAAAAAAAAACCAACAACAACAACAACAAAAAACAACTGAAGAGTTTCAGTTTTTACAGGGAAATTCAAACACCCGAATGACCAAGCTGACTTCGAGAGCTGACTGCCCGGTTGTGAGCCATGGGAGAACACTCCGCTAATGGGTTCTCTGAAAATGGCACAGGCGCTTTCCTGCTCGGGAGTTTTCATGTGAGAGGGGGAGAAATGTGTATGAGGGCATCTGCTACACTGGCTAAAATGTAGGCATGGGTAACAGTTCTTAACTAATACCAAGTAAGAAACCTTTAATGTAGCTGAGCTAAGGAGACAACAGCAATTAAAAATGCCTGCTGAGATCTCTATACTGCGGTCTTCCTTCCTCTTCACACGAAAGCCCCCAACTTTCCCACACCAAATGTCTCAGCGTTGTCTGCGGAGTTTCCAGTTTTCTTAGGTAAGGCAATTTGGGAGAGCTCACTTCTGGAACTCTAAATGCACATCACCACAGGACCACTGTTTGTTATAGCCGCAGTTCTTTCTCTTAAATGGATCTTTGGAACACAAACTATTTATAATTTGGGTACTGACCTTACTTTGACCACAACAAAAATTCTTGCAAACAGAAAAATCCTTTGGTAACTTGTTATACAAGCAGGTGCTATCGGAGATTGATGGACATGAAAATACCAGTGCTTTACGGCAGCAGACCATGTACAGCATGAGAGCAGTGCCAGCCTTCATTTTTATGGAGTATTTTAGGTATTATAGTGCTTTAAAAGCTTATTTGAGGAAAAAGGCAAAAAGTTTAATAGAAGACTAGCTACATCTAACAACAATAGTGATGACAGTCAATGCTTAATTTAGAGGAGGTGACAAACCATTCTATACTTTTTGAGAAAGCACATATTAACACCATCTGAATTTCATAATTGCATTCCAGTAAGACACACTTATTTAAGCTGTGTCAAGACTTTTCACTTTATATACATTTCCTCAATTGGCATTTTCTTGTTTCGTAGTGACATGTCTTAAGTCTCAGCATGAAGGATGCCCAATGAGAACAGAGTAGTACGTGTGGTCTGGCTGCTATATCTAGACTTGTATTTTCTCTAGCTTACTTTATTCTAGGAATATAGTGTATAACACACAGAATAGACAAAATATGTGTTAATCGACTTTATGTTATTGGTAGGTTTCCGGTTGACAGGTTATTTGGAGTTAAGTTTTGGGGGAGTCAAAAGTCATATATGGACTTCCGACTGTGCTGGGTGGAGAGAGTACTAGCACCCCAACCCCTGCATTATTCAAGGATCAAGTGTGTTTATAAATTTTAAGCAATTAACAGAAAAGACATACGATCATGAACATTTATGAAAAGAATCACAGCTGTACTTAAATTATTGTGCTATTCATAAAACTAATGAGCTTAATTCTAAGGATTGTTTTATTAGAACTTTAATATAACACACATACCTCTTGTAGCGTATTAATATCTACTCCATCCCCTTGAATAATTCTAAGATAAGGTGGCAGCAACTTGTAGCCCTTTGCGTTCTCAGTAACAGGGAACTTCTTACCCAAAATATCCAAAACCTGTAGGGGAAAATATACACCCAACACAAAGTAACTAAAACTGAGGGGGTTTGCGGGGGGGGGGGGAGTGCAAAATCTTTCCACAGTTAAAAAAAAAAAAACTTTGCTAAACAACTTGCGAGAATATAAAAATTGATCAAATTACTTAAAAAGTTTTACAACACTATGTACAAGCCTTCTAAAATTTAGTCTCAATTCCTTTTGATTACATTAGAAACAGGCATGCTGTTTTTCTATCATGTCAATTTATACTATAATATCACTCAAAATACAAATTTTCTCCTTCCCATCTTTCAAACTATACAAATTCAAGAAAAAAATCTTTGACATCAGGAAATTACAACAGTAAATTTTAAGTGAGCAGACTGGCCCAGTGAATGCAGGCTGGGCCCGTAACCCAGAAGTCAATGGATCAAAAACAGTAAATATCACATTTTCAGTAGGTATATAAAACATCATTTGACAAACATATAATTATGATTTAGATTTAATCTGCCTATGCCCAACAGTTTGGCTTACTTATTTTTTTAGATTTGTTTGAGAGAGAGAGCGCAAACATGAGCAGGAGGGGCAGAGGGGGAGAGAGAGAATGTGAAGCAGACTCCGCACTGAGTGCAAGCCTCAAGCACACAGGGCTCCATCCCACGAATCATGATCTGAGCCAAATCAAGAGCTGCAGGCTTAACCAACTGTGCCATCCAGGTGCCCCAGTTTGGTTATTTTGTCTGATAAAACCCAAATATAAATCCATCTGAATGATAAAATTTCAAAGAAATTATGATTATAAAGCAGGAAATGAAGCATATACAACCCAAGTTTCTCTGAAGTTCTCTTTGAAAGGTGATACCCATTACTTTTTAAAGACAAATTGCGTATTATGCAAATCAGCCCACTCATTCATTCCCTACTAAGTTTTAGAGCAGCTGAAATTCCTGAACACTCATCTAAAATTTCTCAGAAAGCTTGGATCAGAACTTACAAAAGACCTACCAGACGTATATTTACCCCCAATCACTCCCTTTTCCTAAATAAAGATTTTACCAATGAGAAAATTCCATATTGATGACTTGGGTTTATTCTTAACTAGGTCAGTACATTTTTATCAGGTAACAGGGAAAATATGAAACCTGTTAAGTTTGCTAAACCACAATTTGTTAGTATTTCAGACTAAGACCTTCAAAATGGCCTATTACTGACTGGGATAGACTTCCTTTTTCTATGTCCCCCTTTCTCAAGGGGTAATTTATCATTAGTTGGGAAAGTCTGGTAAGGTGGGAAGGCAGGAGCCAGAAAGATCTATATTGGATACTTGGCATATTGTGCATGTTGTGTGACCTTTAGCAAGTTATTTTAACCTCTCTAAGCCTGTTGCTTTGTCTATAAAAAAGAGACGGTAATATTTATCACATGGTCTTCATAGAAATTAAATCACATAGCTTAAGCAGAGCATCTAACACAATATTTTTCTAGTAGTAGGCATCAAATAACCTGCTCTTACAAATGATTTTCAGAGAAAGGAAACCAAGTCCTGAACGCTAAAAAAAAAAAAAAAAAGCAGCAATGCTACACTGAGGATCAGCAGTATCTCCTAAGAATCACTACTTGAAAAGTATTTTTGAATCCTTTTTATTCCATGTCACCTGGCATGTATTTCTTCTACACTAAAAACTTCAATGATTGTGGTAAAAAAAAAAAACAACCACAAAATTGGTAACCAAATCACAGGATTAGTGTTACTAATTAATTTTCTTTCTTTTTTTTAGATTTTATTTATTTGCCAGAGAGAAAGAGAGAGGGCAAGACAGCACAAGCAGGGGGAGCAGCACGCAGAGAGAGGAGCAGGGAGCCCAATGGGGGGGCTCGATCCCAGGACCCTGGGATCATGACCTGAGTCAAAGGCAGATGCTTAACCAACTGAGCCACCCAGGTGTCCCTAATGTTACAATTTCATTTTCAAGATACACAGAAAATATCTGTGTAACATTATTATCTATTTGATGATTATATAAGTAACCCAGAACTGTGGGTATCCTTGGACAAATTTATTACTCTTCTTGGGCTACAACTCTAAAATAGTTCTGAAATGGCATGTGCACAAATGAAATTAAAATAGTACTGATATAGCTCGTCTACAGGCATTTTAATAATCAAGTTATATGTTAAAATTTACCTTCAATACAGTGTCCAGAGGATTTCCAGAATCAGGTCTGATTATTAGTGGTGCCTCTGTACTTCTTGACAGTATTAAATGTCTTAGGTCTTCACCCCATATTTTTTCACATGCGTTGTAAATGTCATAGCTATCGCTGACCACAGATACAGGCACTGATGAAAACTGGGTTACTATATGTTCAAAAGCATCTTTTTCACGGTCTTTCCCCCAGGCTGTTATGGTACTAGGAAATAAAATGAAAACAGATTTACTTAGGCAGACACATTATCTATTCCTGAATCATATCTCACGTCCTATACTTACACTATCAACATCACAAAGAAGGGGAATGATTTAGCTTAATGAATATACATCATAAGGTTTGTTGACTATTTGGGCCATACCACCCCTTGGCTGATGTTCAAGAGTATAAGAAATCTTATCCCTGTTCCATAGTTATTTTAACTCTTAAAAGTCACCCAACTCTTTTGTATTCCTGAACCTACCCATTTAAAGTCAGTTCACTAGGGGCGCCTGGCTGGCTTAGTTAGTACAGCATGTGACTCTTGACCTTAGGGTTGAGTTTGAGCCTCATGTTGGGTGTAGAGTTTACTTAAAAAATCAAATCAAATCAGATAACTAAAAAAAGCACCTCCTGAATGCAGTCTGTATATTATGCCAAGATGTCAGAAAGAATGACCACATATTCCTATTATTCTGCTAGGCAATGCAAGCACTTGGCTCCCTTCTGTGAATTTTCCAAACCATATACCAATAATAGCAGGGACATACAGTTGTCTTTTTTAACTTTAAAGATCTTATACTTAAAGGCAATTACATAAGCAATTATTTGTACTGTATGATATATACGTATAGTCAACTAACGCTTTACCAGTTGTATCTTCAAATGGCCAATAACAGGCAGCCATTTATTTCAGCTATAGAGTACCCACTACTAATTAATACCTGCCCAGGGAATAATAAGAATTTTAATACTTAGTTCGGGCAAAACATAATTAAGATGGGAAATAAAATAGGAGATTTTTCTATTAGGCAAAAACTGCTATAGTGATTTTTAATATGTCCTCAATGATTCGTCTTGAATAGACTAATATGTAACCAGCACTTCTTGGCTAATAAATAAAAATCAAACAATTTAATAATGAATTTGAAGACTGTTACCAATTCCTCACGCCAAACCATTTTTCCTTCTCCCTAATTTTCTAGTCTTCATCTCTGCCCCATCCATTTTTCTAAGTAAAATAATGGTAAGACAACCCATTCATTTATTGTATAACCCCATGTAGGTACAAGTTTATTTCAAAACTGAAGAGTCACACTAATCTGTGATTGAAACTGTCATTCCATTATGGGTTTTGTTTTTTTCCTCTAAAGGACTGGAGTAAACTATTTCCCATGCTGTCAGTGATGTGCTGGTGCTAACAGAGCATGTACACTTTACGGTTATAAAGACTTAGCTACTCAGACAACTTTGGTCTGAAATGGAGAGACAGGTTTAGTCACATGAAACTTATTTTAGAGTGAACACTCTTCCTGACAAGTAGAGGCTGCCAGTAGCTACCAAGCCAACTCCCTACTTCATGCCAGCATCTGCAGGCTAAAGGGAAAATTAAGACAGGGTTGAAAAGTCCTTTCTTCACATCAAGAACTACTGTCCTCTTTATAAGAATGGAGAAAATTGAGCTCAAGGAGTACCAACACTAGAGAGCTCTGCGATGTAAGAATGAACTCGTACAGGTAAAGCTGGCCACCTACAAAGTGATGTCTGCCCAGTGCAATTATCAATACAGTCGCCTCACTCAGCTCTTTTTATCACCTACCACACTTCATTGTTCATTTTTAGTCTTTTACTTGCTCTTTGGCACCTGAACTTCCTTGAAGCTTTCTTTCCCATAACTTTAGTGACCTCTCCACCATTTTTATTTTTCTTTTTCCTATTTCTATGGTGATTCTTCGGTCTGCCTCAGAGGCTGTGTTCTCTCCTTCAGTCTAACCATAGGCTCTGACCCGGCACCTGCTTTCCTCCATCCGCCTCCTTGTGTGAAAAACACTCCAAGCTTTAAAAAAACAACAACAAAAAACCCCTTGTGGTAAGGGTTTCCAAAATCTATATGTATACTTAGTCTAGGTTTTTCTTCTGGACTCCAGATCCACTTGTTAGGTAGGAAGATGATTATTATATCAATCACCATGGAGACATTTCCTACAGCACCCTCTACATAATCCAACTCTAACACCTATCCTTCTGATGACAGTATTTGATATATGGAGCTTATAAGTATTTGTTCAATGAATTCTACTAATGCCATTATTCCAATTTCCAGCATCAAATCAACTTGATAACTTTCCAAAGTTTGAGGGAAAGGTTATATAATAGCATATTTTTTTCTCAATGTTCTATTGATTTTTGTTTTATTTATATAGTTTAACAAGGCAGTTTTACATAGCTCAACAAAGTATTTTTGAATATTATTTTTTCTTTAAAGATTTTACTTATTTATTTGACAGAGAGAGAGATCGCAAGTAGGCAGAAAGGCAAGCAGAGAGAGGGAGGGGGGAAGCAGGCTCCTTGCTGAGCAGAGAGCCCGATGCGGGGCTCGATCGCAGGACCCTGAGATCATGACCTGAGCCGAAGGCAGAGGCTTTAACCCACTGAGCCACCCAGGTGCCCCGAGTATTGAGTATTGTGGTTCTTAACCACATGATATACAATCTTAAATTGGGTTCCACATTAAATAGTCTAAAACCTCTCTTAAATCTTTTGGTCATCCAAACTCTCCCCACATCTTTGGGTTCAGTGGGGTCTTTTAAAATGTGTTATTACTGGCTATAAGAAAGTGTGGCTTTGCTTTGTATAATCTCAGAATAAGTAAATCAGGAATATGAAGACCATTATATGAAGAGGGCAAAGAAGAATCTGAATATATGAACTGGTAGTACACTGGGAAGAAAACAGAAAAGTCCTGTTAAAACAAACGATAACAGCATATACTTAAGTCCAGATTCATATATTCCTTAAAATATTTGTAACAATAATGGCAATGCTCTTTTAGAATTCTCTTATTTTCAAGTTGTTTTAGATGTTGGCCCATTTATCATTAATGACCTGCTAATGTTGGAGACTTGGAATTTTAGCTCCTCCTTTTGTTTGGCTGGAGGGACAAAATGAGGAAGGGAGAAGTAAGTGATGCCCATGGCCACCCAGACTGTCAGCTGTGAGGTTTCCTGAGTCACTCAGATCTCCCCGCTTTCAGTCCAAAGCTCCTTTCATTCGATCATGCTATTGTTCAAAAGACTTTTCTATTTCGGAACATGTGAAACATTCCTATATATTGAAGAGTCAAATTTACTCTTCAAATGTAGTAAATATTATGAGAGTTTAAAATGAATTTCGTCCTGTTTTAACATGAAAACCCTAAGAAGGATATATCTTTATTCTCATATTTATAGTATCATACTTGTGATGTTACCACCATGAAAACAAACCATCACTGAAGTGTCTAATGTATGGATACTAGTTACATACGTACTTTTTTTTTTTTAAAGATTTATTTATTTATTTGAGAGAGAGCATGAATGAGAGGAGGCGCAGAGGGAAATGGACAAGCAGACTTCCTTCTGACCACAGAACCTGATGCAGGGCTCGATCCCAGGACCCTGATATATCAGAACTGAGCCAAAATGAAGGGCCAGCTGCTCAACACACTAAGCCATCCAGGTGCCTGCAGATACTACTCAAGTTTTTAGAAGATGTACATCCATCTAAGTCCAAAATAAAAATACTGTAATCCTAGAACCTTCATCTGTTGATGACATCCCTGTGTACCACTGTCATGGGTCTCGACTATGAGAGTACTCAAGGCCCTACTATCAGGATACAGCACGGCCCGTGAACGTTCATGGAATCTACCCTCTACCAGCCCCAATCTAATCATCGGGTTCTGGCAGTTTCATCTCCCAAGCTATTGCTCATGTTTAGCCACTTTCCAAATTCACTGAGCCACTGGGGTCTGCACCTTGTCATCTCTCCAAACTGTTGCAACAGCTTCCTATTCAGCCTAACTTCTTATTTCGGTCAGTTCATAGGATTTCATAGGATATCCTGCTATCCAAACAATCTTCATAAAATATTTATCTGATGACAAAGCTCCTTATGCTCAAAGCTTCAGTGCTTAGTCTCATTTGAAAAAGTAATTAGATTAACCTATCATGATGTACACAGTTAACATTCAATGTCAAATGAATCTGAGGGCCTTTGCTAACCTGTCTTTTGAGTCTACCCTGTTCCCAACAAAATCCCTATTACATTTCAGCCCATATTTCCTGAACACATTCAGTCTCCTCCTCACTCTTGCTCTCTCAGGACAACGCTTGCCCTGTGGTAGGCATGCAATTAGATTTACTCAGAAGGATTGCTCTCTCATTAAAATTTTGCCATTCCTTCAAGAAGTGAAGATTTCACATAACTACCTCTATAAAAAGCTTTCTTGGTCCTGCCAGCGAGATAATTATCTTTCCTTCCCCTGAACCACCAAAAGTGCACCGAAAGAGCACTTTCACCTCTTTAAAAGTACTTCATCAACAGAGCAGTAAGTTGCTAGTGTATTATTTTTATACTGATATAGGGAGGGTCAATTTCTTGTATCTTTCTATCCCTTACAGCACCCAGTAGATTGCCTTGGAGAAAACCTCAGTTTTATTCTAAACCTAAACCTCACTGCTGATTTTAGTATACCCTGCAATATGCAAGCAGGAGTAGAAGTTAATAAACTTCCCTAAACTGATTATAGTAAATACTTTTTGTTATTAAGAACCAGAATTAAGTTTGTAAAAGCTCCACTGACTTTCAGTGAAGTTTCAGTAAAGTAGGAGCAGAGCAGCTGCACCCTGGACTGTAACTGCTTCTAGTGTGACTTGAGCTAGTTTAGCCATATCCGTCCGATAAGGAAGCATGAGAAGAATCTGAACTCTCTTCCTTTCATCAAAGTGCCTTGCTCTTGGGGCGCCTGGGTGGCTCAGTCGTTAAGCCTCTGCCTTCAGCTCAGGTCATGACCCCCTGGGTCCTGGGATCGAGCTCCCCATCGGGCTCCCTGCTCGGCGGGAAGCCTGCTTCTCCCTCTCCCACTCTCCCTGCTTGTGTTCCCTCTCTCGCTGTGTCTTTCTCTGTCAAATAAATAAATAAAATCTTTAAAAAAATAAAAAATAAAAAAATTGCCTTGCTCTTCTACGATTGACGGTACTGGGTCCAGGTGACAACTTGCAGGGCATGCAGGAAAAGAGAAAAAGCAACCAAGTTTTATAGGGAGTGTTCCTAGACTTAACAAATAAAACATATCTGCGTGTGGCAACAGAGCAGTTCTTTAAAAAGCTCTTAAAATAAAACTTACATGGCAATGTAAGAGTCGAAAGAAAACTCTTCAGTAGTTTTTATTAGGATGGTTCCAAGTTCTCTACCTCTCTGATACTAATCTTTAATACCTAGTATAAATACTGAATTTGTATTGCTTACATTTGTGAAGATTTACTGTAGTTGCTGGCTTGTGATTAAGCAAAACGTCACTGAATCACCAACACAAGAGTGAAAAAAGTCTTTGAAAACAAATGTTTAGACAACAGGAGGATAAAAACAGAATTGTACCTGTGTTCTGCTGCTGGAACAGAATAGCCTGGAACAGGATCTTTCGTTCCATAGTATTTTTTAACAAAAGCAATTCCTGCTACTGTATCTGTTCCTTTGAAGTTAACCAAATGAGCAGATGCTCCTATGCCAGCAGTCTGGAAAATAAACCACAAACCAAAATCCAACAAAAGAAAAAGACCCATACTTTGAGGTATAGAGTATATCTCTCAATTCTTATCCTCAGCCATTCTTGGAGAGATATTTAACTATTATCAGAGATAACAGTTTTTATGACAAAGATCCAGTGTTTCCTAAA
The DNA here is from genome assembly GCA_028646535.1 of Procyon lotor. Lineage (NCBI taxonomy): Eukaryota > Metazoa > Chordata > Mammalia > Carnivora > Procyonidae > Procyon > Procyon lotor. Next base: position 75,448,453 of record CM053614.1, read on the forward strand.
CACTTTTTTAGGAGTCAACTGTTAATTCTTGCAAGAGACCTACTGAATCGTGACCCACCCCCATTTCCCACCAGCCTTTTTCCTTACTCTGCCTTTCGCCTTTCTGTAGAACATAATTGACACCTGCTATATTTATTATATATGTCTCTCCATCCATCCAACATATAAAGGATAGGGACATTTGTTGAAAGCTTCATTCACGTACTCTAAACAGAGGCTAACACATAGTGAGTACTTAATATGTATCTACTAACAATGTCTGGAATTTTAAAATGTAGCGTACTCAGAACCAGGATTAGTAGCTAAGTAACTTCCCCCAAATTTATAATGGTAATCTAACCAACAAACCACATTCTATGACATGAAGTTCATTTCAGTTTCTTACCTCTTGGGAAGAAACTCCTCTGTAGCCAAAATCATGTAACTTGTATTCCAGACCATCTAAGTTACCAGATGTCTCCAGCAAATATTTGGCCAGTATTTTCTTCTGCTCCCTAGAATTTGTGGCCACTGTGATTGGATACCAGGACTGAACAAGAATAGTCTGTAGTGATAAAATTAATCACAAATATCAGAATATAAAATATTGAGTTCTTACTGAAGAAAACCCCTGCTTTCTCTGGAGGTATGTTCCTAGACCTCCTCCATACTTACCAGAAATACCAGTTAGACATCCAAACTGCAGAGCAAGATGCCCACCATGTGCGATCCAGATATAGTGCATAGCTTAGCTCTCAAATCAGCAACACAAAGGATAAGCACAAGAAGACCTTAATAGTAGGGAACATCAAATTACCTAGTTTCTATCCAAAGTGCCAACAAAGCAAATAATATTTAGAAAGACTGTGATAAAGGACCATTTTTTTTTTTAATTTTCAATCTGTCATAGACAGTTTTATAAAATACACTCACACTTAGGTATTTGGCAATTACCATGAAAGTTTCTAAATAACTTTGAGGCAATTACCACGAAAGTTTCTAAATAAGTTTGGTTATCCTCAATTTCTGTTTTTAATGTGGACCTGCATCAAATAGTATATGGACCAGCATGAGAATACACTTTGAATAGTATGGGTCGAAAGAAGTTAATCATTTACTTCTCTGCATCGTCTTGGATCTAATTTTTCGTTAGAGCTATTATGACTACTAGTAGTTTATTTAGTTCAGCGATGTTTTCACTTAGCACTAGAGAATTCTATTCACTGAGTTGTGCTTTAATTCCTTGGCTTTTATCAAGTCATTTTAAGAAAGCTACATGAAACATTTCTGCATACGCTGTAGGACTATGTGGTCATGTCTATTTTATAATTCTTTTTAACAGCAAAAAGGTTTCGTTTTGCTTTTTGGTTGGAAAAGGTGGTTACGTTTAGCCCAATGTGTTCATTCCTCAGCCCCTTTGTAAGTCTGAGACATTTTTGCAGAACCATTGGGCTCTTCTAAACATGTTATGAAATCTGACTGGAGATTTCTAACACCAATACTGATATTGATAAATTATTCAATAATTTTAGTGGGTTTTAAAATTCAGTGTATGGTGAATAGCAAAGATTATTAGCAATAACTTTGAACAGAAACTGGGAAAGGTCACTCGAAGAAATACTATTTAGTGCTATTTAAATGTTTTAAATCAAGGATTGCCTGAACAACATCTTTAAGTTTACAAGTAACAAGTTTGTTGGATTTGGTCACAGATTTCATTTATAAGGGTAAGCCTGAGTTGGGGATGGATGAGATTAGGATAAACCTCCTCTTACCCTTGCAACAGAAACCTGCAAAGGATGCAAAGTCACTATGAAGATGTATCTCCTGGACACTTGGTATTTAGAGTAAACATAGGTTTTTGTAAAATAGAGGATCTATCAGAAACTATAATGCGGATTGTGTCAGATCACACACTGTTGTGGCTTAGCTAAAAATAGCAAGGATGAAATTTAAGATAATATATATTAACAGAATAGAAAGTAGATTTGATGGAAGTTCTGTTTCAGGTTCTAAGCAAATAAAAACAAAGAACTATGTGCTTTTTTTCCTGTTAAAAGTCAACAGTCTCATGTTGGATTTTACATTTAGTCATTTATAAATTATAAATGGTTATTTGCTAACAAACTACTGCTCTAAAATATAACACTGTTAACTTTATGGTTTTCTAGTGAAATACACCGAAATAATAATGATTATCACAACAGGGTTTTTGTTGTTGTTTTTAAAGTTAGTGTTCTTTTCACTTTCTGAAGAAAATAAAAACATACATGAAGCGAGATGAGCTGGGAATTAGTCCTCTATGTCCATAAATATCTGCTTTATGGAAGTTCAATTAGACACAAGGGACAAGTACTTATTGACTAAACCCTCAATTAGAAAATAAAAGTGAAAAAAATTACCCATACATGATTTTCAAAATAAGATTTATCTGCTTGGGATCTTTTGGCACTCAAGGTAAAAGGAGAGATGGATAACTCTTCCTTTTGTGTTTGTACAATACTATCCTCTTAAAATCTAGTATTTCCCAGTACAAATACTATCACAACGGTATAAAAACTAGTAAGTTTTCTTTTACTTTGAATTCACAGTTAATTCAAAGTTTTAAGACACAGCAGTAAACTACTTTAAGTCATTATCTTGGGTAACTGGACATTTTTTCTGGGCTTTTTAGCCTACTATAAGTTGATGTCCCATAAAGAGTCCAGTTAAAAGAGTTTTGAAATTTCTGTCAACTTAGAAAATGTATTTCAAACATATTCTTGGACCTCTTATAGTCTTCTAAATTTTCCAGTCCTTAGAAATTAACCTCAAACATATTATTTTACAATATAACAACAAATTAGTTTAACCAGTAAATACTAAGATAAAGAATTAGTTCTAAGCACTGGGTAAACACCTCTCAAATGGTAAGGTGGTATTTCGGTAGTCACTTTCTAGGGTATTTCCTCTAGTAGAGAAAATCTAAATTAAGCCGTTGAGAAGCTAAGTAGATTATTAATGTCAGAACTATGAGCATGTGAAAACAGGACTACAAAGGAAAACAAAGAGCCTTGCTCAAGTCTCTAGGGTAATCCTCCTTTTTGGGCTTAGAAATTAAAATGACCAAGTCTTGAGTGTTGTTTAGATGAGAAATATCAGGTGGAAAAGCATAGGCTCTAAACAGATAATGAAGAAAGCTGTTATTAAAAATCTGAACAAAATTCCTTTAGTAGAATTAGAACAGATTATCCACAAAATATCTTAAGTTACTAAAAATAAACCTGTGCTACTTTACTCAGTTTTCTATATAATACACAGTTAGGATTGCAACAAACAAGATGGAAGGCCTGAAGTTTAATAGTAATAGTTCTTAATAATTTCACTTAGTCCTGGAACATTAGATTTCACTGGAAGGGACCTTAAAGATTATTTAATCCAACTGTCACTTTATAAATGAGAAAACTGAGGCCTGGAAAGGTTTAGTAAATTATAGGAGATTACACAGCTTTACTAGTAGCAATTTAATTTTTTTTTAATTTATTTTTGTGTGTGTGTGTGTGAGCAAAAGTGATAGAAGTGTATTACGTGACGATACAGAAAAAGCTCTCAAGAGAAGAGTCCCAACAGGGTTGCCCTATTAGTAGCAATTTTAAAACAAGAATGCCAGTTGAATGGTTTTTACATCTTCAGTTGGTGTTAAATAGTGATAGAATAAAACAATTCACCTCAATCCAGTTTGTAAGCCAGTAACACTCTGGGTCTGTGTTTTCCACTGTGAAGAGAACATTTCCTCGGGGAATGACATAGCCCTCAGGAACAGCTTTTATTTCTATTGGAAGATGCCCATCATATTTCTGGTGAAAGACAATAATGAATTTATTCATTCAACAGATGATATGCCGTTACTTGTTTTAATAAGGTTCTTTATATTTTACAGAAGCTAAACTTACTGTCATAGAAACTGCAACTGTACACTTTACTATATTGGTAGTAATACAGCCAGAATATTCTTATTCTCTTGAAGTAAAATTAGCTAAAATGATTAACAGTTTAGACACTGATACTAATTTTTAACTTTTATGTTATCAGAGTACTTCTGCTAAGAACATTTCTCACTAGAAGATAATCTCAAGCTGGTCAAAAGAAAAAATTTTTATCCCATTCTTCCAAAAAAAGTTTATTTCGAAATATTCTAAAGATATTCCAAGAACACTATCTTCCTTCTAAGTAGTCATTTTCATAAAAGAAAAGCTAAAGGCTAAAAGACAAAATAAGGGACTGCTATTAGCAACATAAAACAACGACAAACAAAAAAGAGGGCGCCTGGGTGGCTAGGTCGGCTAGTGTCTGCCTTCTGGCTCAGGTCATGATCCTGGTGTCCTGGGGTCCTGGGATAGAGTCCCACATCTGAGTCCCTGCTCAGCAGGGAGCCTGCTTCTCCCTCTCCTCCCTGCTTGTGCTCTCTCTCGCTATCTCTGTCTCTCGCTCTCAAATAAATAAAACCTTGAACAAGAAAAAAAAAAGAAAGAAAAGAAAAGAGAGAGATCCCAGCCAGTAGAAGAATCTAAATAGATTTCCTCTTTATTCTGGTAGTAGACCGAAACCACTTTAGGAATAGATAGACCAATCATTAAGTGTACTTTCTAAAGTTTTGGCAATTAATATCCAAGTGCAATAGTTCTCTCCAAAATTAGCCTCAAACATATTTGCTACAGAGTATGTTATCAGATATTTAATTATGCCTCCCTTCTTTTAAAGGTAAAAGCTGTGGCTAAATTTTGGCTAGGAAGGCAAATTATTTCAGAAATTCTAGGGACATGTAACTCGATGAAAGAAAAATCTGTTTAATGAGAAGCACTGGAAGACCTAATGACATAGCAGAAAGAATACTACCTTAGAAATCTCAGTGTGGACTCAAAAATACTGACTTGGACTTTGGGCAAGTCATTAAACATCTCTAGGTCTCTGACTCTATTCTTAAAATAGGGTTAGATAAGACTAGATTTGCCAAACTGTGGAATGAGCCAAGACGCCCTTCAACAGATGAATGGATAAAGAAGATATGGTCCATATATACAATGGAATATTATGCCTCGATGAATACCCAACTTTTGTGTCAACATGGACGGGACTGGAAGAGATTATGCTGAGTGAAATAAGTCAAGCAGAGAGAGTCAATTATAATATGGTTTCACTTACGTGTGGAGCATAAGGAAAACACGGAGGGTATTGGGAGAAGGAAGGGAAGGGTGAGTTGGGGAAAATCGGAGGGGGAGACAAAGCATGAGACTGGACTCTGAGAAACAAACAGGGTTTTGGAGGGGAGAAGCGTGGGGGGATGGGTTAGCCTGGTGGTGGGTATTAAGGAGGGCACGTATTGCATGGAGCACTGGGTGTGGTGCATAAACAATGAATGAATGAACACTGAAAAAATTAAAAAAAAAAACAAAACCAAAAAACTAGAATAGATCCCTAAAACCTTCTGAACATAAAATCAAAAGATTTACCACCCTGGCTACTGGGAATGATATTAATAAGCTTAACACCTATCTATTACTGTTCCCAACAAACCAAATGGGTAAGTGTAGGAGTTAGCCAACAGATTTTACCAACCTTACTTAAGATACAGGGAAAGTACAGCACAGAGTGCTTGCCTGACTTCTTCAAAGACCCATAAGTAAAACATAGTAAAACTCAGTATTACAATATAGGCCTGAAAGTTAAAGTATTTCTAGTTATTTTGTGTTTAATAGTCTACAACGGAAAAGACATTTGCTTTTAAGACATAAATTAAGACTTTACATGGCAAGATGCCAAAAGATCCCATTCCCAATCTATCTTTGTAGTGAAGACCACTACCAGAGGACATTCAACTCTTTTAACTCAATTCCCAGGTCTTTGGATGCTCAAAACTTTTAAGTAATTGACCCAAACACGCTAGGTATGAATATTACAAGACTTACATAATCGATCAGGACAACAAAAAATAAAAACCAACCTTATGGACACAGAACCATACCAATGATTCAGTCAGGGAAATTTCCTAGAATTATTGTATAGTGATAAACTCACTGAATCTATTCCCTTAAATAATCTATAGCCAAGAAAAAAGACCTAAAAAAATTTTTTTTTAAAGATTTTATTTATTTGACAGTGAGAAACACAGCGAAGAGAGGGAACATAAGCAGAGGGAATGGTAGCAGGAGAAGCAGGCTTCCTGCTGAGCAGGGAGCCCAATGCCGGGCTTGATCCCAGGACCCTGGGATCATGACCTGAGCCGAAGGTAGACGCTTAATGACTGAACCACCCAAGCACCCAAAAAGACCTAAATTTTATAACTGCGAAATAACCATGCCCTTATTAATTACAGTGTATTTTAAATATAGTGTATTTTCAAAGAAAAGATTAAATCACCTTTCTGAAAAATGTTATGATTTAAATTATAATTCATTTATATTATAACCAATTATTTAGACCTGCCATAAAAAAATTTAAATGTTACCCTTTCACAAGAATATCTAAAATAGTCATTATATTTGGGTTACAGATGGAAAAAAGTTATAATTACAGTCTTTTACTCAAATTTCTTTGTAAGAAATTTTGAACTAAAAGTAAAAGCAAAGTAGAGTAAAACATGAAAACCATTTTTTTTACCTCAAGAATGTAGTTCCATCCCTTTTCATTAAAGACATCATCCTGGAAATGCTCTCTATACACCTCTTTGGCTTCCTGGATCTTCTCTTTGGTCACTACTTTACCTGAAAAGACAAATTTCTCCTGTTTACATCTCTAAAGGTGTTCTATAAGTTGCTGAGTTGCTGTAGGATTAATCTCTATAGCTATTTCACCATTCTATGGATAAAAAAACAAGAACTGAGAGGTTAAATGATCACCTAGAGTCAACAGCACAGCCAGAAATGGAATTAGCCCTTCTGCTTGCTCACCCTAAGCATATATGGTAAGTTCTAATGTGCAGAAGAAATTATTACACGTATAGCATTTTTTAAAATCACAGTAATAAGTTAACTTCTAAGATGATATTTTTTATCACTATTAATGTATCTTCAAATTTGATATAAATAATTTTCCAGGTGAACCTTTTTACCTTATTCATAAAAGGTGTCTTCAGGGCTGATAATCCAATAATTTTCATAAGGACTAAGTTTTTGCTCTTCGAATACACTTTTAGTTATCTTTAGCTGTAAAATGAGGGTAATAGTAGAGCACCTACTTATAGGATGACTATGAAGACTAAGTGAGTTAAGACATATGAAGCACTTGGCATAATGCTGGCCTATAACAGACAATTAATAGATTTTAGCTATAATTAATAATAAATAATATTCTATAAAGTTTTTAAGCTGTAGAACTGAAGTATGACATCAATCTTTAGTAACTTTATATAAGGTCACTAATAAACTCATTTAAAATATCTTGGGAAGTCTTACTGCAAAGTACTTTGGATACTCAAGTCGGTTTTCTTTTTTTTTTTAAGATTTTATTTATTTATTTGACAGAGAGAGAGAGAGAGAGATAGGTCACAAGTAGGCAGAGAGGGAGGCAGACAGCGGGGGGGAAGCAGGCTCCCAGCCGAGCAGAGAGCATGATGTGGGGCTTGATCCCAGGACCTTAATCCCAGGATGATGACCTGAGCCGAAGGCAGAGGCTTTAACCCACTGAACCACCCAGGCGCCCCTCAAGTCTGTTTTCAATGGTATAACATATCTGAACTATCTAACCTTAAAACTGCCAAGATTATGGAAATAGGTTATTATCTGTGTAAAATTCAACTTAATCTGTATTCATTTCTGAGATTATTTTTATTTGAAAAGACTTTAGAGATGAAATTTTCCAAAATGTATAAAACCTTTGTGAATTGTTTTCATCCTAGAAACACCATTATAGGGGCGCCTGGGTGGCTCAGTGGGTTAAAGCCTCTGCCTTCGGCTCAGGTCATGATCTCAGGGTCCTGCGATCGAGCCCCACGTGGGGCTCTCTGCTCAGCGGGGAGCCTGCTTCCTTCTCTCTCTGCCTGCGTCTCTGGCTACTTGTGATCTCTCTCCTCTCTGTCAAATAAATAAATAAAATATTTAAAAAAAAAAAAGTTTAAAAAAAAAATTAAAAAAAAAAAAACAAACTATAGACATGGACTTTCAAATACAAAAGCACAGAAATGATTTTGGGTTTTTTTCCATTTTCTAAGGCCACAATGTCAGGCAGTTCTGAAAAATAGTCTTTTAAGATAAAACGGACTATGACAAAAATATTCTAATTGCTACCATAATTCAAAATGAATTCCCAGATGAATAATGAATCCTTTACTGTGAATTAAGGACTTAAATCTATTAAGATACCAGATTAGCCTCAGAAAATTATTGACTTTTCTAAACTTATTTCCCAATTTATTACTTTCAAAAAATCTTTATTTAGAACAATAAGCATGTACACCAAATTATAAGATTTAATGCATTAAAATTAACAGATTTTTAAAGGGATGGGGTGGCTGGGTTGTGGATATTGGGGAGGGTATGTACTATGGTAAGTGCTGTGAAATGTGTAAGCCTGACGATTCACAGACATGTACCCTGGGGCAAATAATACATTATATGTTAATAAAAATAAAATAAAAAATAAAATTCAAAAAAAAAATTTACTCTTCAGGGGTGCAAAATAAAAATTAAAAAAAATAAAATTAACAGATTTTTTACAATTCCAAAGTAACCCCTAAAACAGTCAAAATAGTTAAGTAAATGTCAAAATTAAACTATTTGAAATCACAGAATGTAACAATACAGGAGAAAAATTATGAAGCATTACATAAAAGCAGCATTTTAAATGTACTAGAAAAAATAATACCTTTTAAGTACTTATTAAGAATGTACTGCAACCCATAAAATACTGTTTCCTCGTATTTCACCTTCTTTATTTTGGAGTTTTCTGTCTTCTTTTCACGGCATTCAAAGTAGGAATAAACTTTGCTTGTATTGGGTGGGTATTGTTTATAGTGAGTAACCTGAAGGAAAGAGAAATACTTGAGTTAGAGAACATCAAAATAGAATATAATTCATGACAAAAAAGGCTTGAAATTATCTAAAACCAGAAAAACCACACTTCTTATTTGCTATTGATCAGCTTCTTTTCCTAACTGTAAAGAATACAGAAATAAGCATCATACTTATTAGGATACTTTTAATAGTTCAGTATCTTAATTTGAAAACCACAGGACAGCATTAAATTTTATAAACAAATAAACAACTTAAGGAAGTATGAGGCCTCTAACGGGACAGATGGACACTTGAAATGAAAGTTAGAAGAAAGGTATCTCATTTGGTCTTGGGGAGTGGTCTTCCTTCAGGGAAAGAGAGATGTAGCTGCCTGGGGTGGGGCATACCCATGATATAAAAAATGAACTGGAAACAGCATTTGGTACTGCTACTATCCAAATGTGCTATGTTTGATCAGTCAATAGTCAATGACTTCCCATGACTACTGCATCTCTATAATGATGCTGTGAGAATGACTCCTTCCAGTCTTCATAGTAACACTATGAAAACCTGGATGAAAGTAACAGCAGCAGGGCGCCTGGGTGGCTCAGTGGGTTAAAGCCTCTGCCTTCAGCTCAGGTCATGACCTCAGGATCCTGGGATCGAGCCTCATGTAGGGCTCTCTGCTCAGCAGGGAGCCTGCTTCCCCACAGCCGGCCCCCCCCCCCCCCCCCCCCCCCCCCCCCCCCCCCCGCCTCTCTGCCTACTTGTGATCTCTCTCTCTCTGTCAAATAAATAAATAAA
>CM053614.1:75458701-75481021 GCA_028646535.1 Procyon lotor
AATTTATTTATTTATTTATTTATTTGAGAGAGAGAGAGAGAGAGATCACAAGTAGGCAGCGAGGCAGGCAGAGAGAGAGGGGGGGGAAGCAGGCTCTTTGCTGAGCAGAGAGCCCGATGTGGGCCTCGATCCCAGGACTCTAAGATCATGACCTGAGCCGAAGGCAGAGGCTTTAACCCACTGAGCCACCCAGGCGCCCCTAAGCATCTGAATCTTGATTTCAGCAGGTCATAATCTCAGGGTCATGAGATTGGGCCCTGTGTCGGGCTCGGTGCTGGGCATAGAGCCTGCTTAAGAGTCTTTCTCTCTCCCTTTCCCCCTTCCCCCTCTTCTCTACTAAAAATAATAAAAATAAATAAAGAGAAATATAAGAAATATTTAAGTTGCATAGAATCTTTCTGTAAAAGCAAACTAAGTTTTTTCTGAGCCTCTCCAGATTTCCCATAGTTGATTTGATGTATTTTCAAGAGCCTTCCTCTCACAATGGGATCACACGACGCCAAAGGCAACCACTACTAACCTACTTTATCAGTTACAATTTTAACAGCTAAGAGATGATCATAAGCCAACATTTTAACAGTACCATGTGTATATAAAAGCACATGGGAAAATATATATAATGACACAAATAAGTTATGTTACCTATATAATAGGGCACTCAGAAGAGGATCCACTCTGCCTTACAATGGCTAAGACTTTTTGCCTCATCAATGCAAATGTGCTAGAAATAGCAAAAAAAATTAACTGATTCTTTCTTCTTTTCAACATTATTTAAAATTTCTTAAGCCTTAGAAATACTTCTATTGCCATAGAAAATAATTTTTTGCTATTTGGCTTTTGAAGCAATAATAATTTCAAAAGTAGGACTTAAAGATTTTTGGATTATATTTTGGGGTCTTCCAGATCATCTATAATCATACTGCCCCTTCCCCAAAACCTCTTAGCACAGAGTTCCTGATAATTTGTACTATATTTTTTTTGCCACACCTTTGAAAAAGATGTAGTCAACTGACAAAGAGAACACCAGCTTCTGGTATCTTTGTTTTGCAAAATATTATATAATTACTACTGACCTAAGTTAATTTTCCTATGACATGTATTCATGATTTACATATAGGATTTTATTTCTGTTGCCTGACCTTTTCCTATAATTTATAATATAAAACTCACTGGAAAATTGCATTGTATGAATGTACACAATGTACACGTAATCTGTGTACAAACTGCAACAGTACCACTCCTCACAATGCTCAGGCTGCCATGAGAGAGTCCCTGTGACATAACTTAAGTGTTTGGTCAGAAGCAAAGAAAAAGAAGCAACTATGAAAAATAGGAACAGCTCAGACACTGGCAGCTAAAGTTCCCGCCAGGACTAACTTTCCAGTAAGATCTGTCCTCAACTCTTTTCCAAAAAGCCTAAACCTTTAAAGTTTGTTAATCTGCTATTAATGAGACAGCAAAATCTTTAAAAAAAAAAAGCTACCTTGGGTGCCCAATCACCATAAATAAATTATACAGTCTTCTATAACTTCTCTAAAACCAACTTTCACCCATCCCGGATTTTAAGAGACATTTTTGTCTTTCACAATACCTTGGAGATCTCCAACGTTTACTAAATGAATTAATGAAAATGGGCTGAATTCCAGATAACCAGTTTACAAATAACCTTTTGAGAAGCAACCCACACTTGACAGCACAGTTCATAACAATGGGTGATGTGTAAATTGCTTAGAGATTACTATTGTACACTCTATATTTTTAAACAATTGACAACATCTTCCATTTTAATCTGCTAATAGGTAAAATGTTCAGAAATAAACTAACCTGTGCCATGGTTTGTTACTAACATTATCTACATAGAAGCAAGGGAAAGGAACAAGGAACAGAAATGCACCTTTCAATGAGCCAGTTATTTGTAAACTAATCAATGGCTACCCCAGGGATAGGTGGGGAAAAACAAAACAAAACAAAGCAACCCAAAACAAAAATCTGACTGGTTTCCTTTACAAAAAGTTCCAAATGCTTTTTAAGTACTGCAAATGGCTAGAGCAACCCAATACACCTTTCCCTAGCTGGCTTAGCACAACATAAATACAACCCAGCAGATACTTTTACTTTATGCCATTTTGAAAATGATTAAACAAGAGCCCAGGATGAAAATAGAAGAAACAACTATTCACCTGTTCCTCAGTTTCTTACTATGTATAAGAGTATGACATTACAGAAATGAATATATATTTTCAATGTTCCTCCTTTGGTCCAAATTGTCTCGAACCTCCCAGAGAAGATACAAATAAAAACAAAATAACCATGTTGTCATGTGCTTGGACACTACCCTACTACCAGCAAAAAACCTTTTTGTAGATCTTAGACAACAAATCATTCTTTCTTTAGTTTTAGAAAGAAGAAACCAACAATATTCTCTCCTCCATCAACATGTCTAATACCACTAGGTTCCCTACCTACTTTAACTGGCCAGTAGTTTGTTAAGTACTGATAAGAATATGTAATAGTCTCATGGAATTGCCAAATAAAAATTTCATAATTTCTAATCTCATGATTATAATTTGTCTCTTCTTAATCTAAGAAGATAAAAAGGTAAAAATGGAATATAGGTTATAAGGACCACAAAATATGCAAGACAAATGAAACTTAAAAATGTCAGTGTGGAATACACCATCTATTTTAGTGTACTGTTGTAAACCATTGATATAAAACATATGAGCCTGACTGAATCCTCTTGAGGGATTTTTGGGGAGGAAAAATGAAAAATCTTACTAAGATAAAAAACCTTTTTAAAAAAAATTTTTTTTAAAGATATTATTTATTTTAGAGAGTGTGTGTGCATGCATGCAGGCTCACAAGCAGGGGTGAGAAGGGGCAAAGAGAGAGGGAGAAGTGAGCTCCCCATTGAGCAAGGAGCCCAACATGAAGCTGAACCCCAGGACCCTGATCTCACAGCTGAAAGCAGCTGCTTAACTGAGCTACCCAGGCACCCCAAGATGAAATCTTAAAAGCTTTCATATTAGACAAACTTGGAAAATGGTGGCAGAGTAGGAGGACACAAGGCTTGCCTCATCCCACAACTAGATAGCTATCTAATCACCCGAAATACCCTAGAAATTGACCTTAAGACTGGCAGAACAAACTACAATTAAAAGCAGAGAACATGCCACATTGAAGAAGGCAGCGAGTATGGAGATGAGGTTTGGGAGAAACAGATCATGGCTGCTGCAGTGGAAGAGAGAAGGGCTAGATACGGACTAACACACAGGGGTGCACACCAGAATATGAATCCCCATAGCAACTGGCTTGGAAAGCAAGAGGAGCCAAATTTCGTGAGTTCTTTCAACTAGCAGGGCTTAAAGCCCCGAGTTTTAAAGGTCAGCAGGCTTGGCTGGGTTAGAGCCCAGAGGACACTGCACTGCTCTCAGAAGGCAAGTCAAACAGCCCATGAACATAGCATGGAAACAGTGATCTGAAGAGAGCCTGGGGCACACAGTGGGGAGGTTATCTGCTCATCCTGAAGCATGTCCCAGAGGGGCAATGTCCGTGGAGAGATCCCTCTAGGAACAAAGGAACTGGCAGGAGCCACTTCCCTCTTCCTGCCCCACAGCATAAATACAGGACCACCTATGGGAACCAGCATAGCATCCACATTCCCTACCTAACTTGCTTACACGAAGCCCCCCTGCACCATGTTTGGGTGGAACTGCCCCTCCCAGTCATGTCTGCCTCAGTCCTAGCACTGTGGGCCCCCTCACCCAGACCAGCCCAAACCCCTGCTCATACAGTGCCTACAGAGACAGAAGACTTGCAGGGTTTCAATTCCAGTGGCAGTCGACAGGCCTCATTCCACAAGCAGAACAGAGTACACCTAGTTAAAAGGTGCTGCATTCAGGCTAGGGACCGAACACTGTCTGAAACAAGCAAAGAGAGCCTCTGCAGATGACTGGCCTGAAGGATAAAGTGGCCAGGATATAACAGATGAGTACATGTAACATACATTTGAGACACTCCCAGAATTGCCAGTTCCTGGGGAACAGGGGACACTACATGGCATGATACTACAGGATCTCTTCTTCATTTCCTTCAAGAACAGGAGATGTAGCTGATATTCCTAATAATACACAGAAGCAGGCACAGAGACTATGACAAAAATGAGAAGACAGACAAACCTATCCCAAATGAAAGAACAAGACAAGGCTATGGGCAGAGATCTAAGTGAAACATATATGTAACATGCCAGGTAGAGAATTTAAAGTAATGATTATAAAAACACTCGACTTGAGAAAAGAGTGGAAAGCATCGGTGAGACCATTAACAGAAATAAGGAATAACATAGCAGAGATAAAAGGCTCAATAAACAAAATAAGAAGCATGCTTAATAGAATGAACAGCATGCTGGAAGAAGCAGAGGAACAAATTAATGACCTAGAAGACAGAGTAATGGAAAGTAATCAAGAACAAAAAAGAGAAAAAATAATTATGCAAAACAAGAATGGACATAAGGAACTCAGTGACTCCACCAAATGTATTAACATTCATATTTTGGGAGTCCCAGAAGGAAACAGTGAAAGGGGGAAAAATTTATTTGAAGAAATAATCGCTGAAAATTTCCCTCAAACTGGGGAAGGAAAAAGACATACAGATCCAGGAGACATGGATCCCCCTATAAAAAAACTCAATAAAAGCAGATCCACAGCAAGACACACAGTAATTAAATTGGCAAAATATAGTGATAAACCATTTTAAACACAGCAAGACAAAATATAGTCACATATAAGGGAAAACCCATAAGGCAATCAGCAGATCATTCAGTAGCAACTTTCTAAGCCAGAACAGCATGATATATCCAAAATGCCTGAATGGGAAACATCTGCAGCCAAGAAAACTATCCAGCAAGGCTATCATTCAGAATAGGAGAGTTTAAAGAGTTTCCCAAAGACTAAATGAGCTCATGATCACTAAGCCAGCCTTGTAAGAAATATTAAAGAGGAATCTCTGAGTGGAACACAGAGACCAAAAGTGATGGTATAAAGGAAGAAAATAAAGTTAAGTGACCATCAACTTAATACAGACTGCTAAATGCCAAAGAGATTACATACAAACCTAATGGTGAGCACAAACATAAAATCGCTAATACACAAAGAATAAAGACAAAGAAATCCAAATATATTACGAAAGAAAACCAGCAAACCATAAAAGAACAGATCAGAGAAAGTCATCAGAAACAATCACCCCAAAAAATAAATAAAATGGCAATATGTATCTATCAATAATTACTTCGAATATAAATGAAATAAACACTCCAATCAAAAGGCATGAGGTAACAGAAGCGATGGAAAAAAAAACAAACAAACTAGATCCATCTACATCCTGCCTATCTATAAGAGACTCCTTTTAGACCTAAGGACACCTGTAGACTGAAAGTGAGGGGATGGAGAAACATCTATCATGCAAATGGAGGTCAAAAGAAAGCCAGAGTACCAATACTTTTATTGGACAAATTAGACTTTAAAACAAAGACTATAACAAGAGACAAAGAAAAACACTATATAATAATAAAGGGGAAATCCAACCAGAAGATATAACAAGTATAAATATTTATGCACCCAACACAAGAATACCAAATACATAAAAGTTAATAACAGGGGCGCCTGAGTGGCTCAGTTGGTTAAGCGTCTGTCTTCGGCTCAAGTCATGATCCCAGCATCCTGGGATCGAGCCCCAGGTCCAGCTCCCTGCGCAGCAGAGAGCCTGCTTCTCCCTCTCTCTCTGCCTGCTGCTCTGCCTACCTGTTCTCTCTCTGTCAAATAAATAAATAAAATCTTAAAAAAAAAGTAACAAACATAAAGGAACTAATAGAAAATAATACAATAATAGAGTACTTTAACAGCTTACATACATCAATGTACTGATCATCTAAACAGAAAAGCAATAAGGAAACAATGCTTTGAACAGATAGATTTAACAGACAAATTCATAACATTTCATGCTAAGACAGCTGAATACATATTCTTTTCAAGTGCACACAGAACCTTCTCCAGAATAGATTACATATTAGGCCACAAAACAAGCCTCAAAAATTCAAGAAAATCGAAGTCACACCATGCCATCTTTTCTGATCGCAACACTATGAAACTAGAAGTCAACCACAAGAAAAAGTCTGGCAAGATGACAAATACATGGAAGTTAAAGAACATGCTACTCAATAATGATGGATCAATCAGGTAATCAAAAAATAAATTAAAAATATATGGAAACAAAATGAAAACACAATGGTCCAAAACCTTTGGGATGTAAAAAAGCAATTCTAAGAGGCAAGTTTGTAGCAATACAAGATTCTCTCAAAAAGAAAGAAAAATCTCAAATAAACACCCTAATCTTACACTTAAAGGAGCTAGGGAAAAACAACCACCACCACCAAAATCTAAAAATAGTAGAAGGAAGGAAATAATAAAGATTACAGCAGAAATAAATGATACAGAAACTTAAAAAACAAAAACAAAAACAAACAATGGAATAGAGCAATGAAACCAGGAGCTGATTCTTTGAAAAACTCAACAAAACTGATGAACTTCCAAGACTCATCAAGAAAAAAAGAGAAAGAACTCAAACAAATAAAACCACAAATGAGAGAGAAGAAATAGCAACTGACATCACAGAAATACAAACACTCATAAGAGAGTATCATGAAAAACTATATGCCAACAACTGGACAACCTAGAAGAAACAGATAAATTTCTGGAAATATATAAACTACAAAACTGAAACAGGAAGAAATAGAAAATTAGAAAAGAGTGATTATTAACAAAGAAATTGAGTCAGTAATCAAAAAACTCCCCAAAAAACAAAAGTCCAGGACCAGATGGGTTTACAGGAAAACTCTACCAAATATTTAAAGAAGAGTTAACACTATTCTCAAATTATTCCAAAGAAGTAGAAAAGTTAGGAAAACTTCCAGATTCATTCTATGAGGCCAGCATCACCCTGATACCAAAATCAGATAAACACACCAGTAAAAAAGAGAACTACAGGCCAATATCTCTGCAAAATTCTCAACAAAATCCTCAACAAAATAACTAGCAAACCAAATCCAACAGTACATTAAAAAAATTATTCGCCACAATCAAGCGGGTATTATTCCTGGGTTGCAAGAGTGGTTGAATATTTGCAAATCAATCAACATGATTGGTCACATCAATAAGAGAAAGGGTAGAACCATATGATCATTTCAACAGATGCAGAAAAAGCATTTTGACAAAGTATAATGCATGATAAAAACCCTCCAGAGAGTAGGTTTAGGGGGAACATACCTTAACATAATAAAGGCCATATCTAAAAAACCCACAGGGAACATCATCCTCAATGGGGAAAAACTGAGAGCTTTTCCCCTAAGGTTGGGAACAAGACAAGGATATCCACTCTCACTACTTTTTTATTCAGTGTATTACTGGAAATCCACACCACAGTAGTGAGACCAGAAAAAGGCATAAAAGACTTCCAAATTGGTAAAGAAGTCAAACATTCACTATTTGCAAATAAATGACACCATATATACAATACCCCAAGGACTCCACCAAAAAACTACTATAACTGATAAACGAATTCAGTGAAGTTGCAGGATACAAAATCAATGTATGGAAATCTTGCATTTCTATACACCAATACTGAAGCAGCAGCAGGAGAAATTAAGAAAACAATCCCATTTACATTTGCACCAAAAATAATAAGATACCTAGGAATAAATCTAACCAAAGAGGTGAAAGACCTATACTCTGAAAACTATAAACACTGATGAAGGAAACTGAGGATGACACAAAGAACGGGAAAGACATTCCATGCTCATGGATTGGAAGAACAAATATTGTTAAAATGTTTATACTACACAATGCAATTCATACATTTAATGCAATCTCAATCAAAATCCCAACAGTATTTTTCATAGAAGCAGAACAATCAACCCTAAAATTTGTATGGAACCACAAAAGACCCTGAGTAGCAAAAGCAATCTTGAAACAGAAAAGCAAAGCTGGAGATATCACAATTCTGGAGTTCAAGATATATTACAAAGCTGTAGTAATCAACAGTACTGTACTAGCACAAAAGTAGATACATAGATCAATGGAACAGAAAAGAAAGCCTAGAAATAAAACCGTAACTACATGGTCAATTAATCTTCGACAAAACAGGAAAAAATATCCAATGGGAAAAAGACAGTCATTTCAACAAATGGTGTTGGGAAAACTGGATAGCTACACACAAAGAATGAAACTGGACCACTTTCTTGTATCATACAAAAAAATAAATTCAAAATGGATTAAAGACCTAAATGTGAGACCTAAAACCATAAAAATCCTAGAAAAGAACATGGTCATTAACTTCTTGACATCAGCCGAAGCAACTTCTTGCTAGGTATGTTTCCTGAGGCAAGGGAAATAAAAGCAAAAATAAACTATTGGGACTACATCTAAAAAAGCTTCTGCACAGCAAACAACAAAATTAGAAGGCAGCCTATTAAATGGGGGAATGTCATTTGCAAATGACATGTCCTACAAAGGGTCAGTATCCAAATTATATAGAGAACTTACACAACTGGACACCCACAAAACAAATCATCCAATTTCAAAAATGGGCAGAAGACATGAACAGACAGTTCTCCAACGAAGACATACAGATGGCCAAAAGACACATGAAAAGATCCTCAACATCACTTACCATCAGGGAAATGCAAATCAAAACTATAATGAGATATCACCTCACACCTGTCAAAATGGCTAAAATCAACAACACAAGAAAAAACAGGTGTTGGCGAGGATGTGGAGGAAAAGGAACCCTCTTGCACTGTTGGTGAGAATGCAAACTGGTGCAGCCAATCTGGAAAACAGTATGGAGATTCCTCAAAAAGTTAAACATACAACTCCCTACAATCCAGTAATTTTTACTACTGGATACTTACCCCCAAAATACAAAACACTAATTCAAAGGGATACATGCAACCCTATTTTTATAGAGCATTATTTACAATAGCCAAGATATGGAAGCTGCCCAAGTGCCCTTGATTGATGAATAAAGAGGAATGGTATGTGTATACACACACACACACACACAAATGGATTACTGAGCCATAAAAAAGAATGAAATCTTGCCATTTGCAAGGACATGGATGGAGCTAGAGAGTATCATGCTAAGCAAAATACATCAGTTAAAGAAAGACAAATAGTATATAATTTCACTCATATGTGGAATTTAAGAAACAAAACAAATGAGCAAAGGGGGGAAAAAAAGAGAGAAACAAACCAAGAAACAAACTCTTAATTATGGAGAACATAGTTACCAGAGGGGAGGTGGTTGAGGGGATGGGTTAAACAGGCGATGGGGATAAAGGAGTACAGTTGTCGTGTTTAGAACTGTGTAATGATATGGAAGTGTTGAATCACTGAAACACATCTACACTAATACATACATACCAGTACATACACTACTACATACTAGTGTTATGTAGTATACTACTACATACTACCATGTGTAGTAGCAAATGTACATACTAGCACATACTGGTACATACGCTACTACATCTAGTATGTTATCTAACTAGAATTAAATAAAAAATTTAAAACTACATATAAGAAAATAAAAAGGTTTCATATGAGGAAAATAAAATATATTGGTCTGATTTGAAAATGGGCAGGAATACACTTCATGAAATAGATGCAAATTCTAAAAGTGTATTAAGTATGCCTTGCTAGGAGATGAGAAAACTTCAAGGTAATTCACTCTTCTAATTAAAAGCATCCTAGAAAAATGATGTTAAGGCAATTTTACATTCGTTATGAGTAACTGCTAGGGGAACTACAAACTAAAGGAATTTGTACTCCTTTTGTTTTTAAAAGACTAATCAACCTGTTTACATTTCCCATTTCCAACCAGATCCTTAATTGCTACATTAAGAAAACTTGGACATCATTTTAAAGATTTATGAAAAAAATTAGACAGAGAAATTTAGTTAAGAAAAAACAATCAATGAGACCATTCTAAAATCACTACTGAAGATACTCAAAACACTAGGAAAAAGACAAGTAAAAGTTTTAAGGCCATGCAAACCATACTTGATAATACTGTGATCTCCTTGCAATGCTGTAGATTTCCACTTTAAAATTCCATTTAAAAGACTACTTGTTAATGAAACTTGGCTCTACTTAAATAAGTACCCATCTAAATTATCTTAAGTAGAATCTTAAGGTGATTGGGAAGAAATGAACAAAACAACGTAAATAAAATGGGATTCTCCAAAGTTTTTAAGGAAATATTTAAGGAAAGAAAAAAAAGCAAAAATTCTCAACAAAAACCAACAATATGAGAGCATCATGTTTTTCTTCATATTCCAAACCACCATGTTGTTAAGTAAATATTAAAATTTATTTTGTTCAAATGGGGTGTCTGGCCTGACATTTCATCTTTTAAGTGCATTGGCCAACAAAGCTTAGCAAAGTATAGTTCAGTTTACTTCATGTAATTCGGAAACTAGGGGAAAGAACATTTGCCAGATTTTCCTCTCATCATTCTTTCCTTTACTAATTTGTGCGAGTTTCAAACAAAACTAATGGGGCAGCAATACCTTCAACTGTCCAATAGGCATATTAACACAAATGTGTCATTTCTTTTCGTGAGTTCTCCAGGATTAAAACTACAATTCATTTAACTCGTGTTTTCACTTTCCTTTTCACAGAAATCCTATAGTGGCCCTAATGGAATAGGGGCAGCCTATCGGCCTTTACAACAAGGGATAAGGAGTATGAGTGATCACCAGGAGCCAAGGAGTTTGAAACGGAGCCCAGTGGAGTGGCTCGGGGGAATCCAGCACGTCTATCGAGAGCAGATAAGTGTCCTGCACACCCCGGCCACAGGCAGAAGAACGTGGCTGGCTGCTGCGGCACCCCACTGGGTCCTCGCCCACCGTCCCTCGGGAAGGGACGTACCTGCCCAGCAAGGGGGGGGGGGGCGCACTCGATTCAGTTTAGTGGGGAAAACCCACTTCTCAAACCCCGTTCCCTTTCTGCAAGGCCGAGCCCCAGGGGCCGTTACCTAACTGACCCGCTCCTCCCGCGACCTTTCGCCCAGGCGGGCTCTGGCCGCCACGGCCCAAGGCCAAAAGGCCGCGCTCCCGGGGAAGGCGTGCGCTCGGCCGGGGACGCCCAAGCCTCCCTGGCCCCGACCCCGCCACGGCCCCTCCAGCCGGGAGCCGGGAGCCGGGAGCCCCGCGCCCCGCGCCCCGCGCCCCGCGGCGGGCGGGCGGGCGGTGCCGGCTCAGGCCCGCCTCAGCCCCTCGCCGCGCCCCCCCACACCACGCACCCCAAAGCCCCGCCTCCTGCCGTCCATCCCTCCATCCCTCCTCCATCCACCTCCTCCCCACTGCGGCGCCAGCTTCACCTGCCTCAGCCCGCCGTGGCCGACGCCGCCCGCCCGCTCCTTCCCTCGGGATCGTGCCGCGCCACGACCCCAGAGCGGCGCCCTCCGCCCCACAGCCCCGCGCTCGTCCCCGACGCTCCCTCTCCTCCTCCTTCACCTGCCCCGGCCCCGAACCTCTACCTTGTAGGAGTCGGTGGCCAGGAGGATGTTGAACTCGGCGTCTGCCGCAGCGTTCATCTCGGGCGGGAGTGTGCGGGCCACGCGCCGCGAGCTGCCCGGCGCGGCGGCGAGGAAGGAGAAAAATGGGCTTCACCGCGCTCCGTTGCTTAAGTCACCGCTCGGTCGGAGGGGCGGGGGAGAGGAGGGAGAAGCGGAGTGGGGAGGAGGGGCCACAGGAGGGCGGGCCCGGGAGCCGTGACGCGGCGGGGGGTGGTGGCGCCGGTAGCTCTCGAGCTCTCAGCCCAGGGGACTCCGACCGACTCCTCACCTCGGCTCCCCGCCCCCGCCCCGTCACCCCGGAGGGGACGCGAGGGGCGGGGCGCGGCCGCGCGTGCGCAGCGCGCGGGGGGCGGGGCTGGGCGGAGGGGACGTGAGGCACGCGCTCTTTCTCCCGGACGCCCGCACCGGGAAAGCGGAGGCTTCCGGGCAGTCCCGGTTCGGGACCCGTGTCCCTGCGTTGATTTCATTTCCCGGCACGGCGAACGGAGAGGGGCGGGGGCGCGGGCATGGAAATTCCCAGCTTCGTCCCTCCTGCGATTAGCCGGTTCTTCCGCCTGGCTGACACTTTCCTGTACTACTACCCTGTCCTGGCTCGTTTTCTGAGTCTTCCTAAAGTCACGCCACCCGGCTGGGGGCCGAGGAGCCTCCCTCTGCCGGTCTCCCCATCCCCCTCCCGCAGTTACTCACCTTTGTCTCCGGCTGGGACTGGGGATCCAACCTTTTGCCTGCATCTCTTTTGTCCCTCCAGGTTCTCCTAAGCCTCTCTTTAAAATCCGGAGAGCTGCGGTGAGGAAGAAGGTCTGAGCGGCTCCTTTGCTCTGCCGCATCGACTCCGCTTTTCTCTGCCCGTGTGGCTGAGCTAAATCCTTTGAGTGATGTTTTGACTTTTCCAGAGAAAATAGTCTGCACGTGAAGGCGGGGGTTGAATTCAGTCCTCCTAGATAATGAAAGTACGAGGCCTAATTGAATCTAACAGTGCCGAGAAGTAAAGGGCAACGGGCCAAGTTTTGACACGGTGCAAAACTGATTTCATCATTGCTCTAATCGTTAAATCTTGGGAAATGATTTGGTAACCTCCAAGAAAGAAGCAAGGGAAACGACGTCGGACGACTTCACCGAAGTGCTGACGGTCCGCTTACGGCAACTCTCATACGTGATTGTATTTTTGCGTAAAACTAAAATTTCCTTTGTCCACATGGTCAGTAGCTGCTACTGCCTTTTTTTTTTTTTTTTTAAATTCCAAGATTTAGATTTTACAAGATAAAAGTAGTCGGGGAAAAAGCGCCACAGGAACTCTATAGACTATTTTTAAAGTTAGTGAAAAATCTCATTTTAAAGAGGGCGGGGTAGGATGGGACGCTGTAAATTGAGAGATTCATCACAACTAAACGGAGACCTCTTCAGTTAAAAGCAACTTGGGTCCAGACTGTAGTCTTGAAATAAGTACAGATTCTTGACAGTCCCCTCCATCTATAAAGTACATACAGGCAAAGATTACAGAAGTGGTGAGGTACCAAGGTAGTAATAATAAACTCACCAAGGTAGTAAATAATAATACACTTAGAAAAATAGAATATGGATAACTTCAGCAAAAAGGTTGAAAACAAAAGACTTTTTTTTTCCTATTTGGTTGACCTTGTGTTTACTGGGGGAGATTATTTTTTAAAACAAGTAGATAAATTACTTAAAAATTATTTTTATTTTGGGAAATTTTATTAAGCAGTGTGATTCAAAGGAAGATGATCCTTTATGCCTCTCTTGATCTGGTGCTTTATTTCTTCATTTAAAATTTCCATAACGTACCTTACTTAAATGACAAATTCTTTTGGCTTAGCTTCCTGGAATCCATGTATGTATAACTGACCATTGTTCTATGCTGCCCTATTCAGGAAAAAAAAATTGGGTTCTGATTACAAAACGGGCTTTGTTTATGGTAGCATTTTCTATAAAGCAAAGTAAAATTTGATCTTGCAGTCTTTGAGTTGAATTTGCATTTTTAAGGTGAAAAAGTTTATCAATGTAAGCAAAAATGTTAAGATTGCATGGACCTTGTTTATTAAATGTAAGAAAGTCACAAGGCCTGCACACATATTAGTGACTTAACTCCTCACAGCTATCTGCAGAGGAAAAGAAGTTACATTTGCAATAGAAAAATCACCATTTGCCTGAGAATCAGGCACTCTGTATGTAACTACCTACATGCTTAACAGCAGACCAATTTTGAATTAATTGGGCTTCAGAACTATGAAATGATCACCAAATACAAAGTTAAGATTTCATTTTTATATAGCCTCCCTTGAAAGACAGGCTGACAGCTAGCATTTAGTATGTTTATCTAGGAGCATGTACAAGTTTCTGAGAAACTTCCTCGTGGGTACCCACACATGACAAATAATGTCAATACAAAGACTCAATTGGATCCCCTCACTTTATTCAAAGCCTTGGGTTAAACTACCATTCCTACCCAATGGCCAGTCAGGGTAAATGGGCACCCAGCTCCTGATTCATATCCCTGAGTGCTAGGACAGCTTGCCACTCATATGTTTGATCAGGCAAAGTGGGTGTTACTGCACCACCCCTGTTTCCACACATTCTTCCAGACAGACTTTGGCACACATTTGTATTTCAAAGTTGCCTCAGATATTCCAATCTGACCTGGTTTTTCACTTCAGTAAGAAACACAGTCTAAAACAAAAAAATAAAACAAACAAAAAAACCCTAGGGAGGTAGGTGCAAGATTCACCCATCTGCAACTCCTGAAAATGGTCCGATCCATCCCCCTCTATAATGTCCTCTAGTTTTACCAAGCAGCAACAATTGTCACAAAGACAAAGCCTGATGTGTAAAAGAAGAACTTTTTAATTAAACTTAGGCCTTTTCTTATTCAAACTTCCATGGCACTTTGGGGCCCTCTCAGAGTTGTAACTTCCCAAGGAAAAGGACTCCTCTACAGAAAGATGTGGGTCTTTGTGGACATGATTGTTCAGCACTGCCCATCCTTGACACACTCTAAATGACTCAGCTGCTGGGTCCTCTGCAGTCACCCAGAAACACACAGAAAACTGCTGAGTCTTCTGAAAGTACAGAAGTTATATCGTAAGTGTAACCCACAAACAGGAAGGATTAGCACATGGACTTGGGTTGTTCACGGTCATTGCACTGCAAATGTCCTAATGGTCTGACTGCTACACCCATTATGTACCTAGACAGTGCTGAGTTCATCATCAGTCTGACGTTAAACCTTCTTCAAATCTTATATCCTGCGGGAAGTCTCTCCCCAGTCTATGTATGTTGCATCAATTTTCCCATCTTTATTAGTTGTGTTGTTTCCCATTGTATCGAAACATAAAGTGTTCTAATTCTAACCGTATAAGGTGGGAAGTAATGGTAGAGAGCAAAAAGAAAAAGGGTTCATTTTTAAAAGTAACACAGACGTGCGCAAGTTTAGATGCTATGCATGAGGATTTGGGTGTCATAATTACTTATGCATTTTCCCAACGGTCACCTTAAGACCCGATGGCCAAAATCAATGACTCAGAGAGTGAAACTGCTAGATCTCTCTAACTATATAAATTATCAAGATGTTTTAATATAGTGTTTTCTTGAGTGTGGTTTGCTTATCACTGATGGTATATGAGATGTGTGTCCATGGTACTCAGATAAACATTTCTCATTTCAATAATGATGTATTTATTTCTAATGGAGTTGAGAAAAATATAACTAGCATATAAGACTCGATTATTCTTGGGCATTAATACTGAGGATGAAGCCAAAGTAGGTGCATGCTCAGACTGATGAAACTTACAAAATAGTAACTAACTTATGAGTGAGGATTTTTATATCCTCACTCTAAGACTTGTTTTCTTGAAGAAACCTAAGCATGAAAGGCTACATACTATATGATTTCATTTGTATGAAATTCTAGAAAGTCAATACTACAGTGAAAACTCATTTGTGATTGTCAGAGGCTGTTGTTAAGGGAGGCAGATTGACTGTAAAGGGGGCAAACTTTGAGGAAACTCTTTGGGGTGATGAAAATGATAAATGGGGTAGTGATTATACAATTGTATTCATTCGTCAAAATTTATTGAATTCTATAATTAAAATCGGTGAATTTTAATGTATATAAATTATATCTTAATAAAACTGAATATAAAAAAGACCAGTTTTCTTGAAACCCTTTTAAATATTTTCCTGTTCTGTTTTCTTAGGTTTCCATTTACACATTTTATTGTTTTCATCTAACTTTACCTGATTTGGAGACGAGACATTTTCCCCTCCTTAGAGAGAGGATAGTGTTGAAGCTGATGAACATCTATAGAATGTTGATGTCAAAAGGAGTCTCCTGCTATTGAGTGCAAAGCAGGAAAAAGAGTTAATTCCAACGTGATTTGATTCAGTAGAAATGTACACACATGTCCCAAGCAGCATCGGAGGACTTCAAGAAGAAATGTCATCTTTATCCGCTGTTCTTTGTCGAAGCAGCTATGAAATCACTGGGAGCTGGTGTGAAGGGAGACAAAGAAATATTGGTAGTTACTTCATTATCCCCAGCAAATTCATCATGGAATTGTGAGATCAACAGCAAGTTGCCTGTGAACATCACCCTGAAAGGCGGGGACCACTGCAGAGCAAGGTCCGAATAAAGACCGACCAGCACTGGAGCGTCTCTGTACCAAGTACAGAGGTACTCAGTACCTGGTACCACGTACCTGTGGAAACTTCAGTTGCAGACTTGCATTCTGGGTCAGTACACCTGCCTTTCTAGCTCACTCACTGTCCTCCTCAACTTACTCTCAACACCCAGCACCTGCCCAGGTGACTTTCCTTTTCACCTCATCAAGACCTAGGCTAGCTCTCATTCCTTCATATTATCTGCACAATCCCTGGCTCCATCACTCCCAGCTGGTCCCAGATCCTGACCTTTTCTTCTCTGAGAGTATCCAGGCTACTGAGCATTCGTAGCAAACATCACCCAGCTACAGATGAATTTGTATCCATCACAGAAGGGATAGGGAGGCTCTTCCACTCCATTCCCTCCATTCGGCTTTCTTTCCCATTTTCCTCAGGTTATTTGAAATGTTTACCTCTCTTCTCAAACCTATGACCTCGAAACAACTCCCTCTCTCCGCAGATGGGGGAGTCCCCTGTGTCAGGCGAAGCCAGGCCATCAGCAGGAACTCCCTAAATGGTGACAGCTTCTATAGCACGTCTGTCTTATTGAGAGAGCCAAACATAGCACCAGGCACAGAGCAGGGGTTTAGCAAATATTTATTGAATGAACGAAGGAGCAACTTCTATCAGCTTATGGTTCATCCCAAATCACAGTCCTTTTTCTATGTTCTTGTGTTGAGCTCAGGCGTGATGACGCAGGTTGCTTTCACCATGAAATGTGAGCAGTGGGGTTGAGCATCACTCGCAGCAGAAGCTTTAAGAGCTCAGGCATGGCTTGTCATTCTCTCTTTTCCTTCTGCCCCAAGGGCTGCAGTATTCCACAGGGGGAGCTGACCCACGGGCCTGAATCCTGAAGAGCAGGCAACCCAGAACCAAATCAGAGCCGTCTGGCGCTGGCCATGTAGTGTGAGTGAGAAAAAAAACCTTTCTTGTTGTGAGCCGTGGAGATTTTAGAGGTTGCTCCCACAAGCATAACTGGGTTTTTCCTGATGGATACAGGCCTCCACACACTGTGTTTTCTTTTTTTCTCGAAGCTTGGGGAAAGAGGAGGACTTCCTTCTGCCCTGGTGAATTGCTTTCATCCATGCTCTGGGTCCATCCCTCCTAGTCCACCCCCACTCAGTCTCCTCCAGTCCAGCTCAATTAGACATCACCCATCTCTCTTCTGAACGTCTAAACGCCCCCTTCCTGTTGACTTCTTCTTGGCACATAGACATATTGGGATTTCTTTCCTCTTAAAGAACAAAACGAAAGAGCCCAACTTCCTTTTCCAGATACCACAATATTATCACTCTCCTTTTCCAGAAAAGAGGTCTCTGCCTCCCCTCCCTGCTTTCTTTCCTCGTCTTACCTACCTCAGTCTGTGTGACATGGAGCCTTTGGCAGGACAAGCTGGCAGACCCAATGGTTGCATTTCACAGATATTGGCTAGTAAACCCAGGAAAAAGAAAAACAACAACAACAACAACAAAACTTTATTTTCTTCCTTAAACCATTATCCCTCTCGTGTTTCCCTCTGACACCAGGATGGCAGCATTTTCTCCAAAGGAAGTCAGAACCTATCATTCCACTGTTCCTTTTGGCATAGAACTTGACTATAGGTCCCAGAAGAAACCATCTTCTACCCCCAAATTTACCTGGGCCTGGACTAGGTGCCTCTTTCTTTCCCAGGGGTGAATTTTCTGTTCACCTATAGCTTCTGTTAATTAGAAGCTAGGGAACATTCTGGATCCCATCTTGAGTCAGGGGTGTTAATCATACCAATCTGTGGCCAACTTCAACCCCAAAGAGCCTTTCCCTATTTTTCAGAGGCGGCCAAGGGGCTCCTCATGCATAGTGGGATCCCTGTGGCCTTCTCTGAAATTTAGAATTCTGAGCTGGGCACATGGACTGGATTTCCCACAGACAATTCATGCTATAAGCTGCATGCATATAGGGATGTTAATCTGCTCTTCAAATTCGTCCAAACTCAGTAAGAAGGAACATGGGCACCACCCTGAAAACTGAGCAGTGAGTCTGTATATACCATTCAGTTAAAATAATCCCATTTAATTAAAGCTCATGGTGCTTGCCAAGGCTTTTTAAGTGTTTACTTCTGCTGAACCACACCTGTGATACCATAGACGCCCACACAATAAACTGTTCTAGATTTTCTTTTGTCTCTTGAGGTCCCACCAACCTTGTGGGATAATCAAGGACTTGTGAAACAAACCACGTGGTTTAGGACTTACTATCTTCTCTCCTCTTCTCTTCCCAATGGTCCCAGATCCTTCCTTCTCAAGGTTTTAAAGAGACTCACTTCAGGGCACTGATTGCTCTGGGATTTTGGCGTCACTGTCTCTGCTCTATGCTCTGGCTGGTGGTGGGCTTTTCTAGCCTACTTGTCATCCTTCTGCACCCGCATGACCTGACCTCGTGCTTGTTCGGTGGCTTTGTCCTTTTGTGAGATGTGGTGCATACAGCTCTTGGACCACCAGTGATGGTAGCTCAGAATACACCCTTAAAAAGAATTCTGGTTCTTGTAGCTGTCTCATCTCAGATACTTCGGACAACTTTTCAAGGGCTTTCTTACCTAGAGGGTATTTGAATGGTACCATCCTGTCTCAAGAAGAAGGTCTCCCTTACTTCTCTCAGAGAGAATGCTTTGGGCTCCAGGTAACACAAATACTATTAAACATGGCTTAAGGAGTAGAGGTTTAATTTCATCCACAACAGGGAATCCTAAGGTGGGTTTTTCTAGGATGGGTTTAGTAACTCAAGAATATTGAGTTAACTCTTCTCCATTTTCTCCTCTCTGTTAGCCTCAATGTACTTAGATATGTCTTTGTCACATAAGTCACAAGACGACTGCCACGGCTCTAACTTTCACAACCTCACACAAGAAAATACACAGAAGCAAGAAGAGAAAGTGGGGTTTTGTTCTGAAGGCATCTCTCTATTAGATGCGAACACCTTTCCCAAGAGGTGGCCACGGACTTCCCTTGGGCCCGACTGGCCAGAGCTGGATGTACGCCCATGCCCCAGCCGGAAGGGAGGATGAAAAAGTGAGAATGCTGGCATGTTCAGTTTGTAGAATGGGAGGAAAGCTCCACCTGCAAGAAAGAAGGGGATTAGGAATGTCTATTACGAGGCACCTGGGTGGCTCAGTCAAGTTAAGCATCTGCCTTCGGCTCAGGTCATGATCTCAGGACCCTGGGGTCGAGCCCTGCATTGGGCTTCTTGTTCAGCAGGGAGTCTGCTTCTCCCTCTCTCTCTCCCCCTCGCTCTTGTGCTCACTCTCTCTCTCTCTCTCTCTCTCTAATGAATAAATAAAATGTTAAAAAAAAAAAAGCATTGTCTGTTGCATGGGTAACAACAGTAATCACAATATCACTTCCAGCTAGGAGCCCAGATGTCTCAGAGGTCTTCTGTTTCATGGTGAATTAATTCTCTGTCTGCATGAAGCAATCTGCCCCTACGCTTGGCTTCTTCTGTCTCCTTGTTACGGGGTAATAGTTTGACCATTCTCAAGGTAGTTTTAGTGCAAATATAACTCCCAGTGGCCTTCTTGGTACTCCAGAATCAACCTGAGTAGAATGTGTAGAATGAATCCTACCTCTACCACTTATCTTCCCATTCTGCCCTTGCCCCTGCCTCTGGTTTTGCTATAGTAAACCAATAGAAGGGCCATGGGTATTCTTCATGCAGGCTCAGAAAAATGTGTGTGGGCTAGCAAAAATGTTTATACTTTTTTCTAGTGTGATCATTAAAATCTCTGAGGAGTAAGCACAAAATAATGACTTATTCTTGTAGACATTTATTCAACTAGTTTTGTTATAATCTTACATCATGTGCCCACTATATCATTACACTAAATCTAACACGGTATTGGCTCTCATATTGCCAATGGTAGTTTTTAGGTACCATCTAGATACTTTTTCATGTACTAATGCTTAGACCTTTAAAAATTAATGTGAGCTTCTGTTCAATAAATTGTTATCAGAAGCACCCCAAAGCATTTATTAAGCACTGAATTCTATGTAGCACTACTCTAGATGATATATAAACAAAACAATGCATCACATTCTACACAAAGGTTTTGTGTTATTTTTTTAAGATTTTATTTATTTATTTATTTGTTTGTTTGTTTGTTTGTTTGTTTGACAGAGAGCTAGAGTGCACAAGCAGGGGGAATAGCAGAGCGTGAGGGAGAGGCAGGTCCCCACGGAGCAGGGAGCCCAAAGTAGGGCTCGATCCCAGGACCCTGGGATCATGACCTGAACTGATGGCAAACGCTTAACTGACTGAACCACCAGGTGCCCCTACAGAGAGGTTTAATACTAAACATAGGGAAGCAATTGATCGAGTTCAAAATTCATAATTTTCCCTGACAAAGAGGGAGGCCAAGGTCAGGTTGGGCTCAAAGGGATGGCTGCTTCTCAGCAAGGGCTTTATTGAATTCCATTGTTTCATGAGCAGCTACTATGCTCAAGATCTTGTTGGACCTACAGGGATTTATATGATAGAAACTCTGCCTTCTAGGGACATTCTTGTGGGGAAACCCAAGAATCAGTATTCCCTCCTTCATGTCCTCTCAGAAATGTTGTACTTTAGCCTTGCTCTGCTGACATCCCACCTCAAACCACTGTTCCCTTGCTGCTCCTAGAGCCTGAGAGGCACAGACCACAGCCTTCTTCTGTGTGATAGGGCCCTGTCTGAAAGGGCCACCACAGAAGGCAGAGAAACATGGGATAGGCTTTACCTCTCCTAGAGCAAGTCCCTTGTTATAGCATATCATTCCATCCAGAGTCTGTATTTGGATGCGGTTACACTTAGCGGGCTGTGCCAGAAACCAAAACCAAACCAAACCAAAACAAACCCCCCAAAACAGTGCACTAAATAAGATTTGAGTTGACCTCTTTCTCTGAGAATAAGCAATGCAGAAATGATATGATGCTTCAGGAATTTACGCTCTTGCTCTATCCTCCTGCTTTGCTCTTTTCAATGCACGGCTTTGATCCTGTGGTCTAAATTGGCTGCTCCAGCTCTGGCCATCAACTTGGCATCAACATAGCTGCTGTATGCAGAAGAGACAATAAGAGATAAGAGAGTAAGCGTGGAAACCAGCTAAGTGATCACCGCAGTCCACATGAGAGATGATAGAGGCTTGGACCAAGACGGTGGCAGTGGAAAGAGAAAAAAAAAATGGGGGGCAGATCTGAGATATTTGGAAATAGAGCTAACAGGACTTGCTGAGACATTATGATGTGTGGGAGAGTAGGAGGAGATTCATGAGAACTATGCGGAGAAGAATGGAATCAATGATTATTCTTAGGTTTTGGCTTTAAATACAGGGAGGTTCCAATAAATGAGTTGTGGACAACTTCAGAAAGAGATTTAGGGGATCAAATTCAAAGCTCAATTTGGACTTTAAGCTTGAGATTTCTATTAGGTAATTATAGGATTACCTGCTTGCTTACTGAGTTTTTGACTACTTGGATTTCTCCTTCCTAGGTCCTGATGGCTAAATGGATACCTGGTCCCAAAGGCTTCCATAATTAGGAATAAATTTGCGCCCCTATCCATTCCTCATTTTTTGTTTTTTTTTTCTGGGCTTTCCTGGTCATTTGTTTTCAGAGTAGTTTTTGTTGCTCTCACTTTTCCAAGCTCTGTTCTGCCTGTTACTGATCTTCTGTCCCCAGAGTGAGCTCAGACCCTATGTTTCTGTAGTCACAAAATACCCTGGGACTATGCAAATCACATCTATACAGATGAAGCTGCTGGGAATAGACAAATCATTTTTTTGAATGAAACAAGATCTTGGAAACTTGTCTTGTGTACTTGTCGTCTTCTTTTATCCATTCAGTGGGTGTAAGCAAAGAAATAAAATATATTTTTAGAAAATGGCCAAATACTAAGTAAATATAAGTTGGATATTTATTATGGATATTTTCTAATTTAGGGAGTAAATATCTGTTGCAAATGAAGAGAGAAGCACCAGAGAAGCCATTATGTTCTTCATATAAAAAATATCTT
>CM053614.1:75481521-75555266 GCA_028646535.1 Procyon lotor
AAAAAATATCTTAAGGGTATCTCCATGGTCCTAGAGCTGGTCCAGAAATAGTTCTATCAATTGCTTGCTCAAAGCTGATTAAACTATAGAGACTGTGAAACACTAACTAAGCTCACAAGCAACTTCAAGGTTGGTCACTTTATAGGAAAACATAATAAACTGCATTGTGAAACAAACCTGACTTGACAGTGGGATTCTGTTATCTGTATAGCAGTTTCCCTCTGAAAATGAGTTTACACATTAGTAATTTGGTTGGCAGATACAAAATAAGACACAGAGTGTTAGATGCTCTCAGAAGATATCTTCATTATGCCAGTTAAGTCTGGAAAACTAGCTTTCTTTAT
Organism: Procyon lotor; assembly: GCA_028646535.1. Taxonomy (NCBI): domain Eukaryota; kingdom Metazoa; phylum Chordata; class Mammalia; order Carnivora; family Procyonidae; genus Procyon; species Procyon lotor. Next base: position 75,481,866 of record CM053614.1, read on the forward strand.
TCTGGCAATAACACAGTCAAGGTTAGGGCTGTTCGTCTTCTAGAACCAAAGCACCTTCTGGATAGTATCAGAAAACAGTGCAAAGCCGACAGGTACCATTTCAGCGTGCCAGGCAAGCTACAATGCAACTTTCGTTTTACATCAGTGAATTACAAACCTTGTCTTCTTGACATAGGAATCAACTGTTTTCCAAATCAGGCAACACATTTGTAAGCCATTTCTTCAGCGTTCGTTGTTATGATTACGTGGCTTTCTGTTTTCACTTTCAGTTGGTTTTCTTCCTTATACTATCCGCATATTCTTGATATTCTTGTGTATCCTTCATGTGCCAACAATATTCGAGTTTTAAGAATGATTTTAAAGCTCTGTGCCAGATCACATTTACTAAAAATTCACAAGGTTCTTCACAATGAAATTATATGAACTAATTATTGATGTGTAAGAATCAGCTGAAATGTGAGGACTTACATAATTTGGGAAGGCATAAATAGGCAAAAATGCTCCATGGGTCCCAAATTCTAATTGGTATATGGATATGTGTTAAAAATCAAAGAGGAAGTTAATTTATACAGATTATATGTCCTCTTTCCAATTATTTTTATACATTTAGAAGTTTGTATTATTTTGGTTAAAGCTTCTGCCTTTGGCTCAGGTCATGATCTCAGGGTCCTGGGATCGAGCCCTGCATCAGGCTCTCTGCTCAGCAAGGAGCCTGCTTCCCCCTCTCTCTCTGCCTGTCTCTCTGCCTACTTGTGATCTCTTTCTGCCAAATAAATAAATAAAATCTTAAGAAAAAAAAGTTTGTATTATTTTTGATCACAGGATAAATGCTGGGGTGACAAAGATATAAAAGTCGTGAACTGGAAAATTATGCAATAAATTTGACCAATATATCTTATTGATCATCTATGCATTATTTGTTAATTTTTTAAATTAAACAACTATTACAAAAAATCAGTAGGGCAACAGTGGCTTTGAACAACACATTAGATCAGATGGACTTAACATAATATATACAGAATGTTTCATCCCAAAACAGCAGAATCTACATTCTTTACAAATACACGTGGAACAGTCTCCATTATAGGTGACATGTGAAACTACAAAACAAGTCTCAATAAATTTAAAAAGATTTAAATCTTATCAAGCATCTTTTCTAATCACAACGATACAAAACTAGAAATCAATTACAAGAAAAAGACTAAAGAAAGGGTGCCTGGGTGGCTCAGTAGGTTAAGCCGCTGCCTTCAGCTCAGGTCATGATCTCAGGGTCCTGGGATTGAGCCCTGCATTCTGCTCTCTGCTTGGCAGGGAGCCTGCTTCCACCTCTCTCTCTGCCTGCCTCTCTGTCTACTTGTGATCTCTCTCTCTGTCAAATAAATAAATAAAATCTTTAAAAAAAAACCCAGAACTAAAGAAAACCTCACAAACACAGAGAGGCTAAATGACAAATGGGTCAATGAAGAAATAAAAAAAGAAATAAAATATACTAAAGACAAATGAAAATGAAAACACAAATGTTTCAAAATCTTTGGGATACAGCAGAAACAATTTTTTTAATTTTATTTTTTTATTAACATATAATGTATTATTTGTTTCAGGAGTACAGGTCTGTGATTCATTGGTTTTACATGATTCATAGCACTCCCCACAACACATGCCCTTCCCAACATCCATCATCCAGCCACCTTATCCCTCCTACTCCCTCTACTCCAGCAATCCTCAGTTTGTTTCCAGAGATTAAGAGTCTGTTACAGTTTGTCTCCCTCTCTGGTTTTGTCTTGTTTCATTTTTTCCTTGCTTCCCCTATGGTCTTCTGCCTTGTTTCTCATATTCCACATATCAGTGAGATCATATGATAATTGTCTTTCTCTGATTGACTTATTTCACTTAGCATAAATACCCTCTAGTTCCATCCATGTCATTACAAATCTCAAGATTTCATTTTTTTTCTGATGCCCGGCAGAAACAATTTTAAGAGGAAATTTTATAGTGAAACTATAGGTCTTCTTCAAGAAACAAGAAAAATCTCAAAATAAACAATCTATACTGAAAGAAAATAGGGGAAAAAAAGAATAAACAAGCCCAAAGTTAGTACGAAATACGAAAGATTAGAGTGAAAATAAATGAGACTAAAAAAAAAAAAATCAATGAAACTAACAGATGGTTCTTTGGAAAGGTAAAGAAAATTGATAGACCTTTAGTCAGATTCATCAAGAAAAAAAAGAGACAGAACTTAAATAAAATCAGAAAAAGAAGTTACAATTCACACCATAAAAATACAAAGGATTAAGAGACTACTATGAAAAATTCTATGCCAACAAATTGGAAAACCTAGAAGAAATGGATAAAGTCCTAGAAACATACAATCTTCCAAGATCCAATGAGGAAAATAGAAAATCTGAGCAGATGGATAACTAACAATGAAACTGAATTGGTAGTCAAAATACTACCAACAAACAAAAGTCCAATACCAGCTGGTTTCACATGTAAACTCTACCAAACATTTAAAGAAGAGTTAATATTTATCCTTCTCAAACTATTCCAAAAAACTGAAGAGGAAAGGATGCTTTCAAATGTAATCTATGAGGCCAGCATCAACCCTGTTGCCAAAACAGATAAACAGTACAAAAAGGGAACAGGAGAGGCCAATATCCTTGATGAACATAGGTGCAAAAGTACTCAATAGTTAAAATATTGGAAAACCAAATTCAACAATACATTAGAAGAATCATGCACTAAAATCACATGGGGTTTATTCCAGGGATGCAAAGATGGGTCAATATCTCCAAATCAATATGATACACCAAAGAACAACATGAATGATAAAAATCATATAATCATCTCATTGATGCAGAAAAAGTGTGTGACAAAATTCAACATCCATTCAAGATAAAAATTTCAATAAACTTGCTATAGACAAAACATATCTCACCATATAGGGCCATATATGACAAACTCACAGACACCATCATATTCAATTCTGAAAAGCTGAAATTTTTCCCCTAAGATCAGGAACAAGACAAGGAAGTCCACTCTCACCACTTTTATTCAACATAGTACTGAAAGTCCTAGTCAGGAAATCAGACAAGAAAAGAAATAAAAGGCACCCAAACTGCTAAGGAAGAAGCAAAACTATCACTACTTACAGATGACATATAATATATAGAAAATCCTAAGAACTCCAACAACAACAAAAAACTATTAGAGGTAATAAAAAAATTCAGCAAAGTTGCAGAATACAAAATCAATATACAGATCCATTGCATTTCTCTATACTAATAACAAACTAGCAAAAAGAAAAATAAAGAGAACAATCCCACTTACAATTGTACCAAAAATAATAAAATACCTAGGAATAAACTTAACCAAAGAGGTAAAAGACCCGTACTCTGAAAACAGTAACACACTGATGAAAGAAACTGATGAGGTCATACATGAATGAAAAAAATATTCCATGCTCATGAATTGGAAGAATTAATATTGTTAAAATGTCCATACTACCCAAACAAATACATATTCAGTGTAATCCCTATCGACATGCAGATAGAATTTTGTACAGAACTAAAACAAATAAGCCTAAAATCTGTATGGAGCCACAAAAGACCTGAGTAACCAAAGTAATCTTGAGAAAGAACAAAGCTGGAGGCATCACAATCCCAGATTTTAAGACACACTATCGAGCTGTTGTAATCAAAACAGTACAATATTGGCACAAAAACAGATTAATGGAACAAAACAGAGAGCCCCAAAATAAACCTGTACTTAAATGGCCAATTAATCAGTGACAATGGAGGCAAGAATATGCAATGGGAAAAAGATAGTCTTTTCAACACATGGAGTTGGGGAAACTGGGCAGCTACATGTAAAAGAATGAAACTGGGCCACATTCTTACACCATGCACAAAAATAAACTCAAAATGGGTTGAAGACCTACATGTGAAACCTGAAACCATTAAATTCCTAGGAGAAAACATAGGTGGTCATGTCTTGGACATCAGTCTTAGCAATATTTTTCTGGATCTGCCTCCTAAAGCAAGGGAAACAGACAAAAAAAACCTGTTGGGAATATACCAAAATAAAAAGTTTGTGCACAGTGAAGGAATAAAAAGGAATAACTAGGAATAAATAGGAATAAAAAGGCAGCCCACTGAATGGGAGAAGATATTTGCAAGTGATATATCTGATAAGGGGTTAATATCCAAAATATATAAAGAAGTCATACAACCCAACACTAAAAAACAAACAATCTGGTTAAAAAGTGGGGAGAGGACCTGGAGAGACATTTTCCCAAAGAAGACATTTAGATGGCTAACAGATACATAAAAAGATGCTCAGCCTCACTGATCATGAGGGAAATGCAAATCAAAACCACAATGAGATATCACTTTAACATGTCAGAAAGGCTAGTATCAAAAAGACAAGAAATTAGTGTTGGCTATGATGTGGGAAAAAAGAACTCTCGTGCACTGTTGGTAGAAATGCAAAATGGTGCAGCTACTATGGAAAATAGTATGGAGTTCTTGAAAAAAATTAAAAATAGAAATACCATATGATCCAGTAATTTCACTACTGGATATTTGCCTAAATAAAGGAAAAACACTAATGTTAAAAAAAGACATATGCATTCCTATTTTATTGCAGCATTATTTACAATAGCCAAAATGTGAGAGCAACTCAAGTGTCCTTTGGTAGCTAAACGGATAAAGAAGTGGTATACACCCACCCCTACACCCCCCCACACACAAAATGGGATATTAGTCAGCAGTAAAAAAGAATGAGATCTTTCCATTTGCAACATCATGTAATAATACCTACCAGGTATAATACTAAGTGAAATAACTCAGACAGAGAAAGACAAAAACTTCACCATTTTACTTATATGTGGAATTTAAAAAACAAAACAAAGAAACAAGAACCAGAAAAAGACCCATAAATGCAGAGAATGAACTAAAGGAAGGAGTTGGTGGGACGGGCAAAATGGGTAAAGTGGGAAGTACGCGCTTTCAGTTATGGAATGAATAAGTCATGGGATGAAAGGTACAGCATGGAGAATATGGTATTTTAAAATAAAATGGTATTTTATTGGTTTATATAAATATAAACCATTAAAATATAAACCATATAGAATATAAAATACCAAAATGGTATTTTAATGGTTTATATTGCCACAGATGGTAGTTACACTTGCAGTGAGCATAGCATATTGTAGAGAGTTCTTGAGTCACTATGTTGTGTGTCATCCATACTTCAGTGAAAAATACAAATATACATATAAATAAATAAGTCACAGCGATGAAAAATACAGCAGACAGAGTATAGTCAATAAGACTGTAATAGTATTATCTGGTGCCGGATAACTACACTTACTGTGATGAGCATTCTGTAAGTATATAACTTTCAAGTTACTATGTTGTACACCTGAAACTAATATAATATTGAACGTCGACTATTCTTTAATTAAAAATAATAAATTATGTACAAAATGGGCCAAACCTTGGGAGTGGAGCAGGTGCCCATCTCTCTTTCCTCTTTTTGCTCTGCCCTCTTTCAAGGAAGAGACAGTGTCACCTCCCATCTTCACCTCTGTGGAATTTTGTTCTCTTCCCTGTCCCTCACTGCTCATTTGCATTGGCCTGTGCTGGGCCTGAGAACTTCCCACTCTCCCTACCAGGAATAGTAAACCCATAATATTTATAGAAATCAGGACTATATAGGGTAAAAAGTGTAATTGGTTTTTTTGAGTATTGTTGATACAGGTTACATTGGCTGCAGGTGTACAATTTAGAGACCTGACACATTTACACATTATGCTATGTTTACCACCAGGGTAGCTACCATCTATTCTTTTACATTGTAAATTGATTTTTATGTTCTGCTTTGCTACTTCTAAAACATGGGTAGGCACTGACTTTTCTAAAATAATTTTTTGGTATCTGATGAAATGGCTTTTTCTTTTAATCTTTCAGAGCAATAAGTTATACAGAATGATTCCCTAATATTGAACTGACTTTGTTTAACTGGAGTAAACCTTACTAATTTATTATTCTTTAATATATTACTGTATTCCATTTGTTAATATTACTGGATCAGGAATGATATTAGCCCAGAGTTGTCTTTTTTAACACTATATCCTTGTGTGGTTCTAATATTAGAGTTATACTAATATCAAAGAGTAAGTGGAGAAATTGAACCTTTTTCTATGTTCTGGAAAAGTATATACATTTCCTGAAAAAGTATATACTTTTTCAGAACATATGTATAGTTCCTTGTATATATAAATATAGTTATATGTATCTATATAATATATACAGTTCCTTGTTGGGAATTCTGTGAAGACATTTGGCCTGGTGCACTTCTTTTGTTTGTTTCTTTTTAATTGTAAATTTCAAACATATACAAAAGTAGAGAGCATGACATTATACAACCTGATGCACACATCACCCAGCTCCAACAACTGCCAGCTCAGGGTCAAACTTATTAAATCTAACACTTTAAGTATCATTTTGAAGAAAATCCTAGATACTATACCATTTTATGTATAAATATTTCAATATGGATCTCTAAGAGATAAGTACTCTCTATTAAAATATATCCACAATACCACTATCAAACAAAACATAACGACTTTTGAGTATAATAAAATCAGTGCTCAAATTTCCAGTTGTCTTATAAATCAAACTCTTGGTTCTTGGTCCATTTTTTTTCAGTTTTCTTAAAGAATCTATTGGGAGGTTTATCTTTCCAGATTAAATCTGTCAGCACTGCAGAGGAAATGGCAGAGAGTTATATACCCTTTTCCAACCACCTTTTGGTCCAGTTCCTAAAAGGTTCATAAATATGTCACTGGACATTTTATTTATATTGATTTTTTTCCTCCTATGAGTGCTTTTATATTTATTACATGAAGCATAGAATTAATATCTTTCTGTGCCTCTTATTGCCTACCTTGCACAGTAAAAAACCATTACTGACTTGTTTATTTATTCAGCATCGACTTTGTGTCTCCCGCTGTGTGTGGTGCTTGGTCTACCCTGGTGATGGAAACATGGAAGCTGTCTCTGCTTTCATGGAGTTTACAGTCAAATTGGGAAGACAGAGGGATCAAATGTTGAAATACAAGCCATGAAAAGTGGTGTGAAAGAAACATACAAGAGGCTGAAATTATGTCTAAAAGATGGTCCTGACCTCAGATGGTAGTTCTGGGAAAGCTTCACTGACAGAGTGTTGTTTGAATTAAAATCTGCAGGAACAGAAGGAATTAGCTTGGTAAATATGAGGTGAAGAAAAGTGTATTTGAGAAAGAAAAAAACCCTATGTAATGCCTTTAGGCAGGACTGAGCATGGCATATTTTGGGAACTGGAGGAAGGCCAAAGTGACCAGAAGTCTGATAGTCACTCCCATGAGGGGAGAGTATTGAGAAATGAAGCTGGAAAAGGGAGACAGGGTCACATCATATATCTATGTATAATGCAAATTTTGGTCCTAATCTTTAGAGCAATAGAATCTACTGATAGGCTTCTAAAGTGGGAACTGAGAAGCTCATATTTAGATTAAATTAAAAAGAAATCAATTTGCCAACAAAGTAGACAATTAGATGGAGGACATAAGGTGATCAGATAAGAGGCTGTTACAATGGTCCAGGGGAGAGTTGGGGGTAGATTGAACTATGGTGGCAAAAGAGGAGATAAAAGGAAATTGAATGAGATAGTCAGAAGGTATATGAACAACTCTTTGTGATCATTTGGATATAGAAGATGAGCAAGCTTGGGTGGCAAGGAAAAGGTCCAAGCTTCTGGCTTGCTCAGTTGAATGGTTTTTGGTGCCATTTACTGAAATATAAGACACCATAGATGAACTAAGTTGGGGGGATAGATCATGTGTTCAATTTGGAACTAACTAGGCTTCTTGGACTTAGATGTCTGTTTCCTTCCCCAAGTTAGGGGAGTTTGAAGACATTATTTCCTCGAAAAAGCTTTCTGCCCCTTTCTCTCTCTTTTCCTCTGGGACCTCTACGATGGAATATTGGTCCACTTGATGTTGTTCCATAAGTCCCTTAAGCTATCTTGACAATTTTTCATTCTTTTTTCTTTTTGCTGCTCTGACTGGGTGATTTCCTCTGCCGTGTCTTCAAGTTTACTGATGCTTTCTTCTGCTTCATGTAGTCTGCTGTAGAACCCCTCCAGTGTATTTTTCAGTTCAGTTACTGGATTATTCAGATCTGTGACCGTCCTTTACTTTCTTTTATATTCTCTATCTTGCAGTTCTCACTATGTTCATCCATTCTTCTCCCAAGTTCAGGGAGCATATTTATACCACTACCATAAACTCTTTACTAGAAAAATTACTTATCTCCACGTTATTAGGTTTCTTTTCTCCCTGAGGTTTTATCTTGTTCCTTTGTTTGGAACATGTTCCTCTGTTTCTTCATTTTGGTTGACTTTCTGTGTTTTTTAAAAAAAAATTTTTATTTAAATCCAGTTAGCCAACATATAGGACATCATTAATGTCACATGTGGTGTTGAATAATTGAATAATTTATCAGTTGCATATAACACCTAGTCCTCATCACATCATGTACCTTAGTACCTACCATCCAATTACCCCATCCCTCCACCCACCGCCCCTCCAGCAACCCTCAGTTTGTTTCCCATAGTTAAAAGTTTCTCATGGTTCTTCTCCCTCTCTGATGACTTTTCCTTCAGTTTTCCCTCCCTTACCCTATGATCCTCTGTGCTGTTTCTTGTATTCCACATGAGTGAAGTCATATGATAATTGTCTTTCTCTGATTGACTTATTTTGCTCAGCATAATACCTTCCGGTTCCATCTAGCCAATGTAAATGGTAAGTGTTCATCCTTTCTTACATCTGAGTAATATTCCCTTGTGTATATACATATCTTCTTTATCCATTCATCTGTTGATGGACATCTTGGCTCTTTCCATAGTTTGGCCATTGTGGACATTGCTTCTATGAACATTGGGTTGCAGGTGCTCTTCATTTCACTATACCTGTATCTTTGGGAGAAATACCTAGTAGTGCAATTGCTTGGTCATACGGTAGCTCTATTTTTAACTTCTTGAGGAACCTCCACACTGTTTTCCAGAGTGGCTATACCAGCTTGCATTCCCACCAACACTGTAAGAGGGTTCCCTTTTCTCTGCATCCTCGCCAACATTTGTTGTATCCTGAGTTGTCAATTTTAGCCATTCTGACTAAATGGCTACATTCTGGTGTAAGTTGGTACCTCATTGTGGATTCAATTTGTGTTTCCCTGATACCAAATGATATGTAGCATTTTTTCATGTGTGTGTTGGCCATTTGGCTATTTGGATGTCTTCTTCAGAGAAATATCTGTTCATGTCTTCAGGATTATGTATTTTTTGGCTGTTGAGTTTGATAAGCTCTGTATTGATCTTGGATACCAACCCTTTATCTGATATGTCATTTGCAAATATCTTCTCCCATTCCACATGTTGCCTTTTAGTTTTGTTGACTGTTTCCTAGGTCCTAGTAGTTCATTTTTGCTTTTATTTCCCTTGCCTTTGGAGATGTGTCTAGCAAGAAGTTGCTGTGGCTGAAGTCAAAGAGGTTTCTGCCTGTGTTCTTCTCTAGGATTTTGATGAATTCCTGTCTCACATTTAGGTCTTTGTGTATGATGTAAGAAAATGGCTTATTTAATTCTTCTACATGTGGTTGTCCAATTTTCCCAGCACCATTTATTGAAGGAACTATTTTTTTTCCATTGGCTATTCTTTCCTGCTTTGTCGAAGATGAGTTGACCATAGAGTTGAGCATCCATTTCTGGGTTCTCTATTCTGTTCCATTGATCCATGTGTCTGGTTTTGTGCCAGTACCATACTGTCTTGATTACAGCTTTGTAAAATATCTTGAGGTCTGGCATTGTGCTGCCACCAGTTTGGTTTTCTTGTTCAACATTCCTCTGGCTATTTAGGGTGTCTTTTCTGGCTCCATGCAAATTTTAGGATTATTTGTTCCAGCTCTGTGAAAAACATTAATGGTATTTTGTTAGGGATTGCTTTGAATGTGTAGATTGCTCTGGGTAGCACAGACATTTTTGCAATATATTTTTTTTTTAAAGATTTTATTTATTTGACAGAGAGAAACACAGCGAGAGAGGGAACACAAGCAGAGGGGATGTAGCGGGGAGAAGCAGGCTCCCTGCTGTGCAGAGAGCCTGATGCGGGGCTCCATTCCAGGACCCTGGGATCATGACCTGAGCTGAAGGCAGACGCTTAACGACTGAGCCACCCAGGCACCCCACAATATTTATTCTTCTAATCCATGAGCATGGAATGTTTTTCCATCTCTTTGTGTCTTCTTCAATTTCTTCCATAAGTGTTCTGTAGTCTTTAAAGAGGCTTGTATTGCAATGTACTTCCCACTTAGGACAACCTTTGCTTTATTCCTAAGGTTTGAATAGTTGTGTTTTCATTTTTACTTGTTTCCATGAATTTTTTAAAAATTTGTCTTTAATGTCCTGGCTGATCCATTCATTCTTTAGAAGGATGCTCTTTAACTTCCAAGTGTTCGAGTCTCTCCAAGTGCTTGAAAATCAAATTTCCTTTCACGATTGAGTTCAAGTTTCAAAGCATTGTGGCCTGGAAATATGCAGGGAATAATCTCAGTCTTTTGGTATAAGTTGATACCAGATTTATGACCCAGTATGTCATCTATTCTGGAGAAAGTTCCATGTGCACTCAAGAATGTGTATTCTGCTGCTTTAGGATGGAATGCTCTGTATAGATCTGTGAGGTCCACAAGGTCCAGTGTGTCATCCAAAGCCCTTGTTTCCTTGTTGATCTACTGCTTAGATGATCTGTCTATTGCTGTGAATGGGGTATTGAAGTGTCCTACTATTATTGTATTATTATCTATGCATTTCTTTTATATGGTTATGAATTGGATAATATCGGCTGCTCCCAAATCAGGGGAACAAATATATATAATTGTTAGACCTTGTTGGATAGAACTTTTATATTGTTCCTGTCCTCTTACTACAGTCTTTAGTTTAAAATCTAATTTGTCTGATATGAAGATTGCTACCCCAGCTTTCTTTGGAGGTCCGTTAGCATGATAAATCATTCTCCACCCCCTCACTTTCAGTCTGAAGGTGTCTTTATGTCTAAAGTGAGTCTCTTATAGACAGCATATGGATGGGTCTTGCTTTTTTATCCAAACCCTGTGTCTTTGATTAGAACATTTAGCCCACTTACATTCAGAGTAACTATTGACAGATATGAATTTAGTGCCATTCTATTAACCAAAAAGTCCCTGTTTCTATAGATTGTTTCTGTTACTTTTGGTCTACGTAACTTTTGGGCTCTCTCTTTGCTTAATATTTCTTGCAAGGCTGGCTTGATGGTCACATATTCTTTCAGGTTCTGTTGTCCCGGAAGCTCTTTATCTCTCCTTCCATTCTGAATGACAGCCTTGCTGGATAAATTATTCTTAGCTGCATGTTTTTCTCACTTAGTATCCTGAATATATCATGCCAGCCCTTTCTGGCCCATGACGCCTCTGTGGATAGGCTGATGCCACTCTAACGTTCCTAGCCCTATAGTTTAGGAACCTCTTGTCTTAAGCTGCTTTCAAGATTTTTCTCTTCATCTCTGGAATTTGCAAACTTCACTATTATATGTCAGGTTGTTGATCTATTTTTATTGATTTTGGGAGGGGTCCTCTCTACCTCTTGGATATGAATGGCTATTTCCTTCCCCAGATTAGGGAAGTTCTCAGCTATGATTTGCTCAAATACACTTTCTGGCCCTCTCTCACTCAGGCACCCCAATAATTCTGATGTTGGTATGTTTTATAGCATCACTGATTTCTAAAAGCCTCTCCTCATGGTCTACTAGTTGTTTTTCTCTTTTTACCTCAGCTTCCTTCCATTCCATCAACTTGTCTTCTATGCCACTGACACTCCCTACTGCCTCATTTACTCTAGCTGGTAGAGTATCCAATTTAGACTGCATTTCGGTTAGAGCATTTTTAATTTCAGCCTGATTAGATCTCATTTCTGCACTAGATTCTCTAGTGTCCTTTATGCTTTTTTCAAGTCCAACTAGTAACTTTATAATTGTTACCCTGAATTCCACCTCTGACATTTTACTTATATCCATATGGATTAGATCTGTGGTGGAGAGTATTACCTCTGGTTCTTTCTTTTGTTGTGAATTCTTCTTTCTAGTCATTTTGCCCAGAGAAGAATGGATGAATGAGTGAGCACTATCAAAAATACCAACCACAACCCAAGCAAAAAACACTAGACTAATCTGAAGAGGTCAGAAATCAGCAAAAAACACTAGACAAATCTGGAGAAGTCAGAAATCAGAAAAGAATAGAAAGAAAAGGGAAAAAAAAGGCAGGGGAAGAGAGTATATAATCTCACAGGTTGAGATTATATCACAAAACAGCATGATCCACTAGGTCCTGAGTGTCTTTTGGTCTATGTATTTAAAAAAAAGAGGACATTAAATTCTGCAATTATAAAGATAACAAAACTTATATATATATAACCAAAATTAAACTGAATAGAGTGAAAGGATGCCAAAAATGAAGACTATATCTATAAAATGTAAATGTAAAAAATGGAAGTTAAAAAAGGACTTAAAAACAATGAGTTGATAAAGTTTCAACAAAACTAGTTAAAAAGGGGAAAAAAAAAGAAACGGAAAAATATAAACAAAGATAAACGAATCATGAGAAAAAACCTCGAATTCTATGTACTATTTTCCCCTAGTGCTGGAGTTTTATAGCTCTGTGTGGTTTGTAAAGTTGCTATTCAGCTGTTCTTCCAGTTGGTCTTCTGGGGGAGGGGCCTGCTGTGCTGATTCTCAGGTGTCTTTGCCTGGGTGGAGTTGCACCGCCCTCTTGCCAGGTGGCAGGGCTCCGTATAAGTTGTTTTCGGTAGCTCTGTGTGGCTTTCATTCCCTGAAAGCTTTCTGTGCCTTTGGAGAATCAAAATAAAAATGGCCATGCCCTGATCTCCAGCCCCTGAGCCAAAGATCACAGTCCCCTCTTTTCAGTAAATCCTCAGGGATAAACAGTCTTCACTTTTGTGTGTGCCAAACTCTGCAGGCTTCTGCAGTTCATGTCCGCACCGAACCTCCTGGGGGAAGGTAGAGCGTTGCCGGTTAGTATCCTTTACAGGGCCCTGCCCTGAGAGCTGTTGCCTGGTCGTGGGTGCGCCTGCTCTGCCCCTCTGGGGGAACGCAGAGGGTGGCCAATTTCCTGTCAAAAATTCTGCAGGGTTCTGGCACTGAGAGCTGTCCCCTGGTTGTGTGCACCCACTCTACCTCTTCCAGGGGAAGGCAAAATGTCCCTGCGTTCCTGTCTTTTGCAGGGTTCCCATGCAGAGAGTGGTCACCCAATGGGGCCACAGCTCATGGTTTATGGCCAACAGAACTGAGAGCCCCCTCCCAGGCTCTCTGACTATAACCAGTTTCCTGGCTCTAATTCTTGGGGACTCTAGCGGCTCAGGCATCCCCATTCTTTCTGACTCTGGGGGTCCTGAGACCACACTGTCCCACCTAGAATTCTGCCCTGTTTCACCACCCGAGCACCTATCAGGCAGGGACATCTCTCACTGGAGCAGATTTCTAAGAGTTCCAGTAATGTCCTGCAGGACAATATCACCTTCCGGTAGCCAACTTACTGAGGCTTCCTCCCCCTGACATTATCTTCTGATATATCCCCTCATATTCACTCCTCTGCACCTCCTACCTTGCAGAAAGTGGTCGCTTTTCTACTTGCAGAGTTCCAGATATTCTTTTCTTACATCTCAGGTTGAATTCATGAGTGTTCAGAATGATTTGATAGTTATCTAGCTAAATTCAAGGGACCAGATGCAATGATGTCCCCTACTCTCCCACTATCTTGCTTCAGAAGCCCTGTGTTGGTTTCTTTCATTAGATGAAATAGCCAAGTCTCCTACTCTTGAAGGGATGGCCTTGTATAGGAGATGAATCTTATCAGTCAACTCTTCCTTAGCTTTTGGTTGCCTCTCAAACATTTATGATTGTTCAAGCAGCCTATTTTATTATGAATAGCTCCTGGTAGCGGACGGTGTGCCAAGACCCCTCAGTGTCCCAAAGGGAGGATTTCAGTTAGCACCTAGACTCAGGCTGATTGGAAGCCAGACTGGCAGGCAACAGCTTTTAAGGAGTACACATATGTAGTCCTGTAGAACCACAAGTATAAGCCCCATGGCCACAAGAGGCAGCCTAGCTGAAGGTGTCTCCTGGTGGCAGTTAAAAATATCAAGGCTACAGATGAGTGTATAAAGTCCTTTCTGAGAGATACTAGTGAGCATAAATATAGCACCTTCTGGCCTATGTACCCCAAAAGCAGCTCCCTATTCTCTAGATGTGTGCCAAATCTGAAGCCTGCTCCTAATGTCAAAACTCCAAGACAAGCAAGTAGACTTCTTCCACAGAAAGGCTAGGGGTGTGTTTTGGTATGCTCTCTATGCGGAACTCTGGGAACAGTAGTCTGTCAAGAACTACCTTTCTCAGGGCGCCCAAGTAGCTCAATTAGTTATGCATTTGCCTTCGGCTCAGGTCATGATCCTAGGGTCCTGAGCTCTCTGCTCAGTGGGGAGCCTGCTTCTCCCTCTCCTGCTCTCCCTGCTTGTGCTCTCTCTCCCTATCAAATAAATAAAGAAAATCTTAAAAAACAAACAAACAAAAACCTCTCTGCTTGTTACAATCCTATGGGACCCTGGAATGCAATGTAGAGCCTGGTGATTGAGGGTCATTCCCTAGTACCAGCTACAAGCACTGGGTCACCAGATGTGAGTAGAAGTCCCCCTCTGGGAGGTACTGGTACTCTGGAGCACGGCAAAGGGTGAGAATTACAATGGTGCCCGCTGGCTGGTGTAAGGCAGAGGGGACATGCAAAGATGGCATTTGCTGAATAAAGAAAGATAATTTTAAAAAGGGAAAAAACAATATTAAAGGAAGAAGAAAAAGAAAAAGAGGGTGACTACTGGCTTTAGCAAGGCACAGGGAAAACAGGAAGATGGCTTGGAGAGTACCTCCCAAGCCCCTATGCCTCAGACCAACACTTCCAAATTAGCAAATGAGTTTTTCATGTGAAGTCTGAGTGCTTTTCAAAGGGCTGCTACAAGATAGAGGGACATAGAGGGTATTTTGCGCTACGTCAGACAAAGACAAATACCATGGGATTTCACTTATATGTGGAATATAAAAAACAGAACGAACAAACCAACCAACCAACCCTAGAAGCAGACTCATAAATATAGAAAACAACTTGGTGATTGCCAGGGTGGGAGGGTGACGAATTGGCACGCTAGGTAAAGGGATTAAGAGGTATACACTTCTAGTTATAAAATAAGTAGTTATCAGGCATTCAGGGATAAAAAATACAGCATATTGTAATAACTTTGTATGGTGACAGAAGGTAACTACACTTACCGTGGTAAGCATTTTGTAATGTATACTATCGTTGAATCTCTATGTTGTACAATTGAAACTAATATATCAACTATAATTAAAAACAAAAAAACAAAGTGTGATCCATAAAAAATGATGTACGATAATTATGATGTGGGATTGCCTAAAAAGGTACAGTAGTCCCCACCTTGGTCAGGGGTGGGTATGTTCCAAGACCCCCAGGGGATGCCTGAAACCATGGATAGTACTGAAACCTATGTAAACTGTTTTTTTCCGATACATACATGCATACATACATACATACATACATACACACGGAAATGGTGTCAGCACATGTAACCAATATCTTTGATAGGTTTGGTAGTGAAAAAGTCTTCAGAAGGGAAGTGAATTTAAGATATGTTCTTTTTCTTTTCTTGCCTTTATTCTTATTTCTAATGTGAGAAAACTGAGTGTACTTAAAGGGGACAGAAGGATTCAGAGGGATGGGTAAGTTAAGATCCTGGAGAGAAAAGAAAACAGGTAGCCCTGAAGCCATGGGAAGTGGAGGACCTTTCAGAGTCTCCTGCTCTCAGAGTGCTAGGGACAGTTCTATCTTCTGAAGTACTATTTAGGTGGATGTATGAGGATGACTACTTTTCGTTTATTGTTTTTGGCTCAGTGAATGACAATGCAATGGAACAGGACCATTTAGGTTATTTGTTCTCAACATTATTCTTCTAACATTATGCACACAGTCTTTCTCTTTTCATAATACATTTGAGGCATGTGCTTTTTAGGGGATGAGGTCCTTCCTATCAGGGACTCTCTGTCAAGGTTGTTTCGTATCTCCACCTGCTCTCCTCGTGGGATTCAGTGTTTTGCCTTAAGTCTGGTTCAGATTGAAGATTAATGGGGAAGATGGGGTGCAGGTTGTCTTTTAGTTTTGTCTGTTTCCTTTGGTGTGCAAAAGCTTGTTATCTTGATAAAGTCCCAAATGTTCACTTCTCCTTTTGTTTCCCTTGCCTCCTGAGACATGTCTAGTAAGAAGTTGCTGCAGTCGAGGTCAAAGAGGTTGCTATCTGTGTTTCCTCTAGGATTTTGATGATTTCCTGTCTCACATGTAGGTCTTTCATCCATTTTGAGTTTATTTTTGTGTGTAGTGTAAGAAAGTGGCTCAGCTTCATTCTTCTGCATGTGGCTGTCCAGTTTCCCAACACCATTGGTTGAAGGGACAGTCTTTCCTGCTTTGTCAAAGATTAGCTGATCATGTAGCTGAGGGTCCATTCTGGGTTTTCTATTTTTTCTATTTCTATTTTGTTCTATTTCTATTTCTATTATTTCTATTTTTTCTATTTCTATTTTGTTCCATTGATCTGTGTATCTGTTTTTGTGCCAGTTTTGTAATACAGCTTCAAGTCCAGATTTGTGATGCCTCCTGCTTCATGTTGCTTTTTCAAGATTGCTTTGGCGATTTGGGGCATTTGTAGTTCCATACATACTTTGGAATTATTTGTTCCAGTTCTGTGAAAAATGCTGGTGGTATTTTGATAGTGATTGAACTAAATGTGTAGATTGCTTTGGGTACTATAGACATTTTAACAATGTTTAGTCTTCTAGATCTATGAGCATGGAATGTTTTCCCCTTTCTTTGTGTCTTCAATTTCTTTCATTAGTGTTCTGTAGTTTTTAGAGCATCGATCTTTAACCCCTTTGTTAGGTTTATTCCTAGGTATCTTATGGTTTTTGGTGCAATTATAAATGGGATTGATTCCTTGGTTTCTCGTTCAGCTGCTTCATTATTGATATATAGAAATGCAATAGATATATAGAAATGCACATTGATTTTATATCCTGCAACTTTGCTGAATTCATGTATCAATTCTAGTTATTTTTGGTAGAGCCTTTGGGTTTTCTACATAGAGTATCATATCATCCTAGTAAAAGTTTGACCTCTTCCTTGCCTACTTACTCTTTACACCAATCTTTTGAGACAGGGATTACTTTACAAGGACAAAGGGATTAGATACTTTGTTTTGAATTACACACCTAGCAAGTAGTGGTGTGGGTTGGAATTTGGAACAATCTGATTCTAGCCCCCCTACACTAGCATCCCCCAAGTTACTATGTGGATCACTCAATAAGAAATGAAACAATGATGTAAGTTATGAAGTGGGTCACAAAAATCACTTCATCTTGGCTAATTGCATAATAGAGCATCTGTGGAAGTGGAAAAGGAAAATTCCAAGCTTTGCAAATAGCACCTGATAAAAAAATGGGAAACATAGCACTCAGGATTTTATGAGTTGAAAGTTCAAAAAGTACACACAAAAATCCACCAGCACCTTTGGTCTGTGTTGTGATCCCTTTCTGGTTTGTCATTTTTCTTGGGGAAATATTAATCTCCTACACTCCTATTCTTCTTAAAAAAGTGGTTTACCCAATAGATTCTTAAAATTCTATATAGGAGCATTGGAGGCTAATTACTTGGTTGCTTGCCTTAATGAAATTTTATTTTCTCTCCTAGGCACAACTCTGATGTTCATAAACCAAATTTTGTGCAACTTACACCACAGATAGGCTGGTCTCATATACTCAGGAAATAGAATGTCCTAAATTGAAAGAGTTGGTCAGTCTGTACATTTCATGCTAGTCTTTTCTTTCAACTTCTGTTTCTCCAAAGTTTCTTTTCTCTTCTTAAAAAGTTCCTTAAATTTGCTACTTAATTCTTCTTTTTGGCTTCTCTCATATCCTTGCTCACTTCCTCAAAAATAAAATTAGAGCCCTTCCCCAAGGGTTCTCCCATGACTCTGTCTTAATTCCATTTTAAGTCAGCAGTCCTGAGCGTAAATTCCCATATCCTGACTCTGACTTCCTAGAACAAGCTCTTTATTCCTCTGTCTCTCCCTTTCTTTTATTTTTACCACAACATTGTTTCTGTTATATGTTCATTTGTCTTTTTCAAGCTTTTTGCTCCACTCTCTAATCCTTTCATTGTTTTTCCTATTTGGCTGGCAAGACTGAGGAGCCCCTTTCTGCTTTTCATTTTCTGTATGATCCAAATTAAAGAAAGTATTGATTTTAAGTCCAATCACGTTTTTCTCACTCTCTCTTCTTCTTCTCCAAAGGTTAGAGTCCTGGCTTCTGTTGGCTTATGAGAAACCCTCTTTTTTTTTCCTGCATGATTGTTAGAACAGTAGTTATTTCATTGACCTGAGGGACATTCCTAAATAAATATATCTGACTTTCCTATTTTTTCTACCCTTAACCTAATATTCCAGGATTGAGGTGGTATGGGGGATAGAAAGCAGGTACAAGTTTTGTTTTGTTTTGCGTGTTTTTGTTTTTTGGTTTTGTTGGTTTGTCTCGGGTTTTTTTTTTAATATTTTATTTATTTATTTGACAGAGAGAGAGAGAGAGAGTGATCACAAGTAGGCAGAGAGGCAGGCAGAGAGAGAGGGGGAAGCAGGCTCCCTGCTGAGCAGAAAGCCCAATGCAGGGCTCCATCCCAGGATCCTGAGATCATGACCTGAGCTGAAGGCAGAGGCTTTAACCCACTGAGCCACCCAGGTGCCCCGTTGTTTTGTTATTTTGACAAAGCACCTCATGTGATTATCCTGCTATGACTGTCTAGTTTGCAATCCTGCCTCTGAATGAGATCCTCCACTCTAGAAGCTTCCATTTCCTGGGTCAGAAATAGATACATTTGTTTAGGCAGCATCTTGCCAGTTGATGAATGGGTCATCAGTTTAATAAGCAGCAAGTGGAATGCTTTTGGGGACAAGATGTAAGTGGCACGTGGAAGAGATCAAAAGCTCTATTTCCATCTGCTGCAAAGTAATTCACTGGCTTGATGTAAGGATTAGGGTTGGGTCAAGATTCATTTTATTATACTTAAAAGTAATTCTACACACTGCAATGGAAGTTACTTATATTTTGATTGAATAACTTAAAATAAATTGCTCTTCTGAGTTTGTATCAGGTCAAGCCTCTGGCTCACATATAGAATCAGCCTTAAATTTTCCAAGAATTGAAAGTTTACTGAGTCCAAAAAAAAGTACTGAAACAAGTGTTCTTCAAGCAATATCTAGAGGTTGTCTACAAATAGACAACAAATAAAAGAATGCAAAATGACATTTTTTGATTGGCCTGGTAATGATTCAGATTGTGAAAATGATGACCAGAGTTTAAACAAGGTTTTGATTATAACTGAGATACCACTTTACCTGAGAAATCATCCTGGATGAAATCAAACAGGCTTAGGCAAAAATTACTTCTAAAGTTGGTAAAGTTATCAATGGTTTACATTATGATGAACAGGATTCATGCAGGAAAGAGGATGAAAACAAACACAGAGCCATAAAGAACCTGAAAAGATGATTCATATGGAAATTCAATGTACCCAGAATTGCCAAAATAACCTTGGAAAAGAAAATGAAAGACTCACACACTTTGATTTTCAAACTTACTACAAAGCTACAGCAATTAAGACAGTCTGGTACTGGCATATAGACACCTGGAAGAATGAAATAGAATTGAGACTCTAGAAAGAAACCATGTGATAAGCTGATTTTTGAAAAGTTTGCCAAGTGTCCCCACTCAATGATGGAAAAACATAGTCTTTTCAACCAATGATGCTGGGAGAACTGGCTAACCACATCTGAAAGAATGAAACCAAAGCTTTATCTCACACCATGTGTAAAATTTATTCAAAATGGATCAAACACTTAAATGTAAGTGCTTAAAACTATAAAACTCAGAAAAAAACATAGGCATAAATCCTTGTGAACTTGTATTAGGCAATCATTTCTTATATGATACCAAAAGGACAAGTGATGAAAACTAGTATACTGGAGTTTATGAAACATTAAAACTTTTGAGGTTCAAATCACACTATCAAAAAAGGAAAAAAACAATCCAGAGAGTGGGAGAAAATTTGCAAATCATATGTGTGATAATGAACTTATAATGAGAATACCTAAGAACTCATATAAGTTGCTACTAAAAAGACAAATAACCCAATTTTGAAAATGGGCAAAGAATATGAATAGGTGTTTCTCAAAATACAAGAAGATATGCAATATATACAAATGGACAATAGCACATAAAAAGATGGTAGACATCATTAGCCATGAAGGAAATGTAAATAAAACCCCCAGTGAGATACTACCCCACACTGACTAGGATGGCTATAATCAAAAGGACAGATAGTAACAGGTGTGGACAAGGATGGGGAGAAATTGGAACTCTTACATCCCACTGGTGGGATTATAAAATAGTGCAACCACTTTGGAAAACAATCTAGAAGTTCCTCAAAAGGTTAAATATAGAGTTACCACATGATCCAGCCATTCCAATGTTAGGTACATACAGAGAAATGAAAACAGACGTCCAAACAAAAACTTGTACATGAATATTCATAGAAGCATTGCAAAAATAAAAAAAAACTCAAATATTTATCAATGGATTAGTGGGTAAGTAAAATGTGGTATATCCATATAATTGAATATTATTTGGCAAAAAAAAGAAATGAGATAAAAAGAAATGAGTCACCTGTGTGGCTCAGTCCATTAAGCACCCGACTCTTGATTTTGGCTCGGGTCACGATCCCGGGATCCTGGGATTGAGCCCCGTGTCAGGTTCCCTGCTCAGCAGGGAGGCTTCTTGTTTCCTTCTCCCTCTGCCCCCTGCTCACATGCTCTCTCTCATTCTCTTAAATAAATCTTTAAAAAATGAAGTACTGATACATGCTACAACATGAAAACATCACACTAAGTGAAGGAAGCCAATCACAGGGACCACATATTGTATGATCCCATTTATTAGAAGCATCCAGAATAAGGAAAGCTACATAGACGTAGGATTGTTGGGTTACATGGAAAAGATGAAAATTAGCTGCTAATCAGTAACAGGTTTCTCTTTATGGTGATGAAAATATACTAAAATTGATTATAGTGATGGATGCAAAGTTCTGTTTATATAACAAAAGCACTGAATTGAACACTTTATTTTTATTTATTTATTTTAAAATATTTATTTATTCACTATTTTAGAGAGAGAAGGAGAGAGAGTGTGTGGGGGAGAGAGACAGAGAGAGGCAAAGAGAATCTCAAGCAGACTCCCTGCTGAACATGGAGCCCAACACAGGGCTCTATCCCATAACC
This sequence comes from Procyon lotor, assembly GCA_028646535.1. NCBI lineage: Eukaryota > Metazoa > Chordata > Mammalia > Carnivora > Procyonidae > Procyon > Procyon lotor. The sequence goes on from CM053614.1 coordinate 75,503,447, forward strand.
CTGAGATCATGAACTGAGCTGACATCAAGAGCTGAATGCTTAACCAACTGAGCCACCCAGGTGCCCTGAATTGAACACTTTAAATGGATGAATTATATGACATGTGAATTATATCTTGATAGAGCTGTTATAAAAAAAATTGCCTTTCTGTTGATACAGAATAAGTCCCTTAAAAACTAGTTCTGAAAACACTTTCCTACATAGAACCTCAAGGCAATACTAGTGACAGCGACTACTGACAGTGAAGTACTTGTAGATAATCTTGGTAGAATGCTGGAGGATGCTGAAGGAAATGGGACAAATTAAATGCAGTATAATTGAAAACCACCTGTCTCTGAATTCAAAAGTTTCAATTCTCAGCAGCAAGATTTTCTTCCTCAGTTTTCTTACTTCTGCTTTGTGAATTGTAAAATATCAGAAAAAAAGGAAAGAGAGTGGAAAAACTATTCCCTCATGGTTTGGGGCAAAGAAAATGAACTTTTGCCTCAGACAGACCTGTGTTCAAATCCCGACTCACCTCATTGCAGGGCAAATAAATGACAAAGTTACTCAGCTAACTGTAGGGCTGCCATCGAGAAAAAGTTGAACTCTGTTTTCTCACACATGGTCTAGGGATAATTTACTATTTATTGTTTAGCTAGCTGGTATTCATTGGCCCTTCTTTTCCAATCAGTATCCAGAAATGTCTTTGGTGGTGGTGGGGAAAATCCTCTTCAATTCTTTTATATCTGGTATTTTGATTTCCTTCCTGATTTTCCATGTATGTCCATCTAGCCTGGCTGGTCAGCACATTCCATGCTTCAGGGAGGGGAACAAAACAAATTTAGCCACTGGGATTAAGCTTAAAACCTTTGTTTGAACTGTTGAAATGGAGTTTTCTCTCTGCTGTTGCTGCTAATGAATTGATTCTGAGAGAGTAAACCTCTGGGTTGGCTCCACCTCTGTACCCATGTGAAGCCCGAGCGTGTGTCCAGCATGGACGTGACAGAGTGGAGAGATGCAGAGGGCCTGGGCCTTGGGGACATCACATATGGCTCTTGTTAAAAGCATGGCAGCATCAACCCTGCACTTTTCACTTATATAATTTGATACCTTTTAAGCATAAACAAGTATAAATTGACTTTTTAGTTACCTACGCCCATATGAATCCTAAAAGTTATATGACCTACTGTTCTAGTTACTACAGCTGTGTAACAAATGACCCCAAAACTTCGTGGTTTGAAACAAGAAAATGTCATGGTTTTAAACAAGGAAACATTTATTTTGCCAAGTCTGGGCACAGATTGGAGGGTGTGGCTTATTTCTGCTCTATTGGGTGTTGGTTGTGTGGTTTGAAGACTGGGGGCTGGAATCATGTGGAGGTTTCCTCACTCATGCGTCTGCTAGCTGGGCTGGGAAGACTCAGCTTGGACTGGAGAACTTGGGCTCCGTAGGTCTCTCTTTTCCCTCCTCTCTCCATCCCTCTCTCCCTCTGGCCATAGTCTCTCCATGTTACCTTTCCAGTGTGAACACTTTAGGATAGCTGAAATCCTTACAAGTCCCCTGAGGGCACCCAAAGCACATGTCCCAAGGGACAAAGAGCTGGGAAAAGTTCTACTGACCTTTGTGTCCTAGCCTCAGACGTCACACAGGGTTATGTCCGTGACAGTTCTAGGCCTACCCAAATTCAAAAGGAGCAAATAGGACCCCAATCTTTTAATGGAGTCAATATCATGCGATAAGAAGAACATACAGATTGAGATATATTGGTGAGGCCATCTTTGAAAATACAACAGGCCACACATTGTGGCATATTTATGAAGATTAAATGAGAAATATTTCAAAAAATTGTATTACAAAAAATATAATATGGACCTAAAGACCTGCACGGGCTGAGGGGCCCCTAAAGAGATTAGTGTGAACTAGAAATAATTCTCTGATCATGCCAGGAAAATGCTAGTGAGGAGAGAAGAGAGGTGGAGTGGAGAGAGAGGTGAGTGGAGAAAATAATTAGCCAAGTTTTACCATGTTGAGCCTCAAGGGCAATATACCCAGAAACTTGAGAAAGGAAATGTGAAAATAACATTTATGTCATAAATCTGCTGTTGTTTCTACATATGCTAGTATTTTTTATTAAAATTGTTTATTTACTTGGGTGCCTGGGTAGCTCAGTTGGTTAAGCCTTGGACTCTTGATTTTAGCTCAGGTCATGATCTCAGGGTTGTGGGATTGAGCCCTGTGTCCAGCTCTATGCTCAGTGGGGAGTCTTCTTGAGATTCTCTCTCCCTCTACCTGTGCCCCTCCCTCAACTCAGGCACATGTGACCATGACACACACTCTCTAATAAATAAATAAATCTTAAAAAAAATAAAATTGTGTATTTACTTATTTTTGCAATCATGCTTGAGTAATAAGAGAGGGTGGGAAATGGAGCCAGCCTCTTCTCTTGGTTCAAAATTCCCAAGTTTTGCTCTATTAATCCCATGACCAGAGCAAGCTGCCATCATCAATGTTCCTGAAATGTATCTTGGATACTTTTTTGAGAAGTCAATATAAGTATTTTGGAAGTTACTGCTATCAAATTAAAGTTACAGAATATCAGCCAATGTTAAATATTCATATAAAAATTGAATCAGATTATTGCCCAAGATTAAAATGGAATGAAAAAATGAGCAAATCCATGGCAAACATAAAATTTACTGATGAGGCAATTGCAATTAAATTGACCAACTAAGTTACAGTGATTAAAAAACCTTTTTAGATTTGAAGTCTAAAATAACCCAAAGGAACTCACTCTCCAACTTTGTAAAAGTTCAGCTTCTTTGTGGACAAAATGAGGGAGTTGGATTAGATATTGTTGACTTTTGTAGGGAGGGTGTCAGAGTTCTTTCATAATCAGATGGAAGTTCTGGACCTTCTTCCCAGAGATTCCCAGACACAAACATTTTCCTTGTGGTATTAGTGGTATGGTCTCTGAGTCCAAGTTTATAAGTCCTGGACCACTTACTGTCTTTATTTTATTCTAAATCTGTGAGTGAGGATAGTTGATTTTAGCACCACCTTCACACCTTATTAGCCTTGTAAGGAATCTAAGCCTTCTCGAGTTCACTGTCAATTCTCTGACCCAGGGCCAGCTACATGGCAAGAGCCTCACTCTATTGTCGCCATCTTGACATTCTTAATTTGTGGACAAAGAGCCCCACATTTTCATTTAGCACTGGGACCCACAGATGATGTAACTGGACTTGTTCTGGCCATCTTCTGAGATTCTACTCTCCCTTTCTACATTCCTGAGAGGTAGTCATCTGGTCTGTGTGTGCACTCAGAGAGCAAGGAGGAACTAGACACTTTTTGGGGAATCCTGGAATCTGCCTCTTTATAACAACACCCATTGATCAGAGTCTTCTGTGTCCTGTGGGACAAGTTTCTTTTAACATAAAAATGTTTTACATATTTGAAGATAGCTACCACTCTTCACCACCAGAGAAGAACTCTAATAATGAACTGAATCTTCCCTTGTTTGGTTGATCAACGGAAAAAGAAAGGCTGTTAAAGCTCACATGAGATGAAAGGACCAAATACAAAAAGGAAATAAAATGATGAGGATTGATGCCCTAGGATTATAAATCAGGAAAAAAATTAAAGAGGAACAAACAGCAGGGTTCATATTTCTGAAATGGAAACAAGCCTTGGGGTTTTCTTTTTTTCTATCATAACAAAAATCCCCAAAGAATGAAGTATGCTAATGCAATCTGCTCTCATTCTGAAATTGGTAGTGTAAAAGAACATATCCCCCCTTTCTCTGGTAAGAAAATGACTGAGCTTTGGTTATCTCTGAGGCTTTATTTTATTTATTTATTTATTTATTTATTTATTTATTTATTTATTTATTTATTAATTTTTTAAAGATTTTATTTATTCGACAGAGAGAGAGAGATCACAAGTAGGCAGAGAGGCAGGCAGAGAGAGAGGGGGAAGCAGGCTCCTCACTGAGCAGGGAGCCCGATGTGGGGCTCGATCCCAGGACCCTGAGATCATGACCTGAGCTGAAGGCAGAGGCTTTAATCCACTGAGCCACCCAGGCGCCCCTCTGAGGCTTTATTTTTAAGTAAGTATCTCAAACAAGCAAATAACTGAAGAAATAGGCTTTAGCATTGTCATGCCAAAATATGTGTTTGTATTTATGATCTCCTTAGGGAGAGACTTTGATTTTATTTACCTGTTTTTTTTTTCTTTCTTTTCTTTTTTTTAACCTGTGTTTGGTTCATTTGTGTAATCTGGTGTATTGTACAGTGCCTAGCACACAGAAAGCTGTCCTTTGTGTACGTTTGTGTGTCTGGAGAGAGAAAGTGAGCCTCCTGCAGGCAGAGGTATGCAAAGATGATTCTCTGCATTGAGGGGATGGAGGGGCCAATCCTGAGTACCACATACTCAGTGGCTCCCTTCACTGGGCATCGGTTCTGATCAAGTAGAAGGCAGACAGGGTGCAGAAGCTGGAGATCTTAGGACAGCTTTAAGAATGACTTTTTCTTTTTAACGTGGTCTTTGTTACAAAGAGAAAGGCAGAACCTACTGTTAATATGCTTACTGAAAGTGTTTCTGGGAACATAAATTTGGACTAGCATCTTAAATAGTCAAGTAAATGCTCAGATCTAAATTCTGCATTTTCAAAATAAGCTCCTTTTTATTATAAAATTTATACATAAAGTCTGGCCAGAAACTTGTGTCCCAGTCATTCTTTTTTCTAGCTGTCTCCTAGTGATTTTATAATTATAAAATGTTTTAATGAATTTTATTTTTTTATGAGGTATCATATGGGTCAAAATGTAAAAATATAAAAAAGTATATAGTGAAAAGTTTTCGTCTAACCATTGTACCCTGGCCATTCAGCTTTCCTGCAGGCAATCAGCATTACTGCTTTCTCATCTATCCTTTCTTGATTTTTTTGTGTGAGCATGAATGATTCAATCTCAATTCATTTCCATTTTACTCAGAATGGGGCTGTTACTAACACTGTTTTGTGTGTGTCGGGTAGGGGAGGATAAGAACTTAGCCTAGTCTCTGCTTTCATGATTTTCTGCTTTGATCTCCTATCTTCAGAATTGTACAATTAGCCTGGAGCAGCCAGTGATCCATTACCATTGTGCTCTCCACTCTGTCCCAAAAGAGCACAGCTAGAATGTAACAAAGTCTTCATGAAGCCACAATAAAGCAAATATGACTGTCAGAGCAGAACCCACTCTGAGTTCTTTTCTTTTCTTTTTTTTTCTTTTAAAGATTTTATTTATTTATTTGACAGAGAGAGACACAGCAAGAGAGGGTACACAAGCAAGGGGAGTGGGATAGGGAGAAGCAGGCTCCCCGCCGAGCAGAGAGCCCAATGCCGGGCTCGATCCTAGGACCCTGGGATCATGACCTGAGCCCAAGGTAGATGCTTAACAATTGAGCCACCCAGGCGCCCCTCTGAGTTATTTTCTACCCCCCTCCCAGATATTATTAATCTTTAATCACTACGGCAAAATGTTTCTCTAGCAAGATATCAAGAGAGAAAAATCTTAGCTTGTCCCTCATTCAATTTAGGGAGCTCTGTCTCTTGTTTCCCACTCTCCTAAAGAGTGGGGAAAAAAGAATGTTGCTTTTTAAAAAGTTCACTACCAAACAGTGATTCAGAGTTCCTAAACCTGTTTCTAAAGAGAACTTTCTATGCTTCATTTCTCTCTACACTTGCCTTCTGAGATGGAGGAAAAATCTTGAGTGTTTGAGAATTTTATCACTGGGCTGTAGACCGGATTCCTTTATTTTGTGCACCCTGAACTCACCCACTTCTTCTTCTGTGCATTGCCCCCTTATTCTAGGAAGCATCCGTTCTTCCTGTTTATTCACATAGTCAGTTTGGGAGTGGCAATGTTAGTTTAAATGTAGTTTGGACCTTGGTCAAAATTTATTGTTCTAGGAATGGACACCAGATCCAATCTAGGCCAATAGAGTTTCTTTACAGGATATTTAGACTTTGATCTGAGACTCAAGTCATTCTTCTTCCAGATGGTTGAACCTGCCAGTAACATGTAAAGTTCAGGATTTTGGGGCTATGTTTGTTGTCATGAGGATGAAAGAAAAAGAGGCCGATGAAGAGAGGAAGAAAAGGAACAAGCAGAGATAAAATTGAGAGTCACTAACAGCGTTCCTGTCCTTAGATTCAGCTGTTGCTGCACTTGCTCACCACAAGACATCTTAATTTTCTTTTGGCATAAGCTATTTCAGGTTGGTTTTCTGTTCTTTGTAGCCAAAGTCTAACACACAAAGAGGAATGTGGACACAATTTAGCAAGATGGTGGAGTAGGAGGATGCTGAGTTCTGTTTGTTCCACCCACACACTGAGACAACAACTAGATGTACCGCAACTCTTCCTGAAAATGACCCGAAGACTGGCAGAACAGATCTTCCACAGCTGGTCGTAGAGACAAGGCTACATCAAAAAGGATACAAGGGTGGAGATGTGGTGGGGAACCAGCCCCTCAGTGTGACTAATCACCAACAGGAGGGACATCACAAGCATGGAAGAAGGAGGGGATCAGACCCCAACCTGGGCGTCCCTGGCCCTGGAGATCTATATTGGAAGGAAAAGTCCCTACAATGTCTAGCTTTGAAAATCAGCAGGGCTTAAGTCCAGTAGCTTTAAAAATTAGTAGGGCTTGGAGCGTCTAGGTGGCTCAGTGGGTTAAAGCCTCTGCCTCTGGCTCAGGTCATGATCTCAGGGTCCTGGGATTGAACCCCGCATGGGGCTCCCTGCCCAAGGGGAAGCCTGCTTCTCCCTCTTTCTCTGCCTCCCTCTCTGCCTACTTGTGATCTCTCCTTCTCTGAATAAAAGTAAAATCTTTAATAAAAAAAAATTAGTGGGGCTTAATTCATGGAGCTTTAAAAACCAGCAAGGCTTAATTCTAGGAGAGACTGAGGGCAATAGGAAATTAATTCTCCACCCTTAAAGAGCCAGCATGCCAAATAAGACTATGAGCTGATTTTTCAGCAGAAACTTTGCCAGATATATTCAAAGTGCTAAAAGGAAAAAACCTACAAATAAGAATGCTTTCTCTGGTAAGATGTTCATTCAGAATGGAAGCAGAGATAAAGATTTTCCCAGACAAACAAAAGTTAAAGAAGCTCATTACCGTTAAGCTAGCCTCACAAGAAATGTTAAAGGGACTTCTTTAAGTGTAAAGAAAGGGCCACAGCTGGAAGCAAGAAAATTATGAAAGAAAAAAAAAATCACCAGTAAAAGCAAACAACAATAAAGGTAGAATGGAGGTTAAAGAACAAAAGTAGTAAAGCCAGTATGGAGGTTAAAAGACAAAAGTAGTGGGGCTCCTGGGTGGCTCAGTTGTTAAGTTTCTGCTTTCCACTCAGGTCATGGTCCTGGGGTTCTGAGGTCCTGGGATTGAGCCCTGCATCAGGCGGGAGCCTGTTTCTTCCTCTCCCACTCCTCCTGCTTGCGTTCCCTCTCTAGCTGTCTCTCTCTCTGTCAAATAAATAAAATCTTAAAAAAAAAAAAAGACAAAAGTAGTAAAGTCAAGCGATATACAAATTAAGAAGATATAAAATAGGACATCAGATACATAAAACATGGAGGAAGGAGCAAAAAATAAATAGTGCTTTTATAATGTGTTCAAACTTTAGCAACTATCAACTTAATATAGACTGCCACACAAAAAGATGTTGTATATTAGCCCTGTAGTCACCACAAGCCAAAAACCTTTAATAGATAAACTAAAAAATAAGGAGAAAGAAATCCAAGCAGAACACTGAAGCAAGTAATTAAATCACAAGGGAAGAGAGCAAGAGAAGAAAGGAATGCAGAAGAACTACAAATACAACCAGAAAACAATTAACAAAATGGCAATAAGTATATACTTACCAATAATCACTTTAAATGTAAGTAGACTAGGGTGCCTGGGTGGCTCAGTCGTTAAGCGTCTTCCTTCGGCTCAGGTCATGATCCCAGGGTCCTGGGATCAAGCCCCGCATTGGGCTCCCTGCTTGGCAGGACGCCTGCTTCTCCCGCTACCATTCCCTCTGCTTGTGTTCCCTCTCTCGCTGTGTTTCTCTCTATCTAATAAATAAAATATTAAAAAAAAATAAAAATAAATAAATGTAAGTAGACTAAATGCTTAAATCAAAAGATGTAGGTTGACCAGATGGATAAAAAAGCAATAACTCATCTATATGCTGTCTATCTAAAGAGACTTCAGACTTAAAGACATATACAGACTGAAAGTGAAGGGATGGAAATAGATATTTCATGCTCATGGAAGCCAAAAAATGCAGGGGTATTGATACTCATATCAGAGAAAAGAAACTTTAAAACAAGAGACAAAAGTCATCATTACATGATGATAAAGGGATCAATCAAGAGGATATAACAATTGTAAATATCTATGCACCCAACGTAGAAGCACGTAAATATATAAAGCATATAGTAATAATAATAATAAAGATATTAATAGACACGAAGAGAGAAACTGACAGAAATGCAATAATTGTAGAAGACTTTAACACCCCACTTATATTGATGATAGATCATCTGGTGAGAAAATCAACAAAGTGATAGTGCCTTTGAATGACACATTAAAGCAGACAGACATAAAAGATATGTACAGAACATTCAATCCAAAAGCAGCAGAATATATTCTCTTCAAGTGCACACGGAATACTTTCTAGTTTGGATCATATGTTAGGTCACAAAACAAGTCTCAATAAATTTAAGAAGACTGAAATCACATTAGGCAGCTTTACTGACCATGAAAATATGAAATTGGAAATTAATTACAAAAAACAAAATGGAAGAAACACAAATATGTGGAGACTAAATAACACGGTACTAAAGAAATAATGGAACAACAAAAAAGTCAAAGAGCAAATAAAAATTATCTAGAGACAGATGGAAATAAAAACACAACAGTTCCAAATAATTGGGATGCAGTAAAAGAGGAAAGTGAAAAGCGATACAGGACTACCTTAAGAAACAAGAAAATCTCAAATAACAATCTAACCTTACAGCTGAAGGAATTACAAAAAGAACAAACAAAGCCCAAACTTAACAGAAGGAAGGAAATAATATAGATCAGAGCAGCAATAAATGACAGGACTGTAGAAAAAAATAGAAAAGATCAGTAATACAAAGAAGCTGGTTCTTTGAAAAGATAAATAAAAATGATAAACCTTTAGCCAGACTAATCAAGAAGAGAGAATACTTAAATCAATAAAATCAGAAATGAAAGAAGAGTTACAACTGACACCACAAAATACCACGGATTTTAATGGATTACTATAAAAAATGACATGCCAACAAACTGGACAGCCTAGAAGATACAGATAAATTCCCAGAAACATACAATCTCCCATTACTGAATCAGGAAGGAATAGAAAATATGAATGGAACAATTACTAGTAATGAAATTGAATCAGTAATCAAAATGCTCCCAATGAACAGAAGTCCAGGACCAAATGGCTTCACAGGTGAATTCCACCAAACATTTGAAGAAGAATTAAACTTCTTAAACTTTTCTAAAAATTGAAGAGGAAGAAATGCTTCCACATTTATTCTATGAGGAAAGCAATATTCTGATACAAAAACCAGACGAAGACACTACAGATAAGGGAAAATACAAACCAATATCTTTGATGAACACAGATGCAAAAAATACCCAACAAAATATTAGCAAACAATACATTATTACATAATTTCATAAATTCATAAATTCACAATACATAAATTCAACAATACATTAAAAAGATCACTCACCTGGATCAAGTGGGATTTATTCCAGGGATGCAAAGATGGCTCAATGTATGCATATAAATCAACATGATATAGCATGTTAAAAAAATGAAGGATAAAAAACATATAATCATCTCAATAGATGTAGAGAAAGTATTTTATAAAAGTCAACATCCATTCATGATAAAAATTCTCAACAAGGTAAGTTTAGAGGGAACATAATGAAGTCCATATATGACAAACCCATAGCTAACATCATGCTCCTTGGTGAAAACTTGAAAGCTTTGGAAAAGACATCCAAATTGTTAAGGAAAAAGTAAAATGTCACCATTTGCAGATAACATGATATTATATGCAGGGAACCCTAAAGACTACCAAAAAACTGTTAGAACTAACAAATGAATTCAGTGAAGTGGCAGATACTATATCAATATACAGAAATCAGTTGCAGTTCTATATACTAATAATGAAATAGCAGTATAGAAAAATAAAGAAAATAATTCCATTTACAATTGTCTCAGAGAATAAAATACCGGTGGATGAATTTAATCAGGGAGATGAAAGACCAGTACTCTGAAAATTATATGACAGTGATGAAAGAAATCAAAGGTGACACAAATAAATGGAAAAATATACCATGCTCATGGATTGGAAGAATACTGTTAAAATGTCTGCACTATAGAAAGTAATCTATAGATTTAATGCCCTCCTATAAAAAATAGTATTTTTCATAAAACTAGAACAAAAAATCCTAAAATTTGTATGGAATCACAAAAGCCCCTGAATAGCAAAAACAACCTTGGGAAAGAAGAGCAAAGCTGGAGGTATTACAATATTAGAATTCAAGCTATACCATAAAGCTATAATAATCAAAACAATATGGTACCAGGACAAAAAAGACACATAGGTCAATAGAACAGAACTGAGAGTTCAGATATATGTCACTTACTTTACAACAAAGGAGGCAAGAATATACAATAGGGAAAAGAGAGCCTCTTCAATAAATGGTGCTGGGAAACTGGACAGCGACATGCAAAGAATGAAACTGGACCACTCTCTTACACCATACACAAAAACAAACTCAAAATGGATTAAAGACCTAAATATCAGACCCGAAAGTATAAGACCTCTAGAAGAAAATACAGGCAGTAATCTCTTGGACATAGGCCTTAGCAATATTTCTCTGGATCTGTTTCGTTGGGCAAGGGAAACTAAGGCAAAAATGAACAACTGGGACTATATCAGACTAAGTGAAGGAAATTATAAACAAACGAAAAGGCAACCTACTGAATGGGAGAACATATTTGCAAGTGATATATCTGATAAGGGGTTAGTACCCAACATAATATAAAGAACTCCTACAGTGTAACAACAAAAAAACCAAGTAATTTGATTTAAAAATAGGCACAAGAAACTGAATAGACATTTTCCCAAAGAAGACATACCGGTGACCAACAAACACAGGAAAAGATGCTCGACATCACTCATCATTAGGGAAATGCAAATCAAAACCACAATGAAATTTCACCTCACATCTGTCAGAATAGCCACTATCAAAAAGACAAAAAGTAACAAATGTCGGTGAGGATGTGGAGAAAAGGGAACCTTTGTGTGTTTGCTGTTAGTGGGAATGTAAATCGGTGCAAGTACTGTGGAAAATAGTATGGAGGTTCCCAAAAAAACTAAAAATAGAAGTACCATAAAATCCAATAATTACACTTCTGGGTACATACCTGAAAAAAAATGAAAACACTAATTTGAAAAGATATATGCATCCTTATGTTTATTGCAGCATTACTCACGATAGCCTAGATATGGAAGCAACCCAGATGTCCATCAATAGATAAATAAAGAAGTGATGTATGTGTACACACACACACACACACACACACACACACACACACACACACACTATAATGCTACTCAGCCATAAAAAGAATGAAATCTTGCCATTTGTGACAATATGAATAGATATAGAGGGTATTATGCTAAATGAAATAAGCCAGACAGAGAAAGACAAATACCATATGATTTCACTTACATGTGGAATTTTAAAAACAAATGTTCAGAGAAACAGACAACAACAACAACAACAACAACAACAAAGAGTAACAGACTCTTCAATATAGACAACAGGAGGCTGTCAAAAGTGAGGGGTGTGTAGGGATAGGCAAGATGGGTAGAGGAGGTTAAGAAGTACAAACTTCCAGTTATAAAATAAATAACCCATGGATGAGAAGTACAGCACAGGGAGCAGAGGAAACTATTTAACAAGCAGAGCCCCTGGGAGGTGGGCAATACCCCAGGAAAAAATGTGGAAATGGTATATCTGGGTAGATAGGCAGGCGTAGATAGCCTGCTGAGATCTGCATGCTCCAGAGAGGCAAAGACATAGCAGAAAAATGCCTGTGCCTCTGCCCATCTCAGGAAGTAAGGCAGAGGAAGGCTGCACATAAAGAGGCTGTGAGGACAGGAATGGGGATCTCGGTCCTGACCTGTGATGGCCATACCCATGACCATAACTGTGGATGTCTCAGTGGACACTGTGGAGACAGAGAACTGGACAAGATGCCCTCATCTCTGCCACACCACCCAGCACATTGGCCCCTTTGGTGCCTCCTGGAACTTAACACAGACCTTGGGAATGGAGACTCTAAATTGACCAAGTTTCCATCACCATAGCAGAATGTGAGCCAGAAAGAGGGATTAAGTAGAAAACTAGAAAAATGAAAAAAAGAATAAAGAAAACTAGAAAAATAAAGCTATATTTTAGGCTTACTTAAATTTCTGGACTGTGATTCATACACAGATAACCTGTCATTGAATTTCTTTCCGTTAAATCTACCGCAATCTATTTCCGAACACAACTATATTCAGTTAAAATCTGTAATGATAATTAAATAAACGGCTGTTTGTTCTGTTCACAATCACTCTTGAGTACTTCCATTTTGGCAAGCATTGTGCTAAGGGCTTTAAATTCATTATTATATTCAATATTTGTAATGGCTTTAAAGGGTAGAAATTCTTAGTATTTTATAGATGGGAAAAGTTATTGAGAAAATAAAAAAAACCCTGTTCACTTAGGCATAAAGAATTTCATCCTATTTGTGGCCAGGGCTTCTTTCAAGGGACCATTTAGATGCAATATTTATGTTAGAATAAGAGTTCTCTAGGGATTCCAAAGCAACTACACAGTATAGGAGGCCAAGATCATCATTAGCAGCTTTTATAAATTGTTCATTAGAAGGAAAGGCATTCAATGAGGGCCAATTTGAACTAGAAACCATGCCAGAAACTAGGGTTAATGATGGCATCCCCTCCTTCAAACAGACCTAGCTAACATGGTGTTATTAAAAAGCTTGTCAGGATACAATCTAGATTTAATTTCTCAAGCAGGCTAGCTGTTAACTCAGGAAACTGCACAGTTTTCAGAACTTAAAAGAATCACTAAAAATCAAGTCAGCAAGCCCTCAGATAGGCAGGGCACCACTATCCTACTTCTATTGGTACCACAATCAAATCCCTGAGTGATCAAGGTGTATAATGGGCACTGTCTTGTCTCTTAATATAATACTTTTTCCATACTACCATCTTGTCCCTCATTTGCTCCAGAAGAAAATTTCTTTTTTTTTAATACAGTATGTGTTATTTTAAAATTAACATATAGGGGCGCCTGGGTGGCTCAGTCGTTAAGCGTCTGCCTTTGCTCAGGTCATGATCCCAGGGTCCTGGGATCGAGCCCCGCATCAGGCTCCCCGCTCTGCGGGAAGCCTGCTTCTCCTGCTACCAATCCCTCTGCTTGTGTTCCCTCTCTCGCTGTGTTTCTCTCTGTCACATAAATGAAATCTTAAAAAAAAAAAAAAAAAACAGATTAACATATAATGTATTGTTTTCCCCAGGGGTACAGGTATTTCTTTTGTGAAAAACCCTTGAGAGAGTTCAAATTATATAAGATGACAAAAAGCAGACAGTGGAGATTTATACTATTCTATATAGGTATCTGGTTCAATCACAACAAAATACCAGCACATTAGTCAGGGTTGTCTGGAGAAATAGAACCAGTATGAATCTCTCTTTCTCTGTTTCTCCTTCCCTTCTTCCCTTCCATCTATCTGAGATGGGTTTATTTTAAGGAACTGGTTCATGCCACTGTGAGAGCTGGCAAATCTGAAATCCACAGAGGATGTTGGCAGTCTGGGAATTCAGGTAGGAGTGGACGCAATTTTGAATCCAAAATACACATGGCAGACCATGAAGGCTGGGAACTCAAGCAGTGTTTCTATGTTGCACTCCTGAGGCCAAATCCCTTCTTCTGAAAACCTGAGACTTTGCTCTGAAGACCTTCAACCCATTAGATGAGGCCCATCCACATTATGGGAGAATGATCTGCTCCAAGTCTACTGGTAAATGTTAATCCAACCTAAAAATTAAATTACTTTCACAGCAAGATCTAGACTGGTGCTTGACCAGGCCAATTACAATTGCTGACCTTTGTAGCTGAAAAGACTCCTTTAGTTCAAGGTTCCACCTAAAAATGACTGCATGGATTTTTAGTTAAGTATTCCACCCAAAAGATTTCCATGCTCAACATTTTTTTGGTTTAAACGATGTCAAACACATTTATTTATTATAGAAAGCCTTTATAATGTTCAATATACTGGGAGTTCCCTAAGTAGGGACAATAGTTTGTGGTGATCTCTGGATCACATAATCATATAATCGTTTTTTGTGTGAAAGTCATCTCTCTGAACCAGTGTTTCCTGATGCAGACACAATGATCAAAATCAATCTCTCTTTTTTTTGCAGCTGAGGAAACTGAGGCACAGAGAGGTGAAGGTTCTTGGGTCAGAGAGTTGGTGGCAATTACAGACCCAAGTTTATGGACTTCAGTATTCTTGCCAAATGTAAAAATATAAAATATAATAGCTGGTAGCAAGTGGTGCAGAGTGGAGCTTTTCCTAGGTAGGTGTTTGAGCTGAGGCAGGCAACTGTGATTGATTCTGCAACTGTCCAACATTTCCACAGAGTGTAAGTTAGGCCTGATTAGAGTAGATGGGTACAAGGCAGAAATGACAGCCCAGCTGGCTTTGTTTGCATGAAGATTGTGTGTTTGATTGCCAGCTGGTAGAATCATCTTTTTTTCTCCTGGGGTCTATTTCTCTAGTGACAGCCCAGTGGGCGGCAGCGGGTGGTGGGAAGAGGGGAGAGGATGAGTGGATCGATCTTGGGGTCCCAGGCAATTACCTCCATTTGTTGTATTTTGAGCATGAAGATGATAGGAATTCCCATCTAGTTGAATACATGATAAGAGAGGTTATGAATTGATGATGGCATGTCACTAAGAGAAAGCTATCAGAATTAAAATTAGTAGGACATCTCCAGGAGCTCTCTACCAGGAAAGTAAAAAATCATTCTAATTTTGTTCTTTAAATCGTTCTTATACTGATTCTTTTTCCTTGGACATTGGCTTGGGCAGAGGATATAAAAGCTATGATTTCAGATTTGTTATATATACATATACATATACACACACATATACACTATATTTATATGTATGCATATATATGCACGATTATACATAAATTATATTACATATATGTACATATATATGCTATATACACATAAAAAACACACACACTTATGTATATATAACCCCCCAATGTGTGAATTTCTTGGATTCATTTTTATCCTTACATTAAAGCTTCCTGGGACT
The DNA here is from genome assembly GCA_028646535.1 of Procyon lotor. Taxonomy (NCBI): domain Eukaryota; kingdom Metazoa; phylum Chordata; class Mammalia; order Carnivora; family Procyonidae; genus Procyon; species Procyon lotor. The sequence goes on from CM053614.1 coordinate 75,518,911, forward strand.
CTGTGGTGATCCCATGTCAGATAATATCATATAATCCTGTACATATTTTCTTCTTTGATAGAAGCATCAAATATGGGTGCCAATATCTAATTTATTATGCCATGTACCCTAATGCTCTCAGAAAACTGTAGTTAGGGATGAGACATGTACTAAAACCATAAAATTGTTCCATAGGGTCAAAAAGGGGTTGCAAAGAGTCGGAAATGGCCTGTAGTAGGACTTCAGAAACTAATCTTGAAAATAAGGGATCATCATTTATGCCTCCCCCTTTCCTCTTTATGATTGGTATGGGCCCATGATTTGCCCTGGAAAGAACCATAAAGGCATTATATACTGTACTCTCTCTAGTTTAGAAAAAATAGCCAGCTCTTGGCATTCAGCTCTCCCCTGTACCCTGACCCATCATCAACTATAGGTCCTAACTTTGAATCCCACAGTTTACCCTCATATCCTCAAGCCTTGAAACTCATTCATCTTTTCTAGGTTTACCAGCTTTTTAAATTTATTTTTTTCCCCAAATACGCTTATTTTATTTTTTCAGTGTTACAAGATTAATTGTTCATGTATCACACCCAGTGCTCCATGCAATACATGCCCTCCTCAATACCCACCATCAGTTCTTTACTTCATTAATGAGTGTTTCTACTCACCACGCTTGGTCCTGGTAGAGCAGTATATTGGTTATTGATTGCTAGATAATAAATTACCCCCAAACTTAGTAGCTTAAAACAATAATAAGTGTTCAATCCAATAGATTACTCTTTCGTAAAAGAGTAATCCAATAGATTACTCTTCCGTAAAAGAGTAATAGCTCCAATAGTGTGTTTATGGCCTATCCTCAGAAGTTGCACATTGTTGTTTTAGCAACTGGTCACACAGTGCATCTGATTCAGTGGGAAGGAGAGTGTACAGTGTGTGAATAGAAAAAAGACAAGGATCAAAGGTCATCACAGAGGCTGGCTACAAGAGGGTAGTATATTCTTATATTCCTTCTTGGTATTTTCCTGCCTCCCTGCTCTGCCTGTTTGGCAAGAGTATGGTGGCTTTTTATCTCTCGACCAATAATTCTTCATTGTATATCCTTGATATTTCTCAAGACTGCTACTTGAATTGAGTCGTGTAGGATATGAAACCAAAAGTTTATTTAATTTCTAGCAATTTCAAAGCTTTCAGAGATGTCTACTAACATTGGAGGAGTTGGTGCCAATCCTGTATTCTCCTCATCTCGAAGCTTCACGATTATATAATCTTCAATTATGCCTACTTCTGGCCTTCATCATTTCCTGGAAAGTCCTCATTTATAAAGCGTATCTGTCCTCCTATAAGCTATTCCTCTTTTCTCTGCCTGGGTCTTCAACCATCCACTTTAGTTCTTTGTCTACTTCACCACAAAGATTCCATAATAGAATCTCCTTCCTGCAAGGTGGCAATGCTGAGGTATAGCTATAGTTAAACCTGAATTGGAAGAGCAAAAGTAGGCAGGTTGGCAGGGAAAAGCTAGAGCTGGACAGCAGAGAGGCCCAATCTCTGAAGAAAGCAAAGCTGTTGGCCCAAAGCTAGCTTCTATGATGTCAGGGAGAGGGATTTTTTTTTCTTTCACCGTAGGTGGATCTAACAGAGTTGTAAAATTCTGACCATACAGACAGAAGCACCATACAAAGTTTATATAAGGCTCTTCGCTTATCCATATGGGGTTTGAGTCATTAATGAGAATTTGGCGAAGCCTGACCACTCTACTATCCAGGCCTCATTCTCTTCCCACTTCTGTGATATATTTCAATTGTTCTGAGACAGAAAAATTGTTCTACTGACACAGGCAATACTCCCAACCTTGCCAGCTGGCTTACAAAGTGTGTCATTGGCCACTAGAGGAAATGAAAGAAAGAGCATATATTCTTTCTTGGTTCAAAACAAATCTCAACTAGAGATAGTAAATATTTTAGGCTTTGCAGGCCACATATAGTCTTTGTCCTATATTCTTCTTTATTGGTGTTTGTTTACAACTCTTGAAAAACTTAAAGACCAATCTCAACTCCGAGGGATGTATAAACACAGGCCTCTGGAGGGATTCGGCCCATGGACTGCAATTTGCTAACCCCTGCTACGTCAAACAACTTACAAATGTGGCAACGGCTCATATACAATTGGGGAAAAAACCCACTTAAATACAAGTCATAGCTATTTGAAAAGTAAAGGTGATTAAACAGCTATTATAATCTCAAAATAAACAGGAAATGTCTTGTTAAAAACAGGCTCATTCAGTAAAAAGGATGAGGAATTATTCAGTAGCAGAACTTACTGCCCCAAATAGGAAGTCCACAGTTGGTCACATTATTAAGATGTGACCACATTACTAAGATCATATTGATGTGAGCATGTAGGATTATTGCACATAGAATTCTAGGACAAGAAGCAGTACCAGAACCTGAAAAGTTTCCAAACTCTCAAGCAGTGTGACAAGTTGAAGTATCGATGACACGTTACATGAACCTGAAGAGCTTTTGTAAAATAAATTGAAAGACCAAACAGCTTCTTTATTTAGACAGAAAAAGCAGCAGACATCACCAATAAATGCCATACACTGGTAAGATATGCAAGTAACTGTAAAATTCAAGAACAGAAAGTATTGCCCACAACAAGTGATGGCCAAGATATAATTAATGTTTAGCCTTCCCATCTACAAATGAAAGGTCTCTCTTGGGAGAACTGTGTTGATTTTTGTACTAATGATTCCTTGTTAATGGTTGATTCTATGAGAGCTTTTACATTCTTGCTAAAAAAAAAATGTCCCCACATTGTCATGACACACTATCTTCTTCACTCATGGAGAAGAAATAAAAGTAAGTTTAGGATAATGTTACAGAATGGCTGCATTTGATATACAAAACTATTTACTGGAGAATATAAAATGTGGGAAAACCTGGACGGCCTCATGAATATCATGCTATACACATAAATTTGGTGATATACTAGAGTAAGAGTTTTCAACAGGGTTTTTGAGCTTAAAGATGAAATTTAGAAGTGCTTTCAAGATAATATTGGCCAGATTTTGCTAAGTGCTTTGAAGATGAACACTGGCTGTACAAATAGAGCCTTCTCAGCAGATACTTTGTGTGAACTAGTTGAACAAGTTTCTGCAAGACTCTGAAGAAAATATTTGAACTCAATTGGCAAAATTCTTGAACTTAAAAGATAACTGAGAGGGATTTCTGATTAGGAAATGCTTATGCAGGAGTAAGACCCTTCTGGAAAAATCCCCTGCAATAAACAACTATAAAACCTGGACACAAAGGAAAAATAATTGAAGATATTGGGGAGAGAACAGAAGAAGACAGACACTGGTGAGGAATAAGCTCCTCCAAGTGTTTATTCCAAAGTATGAAGTAACTTTCCAGTATGTGTTGCTTTTAGTCTAGGTACATGGCCAATGCATGGTGGTGAAGGTGTCACCAGGAAATCCACTCTCTTTAGTGGGGAAATCATAGATGATGGAGAGAGCTGAAATATCCCAGAAGGGGAAACAGAAAGAACATTCACAAATTCCATCTACCAGTTTCTCTGACTTATTCCTCAACCACATATATATTAAACAGATAAAGACAGATGATCTGAACTGAGACTGGAGTTGTTATGCAAGAAACATAAGCAAAAGAAAATCATTGGTTAATGAAAACAACAAAATAAAGAATGTATACAACTTACCATTCACAAACTCCAGGATAAATCCAAAATTTCCCAACATAAAAAGAACCATGAAAATTAAACACATCCTCAAGACAAAAGAAAAGCAACTGAGTCAGTACTTGAGAGGAACTAGATATTAGAGATAGCAGATAAGGACTTTTAAACAGCTATTATAATGGTTCTCAATAAAGTAAAACAAAATGTAAGCTCAATAAATGAGAAAAATAGAAAATTTCAAAAGAGAAATAAAAATAAAACAAAATGAAAATTCTAGGACTGAAAAATACAGTATCTGAAATAAAAAATTCACTGACTGTACTTATCTGGAGATGACAGAGTAAGTGAATTCAAAGATCAATAGTAATTCTCATTTTTTATTATTCTTTTTTCTTTTTGCTGTTCAGCTTGGTTGCTTTTCCTTATCCTGTCTTTCAGGTTGCTGATCTCTTCTGCCTCCTCTAATCTGCCAGTGTTTTTTTTATTACAGTTATTGAGTTCTTCTCTGATTGATTCCTTTTTATATTTTCTATCTCTTTGTTGAAGTTTACACTGAGATTCTTCACTCTTTAAAAAAAAATATTATTTATTTATTTATTTATTTATTTATTTATTTATTTATTTGACAGAGAGAAAGAGATCACAAGTAGGCAGAGAGGCAGGCAGAGAGGGAGGGGAGTAGGCTCCCTGCTGAGTAGAGAGCTTGATGCAGGGCTAGATCCCAGGACCCTGAGATCATGACCTGAGCTGAAGAAATACTCCACTCTTTCTCAAGTCCAGAGAGTACCTTTATGACCACTATTTTGGATTATCTACTAGGTATACTGATTATCACCATTTCATTTAGCTCTTCTGCCTGTCAGAATGGCTAAAATAAAGAACACAAGAAATAACAAGTGTTGGCAGGGATGTGGAGAAAAAGGAACCCTCATGCACTGTTGGTGGAAATGCAAACTAGCACAGCCACTAGGGAAAATAAGATGTAGTTTCCTCAAAAAATTAAAAATAAGAATTATCGTATGATCCAGTAATTTCACTACTCAGTATTGAGCCAATGAAAAGAAAAACATGAATTCAAAAAGATATATGCACTTCCATGTTAATTGCAGCACTATTTATAAGAGCCAGAGGATGGAAGCAATATAAGTGTCCATTGATAGATGAATGGATAAAGAAGATGTGGTATATATACATAATGGAATACTATTCACCCATAAGAAAGGATGAAGTCTTGCCATTTGCAACAACATGGACAGACTGAGAGGGTATAATGCTAAGTGAAATGTGTCAGTCAGAGAAAGACAAATACTGTATGATTTCACTCACATGTGGAATTTAAGAAACAAAACAAATGAACAGAGAAAAAATGAAAGAAAAAACAGACTCTTAAATACATAGAACAGACTGGTGAATGCCAGAAGTGAGGGATTTGAGAGGGATAGATGAAACAGATCAAGGGGATTAAGAGTACATTTATTTGCTGAGAAATGTATAGAATTTTTGAATTATTATATTGTATACCTGAAAGAAATATAACACTATTATACTTCAAAAAAAAGAAAACCAGTAGTTATGATCCAATGTGAACAGAAAGAAAAATGGAAAAAAAGAACAGAAACTTTTACATAAATACCGAGTGCCATAACATCTGTAGAATATGAATCCCAGAAGAAAGAAAAAAAGTTTAACAAAAAATGGCACATGTTGGGATGAGCACTGAGTGTTATACACAACTAATGAATCATTGAACACTACAACAAAAACTTATGATGTACTATTTACTGGATAACTGAACATAATAACAAAAATAAAATAAGAAAGCTTAAAATGCTCAAAATTGGGGAAGAAATCATACAATTTTGGTATTTTTTTCTATTTTTTTTAAAGAGTACAAAACCAAAAAGTAATATATCAGAGTAAGTCACAATTGACAGGAAACCCAAACTGTAAATAACTTGAATCTACATATTTTTACTAAATAAATGCTAGATAAAATATGGCAAAAAATTTCCCAAATTTGATAAAAGGTAAAAATTTATAGATAAAACATGTTTCAGGGGACATCAAATAGAATTAAGCATAACAATCAGACATTAAGAAACATTATGGCCAAACTGTTGAAAGTCAGAGAGAGAGAGAGAGAGAAAGTCCTTAAAGCATCATGAGAAAAACAGCAACAACACATTATATAAAAACAAACAATAACTTAATTAATGGCTGTGTTTTCATCAGAAACCATAGAAGATAAAGGAGGGTGAAATATCTTTAAAGTGCTGAAAGAAAAAAAAATCATCAATCCAGTTTCTATCTCCAGAGTAAAATATACTCCTTGCGTGAAAATAAAATGAAGGTATTTTCACGAGAATAAGACTAGAAGTATCATCATTAGCAGACCTGAACTATAAAAAATGCTAAAGGAAGGAAGCCTCTCAGGCTGAAGCTAAATAATACCAGATAGATATTTGTATCTCCAAAAGAGAACAATAACATATAATTGCAAATGTAAAAGAATATTTTTTCTTTGCTTTTTTTCTCTTAATTTCTTTATATGAATCATATAACTCTTTAAAGAAAAATTATAATGGTGTTGTGTAATTTATAATAAACATAGAGGCATTATATATACTAATTGTAACATAAATCATGGGGACATATGGAAAAATGGCTTAAAAATTCCTGTTGAGTGGTATATTTAATGTAAGTGAATTACAAAAAGTTAAGAATATAAAAGCAATTACTAAAATCATAATACAATGAAGTATAGCAAATTTTGGTAAGATACAGTAATAGAACAGGATATACCTTCCTGTCTAAAACAATTAGAAAACTAGGAAAAGTATGCAATCATAAAGACATCGGATGTCAAGAAATAAAAAAAATAGTGATCTCTAAGAGATGGGAAATAAACAAAGCAAGTCATATAATTACCTCAGCTAACTATGTGGAGAGAGTTTCAGGTGATTGTGCAGAGAAGGGGAAGACAGAAAGAGCCCATTTACTTCCTAAGTTGAAGACTCAGAGGTGGAGAGTGGAGATATGAAGGCAGCTAGAGTTTGAAGGGTTGAACGGGGGATGAGAGAGAAAGAGAGAAATGTGAGCACATTTTGGAGACTGGCACTGGCTACCCTTAAGTCTTCGGCTGAATACTGATCAGTGAGTGACTGCATATGTCTGAAACTAGTTGAAGTTGGAGAAAAAACTATCCAAAAGGAATTAGAAGGAATAATATCTGGAAATAGCATAGGGCCTAGAAAATTTCCTGTTCCTAATAGAGTGGGAAATCTCATTATTGAGAATCAGGTAAGATGTTTGTCTTAGTAGTCAGGAAAAAATTAGTTTTAGACTAAACACTGCTCTGATTCTGCCTAATAAAGCTTTAAAAGCATCCCTTAAAATGGTCAAATTGTTGCCAAGTAACCAAATTGTGTCTAAAAGGACAAGGTCAAGAATATTTACAGGAATAAAAATTAAGCAAGTTAAAATTAACAATACCTGGTATCCAATAAACCATTACTAAATATATTAATTTTCTATTGCTTCATAGCAAATAACCACAAACATTCTGACTTACCGCAACACCTATTTATTGTCTCATGGTTCTGTGGGTCAGAAGTTTGGGAGGGCTCATTTGGGTTCTCTGTTCAGGGTCTCACAAATCTGTAATCAAGATGTTGGCCAGGGCTGAAGTCTCACCTGAAGCTCAGATCTTTTTTCAAGTTCATTGGACTATTGGCAGAATTGATTTCCTTGCAGCTGTAGAACTCATGGAGATTTTGTCTTCTTTAAAGCCAACAGAAACATATCTTTATGACTTCTAGATTCCTTGTTTGGAGCTTAAATAAATAGGTCAAGCTCTAAAGACAATGTATCTCTTGATTAATCCAATTGATTTGGGGCTTAAATTTCACCTGCATTAAAGAGGTCCAGAAGGAAAAGAGAAATGGGCAGAAAACTTAGTTGAAGAAATAATAGCTGAAAACTTCCCTAATGTGCAGAAGGAAACAGATATCCAGGTTCAGGAAGTACAGAGAACCCCAAACAAGATGAACTCAAAGGAGTCCACAACAAGACACATAATAATTAAAATGCAAAGATTAAAGATAAAGAAAGAATCTTAAAAGCAGCAAGAGAAAAGCAACTAGTTATTTACAGGCCGAACTCCATAAGACTACCAGCTGATTGTTCAGGAGAAACCTTTCAGGCCAAAAGAGAGTGGCATGGTACATTTAGAATGTTGAAGGAAAAACCTAGAACCAAGAATATTTTACTCATCAAGACTATTATTCAGAATAGAAAGAGAGATAAAGTTTCCCAAACAAAAGTTAAAGCAGTTCATCACCACTAAACAGCCTTACAAGAAATCTCAAAGGAAATTCGTTACGCAGAAAAGAAAAGGCCACAGATAAAGTGAGAACATTATGAAAGGAAAAATTTCACTGATAAATGCAAATGTATATTAAAGGTAGTAAATCAATCACTTATGAAGTTAGTGTGAAGATTAAAGACGAGCATAGTAAAATCAATTATATCTACAATAATTAGCTAAGGGATATGGAAAATTAAAAGATATAAAATATGATATCAAATACATAAAATGTGGAGGGGATTAAAAATGTAGAGCTTGTTGGGGCACCTGGGTGGCTCAGTGGGTGAAGCCTCTGCCTTCGGCTCAGGTCATGATCTCAGGGTCCTGATATCAAGCCCCGCATCAGGCTCTCTGCTCAGCAGGGAGCCTGCTTCCCCCCCCCCCCTGCCTCCCTCTCTGCCTACTTGGGATCTCTATCTACTTGTGATCTCTCTCTGTCAAATAAATAAATAAAATCTTTAAAAAAAAATGTAGTGCTTGCAGAATGTGTTCAAACTTAAGGAATCATTAAATAAATCAAAAACTTAAAAGAGTCTTTTATATAGATAGGATGTTATATAAGAACCTCATGGTAACCACAAACCAAAAACCTAAAACGGATACACAAAAACTAAAGAAAAGTACAGCAAATTTACTGTCTCACAGTTCTGAATACTAGAAGTGAGAAATCATTGTGTCAGCAGGCCCATGCTTACTCTAAAACCTGAAGAAGAGAATCCTTCCTTGCCTCCTCTAGCTTCTGGCATTTGCTGGTGATGTTTATTTACTGTTTGGCTTGTAGATGTATAGTTTCAGCTTCTAACTCTTCTATGACATGGCTGTCTTCTCCATATGTGTCTGTGTCTTTACATGGAACCAGAGGTTAGGACATCAACATATTTTTTTTAGGGGACAGAATCCAACCCATAGCAGAGGTCTGCTCATACAGTAGTGTGTAAAGATTAAAAATCATTCCAGTGTGCAGTTTCTTAAGAAACAGCTTTATTGTGGTTAAACTAATGAATCTCAACAAGATGCACAATTTTAATGTGCAGTTTGATCAATTTTGACAAGTATACACAGTGATAACCTTACCATAATCAAGATAATGAGCACATTTATTATCCCTAAAGTCCCCTCATGCCCATTTATAATCTTTCTCTGCATCTCTAGGGATTCTGATCTGCTTTTTGTCACTCTAGATTACTTTGTATTTTTTAGACTTTCATATAAATAGAATCATACAATTTTTTTTTGTCTTAACTGGATTTTTAACTCAGCATATGTATTTTGAGATCCATCCATGTTGTTGCCTATATCAGCAGTTCATTCCATTGTATTCTTGAGCAATGTTTCATTTTAGGGATATGTTATGATCTGTATTGCCAGTCACTTGTTGGTTGACATTTGAATTAGTTCCAGTTTTTGGCTGTTACAAATAAAGCTGCTGTGAACATTCTTGTACCAAAAAAAAAAAAAAAAAAGAAAGAAAGAAAAGAAAGAAAGCCAAGCAAAACACTAAAGAAGTCATCAAATCACAAAAAAAAGAGAGCAAGAGAAAAAAGGAACAGAAAAGAACTACAAAAACAAGAAATAATTAATAAAATAGCTTAAGTACATACCTATCAATAATTATTATTTATGGTGAAAAATTTATATTTAGATTCAGCCAGTTGGACTCAATTTAGATGGTCCCAATTTTTGTGGCAACATCCAAAGCATCATATGCCTTGCAATGATGTGGCCAACCAAACATATGCCTTCTCTCCATCAGGCCTGATCAGAGTGTTGACCTTGGCCACATCAATGCCACAGAACTTCTTCACAGACTGCTTGATTTGGTGCTTGTCGGCCCTGACATCAACAATGAACAAAAGTGTATTTTCTTCTATTTTCTTCATCGTTGACTTGGTAGTGAGGGGGAACTTGACGATGACATAGTGGTCAAGCTTGTTTCTCCTGGGGAGTGCTATTTCCAGTGTATTTGGGCTGCCTTCAGAGACATAGTGTCTTGGGCCATCAGAAGGTAGGTGACTTGTGGATCTGTGTGACTGTGGATGCCTAAGGGCATCACTTTCTTGGCCTTCAAAGCCTTTGCTTTGGCTTCAGCTTTGGGAGGGGCAGCTTCTTTGCCTTTGGTGCCATCTTTGTGAAAGGTCAATAATTACTTTAAAGGGTAATGGACTAAATGCTCCATAGAGACATGGGGTGACTGAATGGATAAAAACAAAGACCCCACTATATGCTGTCTACAAGAGACTCACTTCAGACCTAAGGACACACATAGACTGAAAGTGAAGGGATAGAATTAGATATTCCATGTAGATAGAAGCCAAAAACAAACAAACAAAACAAAACTGGGACAGATGGCAATACTTACACCAGACAAAACAGACTTTAAAACAAATACTGTAACAAGCGACAGAAAAGAGCATTGCATAATGATAAGGGGATCATCCCATCAAGAGGATATGACATTGTTAAATATCTATGTACCCAACATAAGCATGCCTAAATAAAGAAAATGTTAACATACATGAAGCGAGAAATTGACAGTAATACAGTAATAGTAGAGGACACCCAACTTACAACAGATAGATCATCCAGACAGAAAATAGACAGTGGCTGTGAGCAACACATTAGATCAGATGGAAATTAAAACATTCCATCCAAAAACAGCAGAATACACATTCTTTTCAAAAGCACATAAAACATTCTCCAAGGTAGGTCACGTATTAGGCCACAAAAGAAGTCTCAATAAATTTAAGAAGACAAATCTCATTAAGTATCTTTTTCAACACAACTATATGAAACTAAAAATCAATTACAAGGAAAAAAACTGGAAAAAACTCATAAACATGAGCAGGCTAAATAACATGCTACTAAACAACTAATGGGTCAATGAAGAAATCAAAGATGACATCAAAATATATCTTAAGAAAAATGAGAATGGAAACACAATCATTCAAAATCTTTAGGATGTAGCAAAAGCTTTTTTTTTTTTTTAAAGATTTTATTTATTTGGCAGAGAGAGAGAGGACAGGATAAGCAGGGGGAGTGACAGGCAGAGAGAGAGAGGAAGAAGGAGAAGCAGGTTCCCTATTAAGCAAGGAGCCTGATGTGATGCTTGATCCCAGGACTCTGGGATCATGACCTGAGTAGAAGGCAGACACTTATTTGACTGAGCCACACAGGCATCCCAAAGCTGTTCTCATAGGGAAGTTTATAGTGATATAGGCCCACCACAAGAAACAAGAAAAATCTAATCTAATCTGATATCTAAAGGAGCTTAAAAAAAAGAAGAAGAACAAACAAAGCCCAAAGTTGGTAGAAGGAAGGAAATAATAAAAAACAGATTTGAATAAAGAAAATGGAGACTAAAAAACAATAGGAAAGATCAATAAAACCAAGACCTTTTATTTGAAAAGATAAACAAAATTTATAAACTTTAGCAGGACTCATCAAAAGAGAGGGACAGAGAGAGGGAGAGAGGAAGGGAGAGAAAGGAGGGAAAGGACTCAAGTAAGTAAATAAAAAATGAAAGAAAAGAAGTTACAATGACACCACAGAAATTCAAAAGCTTATAAAAGATGACCAGAAAAAATTATATGCCATCAAACTGGACAACTTAGAAGAAATTGATAAAATCCTAGAAACATATAATTTTCCAAGACCAAGTAATGAAGAAATAGAAAATCTAAACAGACAAATTCCTAGTAAAAAAAAATGAACCAGTAATCAAAAAAATTTTTAACAAACAAAAATCCAGGATCAAATGGGTTCACAGATTCACAGAATTCTAATGAATATTTAAGTAAGAGTTAATACATTTCTTCTCAAACTATTCTAAGGAATAGAAGAGGAAGGATCATTTCCAAAGTCATTTTACAAGGCCAGCATTGTCTTGATACCAAAATCAGGCAAATACATTATTAAGATAATTACAAGCCATTATCTCTGATTTAAAGAGATACAAAAATCCTTAAAAATGTTGGCAAACCAAATTCAACAATACATTAAAAGGATTATTCACCACAATCCAGTGGGATTTATTCCAGAGATGCAAGGACAGTTTAATAGCTGCAAATTAATCATTTTATACCACATTAACATAATGAAGGATAAAAACCATAGGATAATCTCAATAGATGCAGAAAAATCATTTTATAAAATTCAACATCCATTCATGATAAAAACTCTTACCAGAGTGGGTTTAAAGGGAATATATCTCAACATAACAAAAACCATATATGACAAACTGATAGTTAATATCATACTCAATGGAGAAAAGCTGAAAGCTTTTCCCCTAAGATCAGGAGTAAGACAAGAATGTCCACCCTTGCCACTTATATTCAACATTGTATTAGAAGTCCTTGCCATAGTAATCATACTCAGAAAGAGAGCTAAAAGGCATCCAAATCGGTATGGAAGAGGTAAAACTGTCTCTAATTACAGAAAACAAGATACTATTACATAGAAAACCCTGAAGACTCGACCAAAAGAAGAAGTAATAAATGAATTCAGTAAAGTTTCAAATATGAAATTAATATACAGAAATTACTTGCATTTTTATACTCTAATAAGGAAGTAGCAGAAAGAGAAATAAAGAAAACAATCCCACTTACAACTGCATCACAAAGTATAAAATACCTAGGAATAAATTTAACCAAGGAGGTGAAAGACCTATACTCTGATAACTAAAAGATAATGATGAAAGAAACTGAACACAACACAAATAAATGAAATGATATACTGTACTCATATATTGGAAGAATTAATATTGTTAAAATGGTCATACTACACAAAGAAATACATAGGTTCAAAGCAATGTCTATCAAAATACCAACAGTATTTACAGAACTAGAATAAAAAAAATCCTAAAATTTGTACAGAATCAGGAAAGATCCCAAGGAGCCAAAGAAACCTTCAAAAAGAACAAAGCTAGAGGTATCACAATCCTAGTTTTTAAGCTATACTACAAAGTTATAATAATCAAAACATTACAGTACTGGCACAAAAGTAAAGTCATAGATCAATGAAATAAGACAGAGAGCTCAGAAATAAACCCACCCATATACGGTCAATTAATCTGTGATAAAGAAGCCAAAAATATACAACGGGAAAAAAAACAATATCTTCAATAAATGGTGCCAGAAAACCAGGCAGCTACATGTAAAAGAATGAAACTTGACTACTTTCTTACCCTATGTACAAAAATAAAATTTAAAAAAAGCCACCGCCTGGCTAGCTCAGTGGGTTAAAGCCTCTGCCTTAGGCTCAGGTCATGATCGCCAGGTCCTGGGATCGAGCCCCGCATAGGGCTCTCTGCTCAGCAGGGAGCCTGCTTCCCCCTCTCTCTCTGCCTGCCTCTCTGCCTACTTGTGATCTCTCTCTGTCAAATAAATAAATAAAATCTAAATAAAATAAAATAAAATAAAATAAAAAATGGATTACATACCTAAATGTAACACTTGAAACAATAAAACTAAAAAAAACATAAGCAACAAACTCTTGAATATCAGTCAGCTATATCAGCCTAGCTAATTTGGAAATATATATATATTTTTATTTATATTTGGATGTGTCTCCTCAGGCAAGGGCAATGAAAGGAAAAATAAATAATGAGACTAAATCAAACTAAAAATCTTTTGTATAGAGAAAGAAATCATCAATAAAATGAAAAGCCAGCCTACTGAAGGAGAGAAGGTATTTTCAAATTATTCATCTGATAATGGATTAATTTCCAAAATATATAAAGAACTCATCCAACTCAACACTGAAAGAATAATTTAAAAATGGACAAAAGACCTGATAGACATTTTTTTCAAAGAAGATGTACAGACGGCTAAGAGACATGAAAAAATGTTCAACATCATTAATCATCAGGGAAATGCAAATCATTAAAAAAAATTTTTTTTTCAGATTTTATTTATTTGACAGAGAGAGAGAGACAGAGAGAGAGGGAACACAAGCAGCAGGAGAGGGAGAGGGTAAAGCATGCTCCCCGTGGAGCAAGGAGCCTAATGCAGGACCCTGAGATCCTGAGCTGAAGGCAGACACTTAACGACTGTGCCACCCAGCTGCCCCAGGAAATGCAAATCAAACTCCAGTGACACATCACACCATTCAGAACAGCTATTATCGAAAAGACTGAGAAGAAAGTGTTGGCAGGGATGTGGAGAAAAAGGGAGCCTATGCACTATTAGTGAGACTGTAAATTGGTACAGCCACTGTAGAAAATAGTATAGAGTTTCCCCAAAAAATTAGAAGTGGAAATACCACATGATCTGGTAATTTCCAAAGAAAATGAAAACACTAATTTAAAAAGATTTATGGTGCACTTGAGTGGCTCAGTTGGTTGAACATCAGATTCTTGGTTTTGGCTCAAGTCATGGTCTCAGGGCCAGGAGGTTGAGTCCCCTGTTGGGTTCCATGCTCAGCAAGGAGTCTGCTTGAGATTCTCTCCCATTCCCTCTGCCCCCATCTCATGCTCTCTCTCTCTTTCTCTAAAATAAACAGATAAATAAAAAGATTTATATACTCCTATGTTTACTGCAGCATTATTTACAGTAACCAAGATATGGAAGTCACCTACATGTCCGCTGATAGATGAATGAATAAAGAAGATGTGGTACACACACACATACTCACACACAATGGAATATTACTCAGCCATAAAAGAAAGAAATTTTGCCATTTGCAACAACATGAATGGACCTAGAAGGTATTATTCTAAGTGAAATAAGTCAGATAGAGAAAGCTGAATACCATTTCACTTACATGTGGAATCTAAAAAATAAAACCACCCACTAAAACAGAAAACCAGAAATAGACTCCTAAATAATGGGGACAAACTGGTAGTACTATAAGTGAGAGATGTGGCAAGTTGAGCAAAATAGGTGAAGGGGATTAAGAGGTACAAAGTTCCAGATAGAGGTCAGTCATAGGAATGAAAAGTAAAGCATAGAGAATATAATTGATAATACCATAGTAACTTCATATGGTATAGATTATAACTACACTTATGACGAGCATTTCCTAATGTATGGTAATGTAGAATTAGTATGTTATATACCTGAAATTAATGTAACATTGTATGTATAGAAGTATGTATTGTATCTCTTGTATGTATAGAAGTATAATTCTATTAAAAATCAAGATATTAAAAAAAGAAAAGAAGAAAGGAATCAAATAACTGACTTTAGCTTTCACTTTAAGAGCCTGGTGGTGGGTATTGAGGAGGGCATGTATTGCATGGAGCACTGGGTGTGGTGCATGCACAATAAATCTTGTAACACTGAAAAAATAAAATAAATATTTTTGGGGAAAAAATAAAAAAAATAAATAAAATAAAAATTAAAAAAGAAATTAGAAGAGGAGCAAATTAAACCTCAACTAAGTAGAAGAGAGGAAATAAAAAAGATTAGAGTGTTAATCAGTGATTTACAAAACAGAAAAAATAGATATAATTAATGAAAACAAAAGCATGTTCTTAGAGAAGATCAATAAAACTGATAAACTTTTGGGGCGCCTGGGTGGCTCAGTCGTTAGGCATCTGCCTTCAGCTCAGGTCACGATCCCAGAGTCCTGGGATCGAGCCCCACATCGGGCTCCCTGCTCGGCAGGAAGCCTGCTTCTCCCGCTACCATTCCCTCTACTTGTGTTCCCTCTCTCGCTGTGTTTCTCTCTGTCAAAAAAAAAAAAAAAAAAAAAAAAATCTTAAAAAAAAAAAAAAAAACTGATAAACTTTTAGGCTGATCAGAAAAAAAAATGAGAAGACACAAATTACCAGTGTTGGGAATGAAAGTAGTAACATAACTACACATCCTACAGTTAATAAAAATATAAAAAGGGATCATAATTCATTATGTCAATACATTGGAGAATTTAGATGAAATTGGTATATTTTTTGATAGATAAAAATTACCAAAATTCACTTAAGAAGAAACTAAAAACTTGAATATTCCTACATATTTTAAAGAAATTGAATCGGTTACAATATTCTAAGAAAGAGGGGTGCCTGGGTGACTCAGTGGGGTTAAAGCCTCTGCCTTTGGCTCAGGGTCCTGGGATCCAGCCCCACATCAGGCTCTCTGCTCTCTCTCTGCCTGCCTCTCTGCCTACTTGTGACCTCTCTCCCTCTGTCAAACAAATAAAAATAAAATCTTTAAAAAAATATTCCAAGAATGAAAATTTCAGGGTTACATGGCTCTACTCATGAATTATACCAAACATTTAATGAAGAACTAATATCAATTGTATACAAGCTCTTCCAGAAAAGTGAAGAGGGAATAATTTCCAACTCATGTATGAGACCAGCATTACCCTCATAATAAAATCAGATAAAGACATTACAAGTAAAGAAAACTGCAGCCCAGTATCTCCCATGAAAATAGATGCAACAATTCTAAGCTAAGATGTATAAATCCAATAATATATTAGAGGGATAATATGGACAGCAAAGTTTATCTTAGAAAAATGCAAGACTGGGAAGAGATGAGAGAGGGAGACAAACCGTGAGAGACTCTGAACTCTGAGAAACAAACTGAGTGTTACAGAAAGGACGGGAGTGGGGGCATGGGCGCTGGGGTAACTGGGTGATGGGTATTAAAGGAGGGAGCTTGATGTGATGAGCAATGGGTGTTATACACAACTAATGAATCGCTGAACATTACATCAAAAACTAATAATGTACTATATGTCGGCTAATTGAACATAATTAAAAAAAGAAATGAAAAATTGGTTTAATTTTTAAAAATTAGTGTAACTCACTATTTAACACACTGAAAGGAAAAACCATGCTTATTAGAATTGATAGAAAACAAACATTTGGAAAAATTAAAAATCCATTCCTGATAAGACTTTCAACAAAGTAGATACTATAAGACAACTCTCCCAACCTGCTAAACATCATACTTAATGGTGAAAGACTGAATGCTTGCCCCCTAAAATCAGAACAAGGGAATGATATCCATTTTTACCACTGCTAAGTCAACATTGTACTGGGAATTCTGGTGGCAAAAATGGCCTGGAGAGAATGGAGCATTGTGTTGTCAGTGGAGGCTACAACTGAAGTTGGAAGATATGTGTGCTTTCCTTGAAGTCTCCCAGAGGAACATCGGTTTGGGAGGGGAACCTGCTAAACAATGGGACTTCACATGGTCAAATGGGATGAAGATTCAGACTGCTGTTAAGAATATGAATCCTTGGGGCGCCTGGGTGGCTCAGTGGGTTAAAGCCTCTGCCTTTGGCTCAGGTCATGATCTCAGGGTCCTGGGATCGACCCCTGCATCGGGTTCTCTGCTCAGCGGGGAGCCTGCTTACCCCCCTCTCTCTGCCTGCCTCTCTGCCTATGTGTGATCTCTCTCTCTCTGTTAAATAAAATCTTAAAAAAAAAAAAAAAAAGAATATGAATCCTTAAGGGGCTCAGTCAGTTAGGCTTCTAACTCTTGATTTCGGCTTAGGTCATGATCTCAGACTTGTAAGATGGAGCTTTGCATCAGGCTCTGTGCTCGGCAGGGAGTCTGCTTGAGCTTCTTTCTCTCCCTCTCTCTCTGTCCCTCCCCGTCAATTGATGAATAAATATTAAAAAAAATATATATATATATATAAAGCCTTAAAGAAGAACTTGAACACATCTAGCTAATGTTTGCATATATCAACTTACTGTTCTTGAGGATAAATACTTCATGATCAAGGAGCTTGTCTTTGTCTTTATTTCCTTCACCAAACTATCTTGAATAGAGAAGACGTTCATGGCTATTTGCTGAGTGAATGAATGAAGGAAGGAAGGAGGAATATATAAATAGCAATATGGACACTTGATAGAAATATCATTAAAATTCCTTCAAATACTCTTACTTTAGAACACTTTATGATTGGGATGATTTCCATATTTCTCTATTGCATATACCACAAAATATTCTCATTATATCTGGCACAAAAATTATTGACACACTATTTATGGCCAACAATATCTCTCTCTCTGATATCTGATTGGCTTTGGAAGGCTAATTTTGAAAGACCAGTTTCAAAATCCACCCCACATATTCAAGAAGAGCAGAGCAAGAAAAATAATTTTCTTTAATTAGGGAAACTCTTACTAGAAACAATGCTCTATGGAGGCACGACGTTGCCAGTCTTGAGCATATACTCCTGGTTCCAGAATAGTGCCTAGAATAAGTAAATCCTCAGTAAATATTTTTGGATAAATGCACAAGTGATTGTCCACTAAGTCAGTAGGATGAGGATTTGTTGACCATGTTTCTCACAAGATAAATCCTCCTTGTTGCAAGACTTTTGAAAGCTAACCTCCTATCTGGAGGTAGGGCTGTTGGAAGTTAGGAACAGACATTTTGTTGAAATATATTTGGGAGGTCTTAAGACTATTAAAATTATTCCAAAAGCAATACACATTTATTACAAGAATTTAGACATAATAAAATTACATAGCGTAAAAGGTGAAAGAAAGGTTGTGGAGTCTTAAGAGTTTTGGGGAATGACTGCAAAAGTAATAGTTATTGTAAAAATTCAGATGCCATAGAATTAAAGTAGAAGGTGAATGTTTCCCTTCTCCCTTTTTAAAGTGTGTTATCTTGAGAAATCACTGTTGCTGGTTTGGAGTTATCTTAGGCTTTCCTTCATGCCCAATCATGACTACAATAACAATTTTTAAAAATCAGTCATGCAACTTTTAAGTAATCTTAATATATCTTGGATATCCTTCCATGTCAGTGTTTGCATATCAAATGCATTATTTTAATGGCTGCTTACCAGTTCATCATATACATAGTCTGCAATTCATTTAAATTATCCTTACTGATTGACATATATGAGTAGTTTCTTATTTTTTGCTACTAACTGTGCTCTCATGAAACATACATTTAAAAAATAGTTTTACGTGTATTTCTGTAAGACACGTTTTAAAAAGTGGAACTGCTGATCCAATTAGAAACCAGGTAACGGTTAGATCTTTAAGCAAAAGGCAGACAGTCTCCAGGTTCTGACTCCTTGCCGGAGAGGGTCTTGCTCTTTCTAACAGCCACAGCAAAGGAGGAAACAGAATTGTTCACAGGATTCACTGTCCTTAGGAGAGATGCTGAAAGGAAAAGCTACCTTTGGAAAGAATTAGTGGAATAAACACTGAAGAAAGACAGAGATCAGTCAGTGCAGCTGAGAGTTGACCTGTAACAAGGAGGGCAGACCTTACCACTTTCTTTCAGGAAAAATAGGTGCAGTTTGCTGGAAAAAGCCTGGGCTAGGCGGCTGAACCATGGGAGGTTTCTAGTACCTACCAGCCTGAGACCATACATACCCTTGCAAACTTTAGAGTCCCACAGCTTTCCTGCATGTATAGGTCTGAAAGGTGTGGATGCAGGAGAACAAAGAGGGAAGTTAATCAAACCACTGAGTAGCAGCTGGGAGGTGTAGTCTGGGGAGGTGTAGATCCAACTTACCAGTATCAAAAATAATAATAGTGAGGTCTGACCATGAGCTACTTCCTATGCTACAGACTTTTCATAAATGGTCATATATGATGCTCACTCATTAAACCCATTTTATAGTTGTGAACCAGGGAACAGAAAAGTTAAGTAATTTTCCTATGATCACACAGCCAGGAATTGGCAATTTGAGATTCAAGTCCAGGCGTGGCACAGAAGGCACCTAGTAAGTGTGCTCTCAATAAGATGGTAAGACTAGCAGATCAAGATAGGACAGGAATTTTGACAGTGTGAGGGGTCTGGAGCATTCTACGGCAACCTGGAAGAGTCAGGAAGTCCGAGAGCCTTACCAGCATTCACAGAATAAGAGCAGGTGTCCATGCTGTGCCTGTCCAGATACTTAAGTTCCAAAAGGTGCCACAAAAACTCTCATCACCTATTGGACACCAGAAACAGGGTCTGGTGAAGAGATCGGGCTCATTTTTCCATCAGCAAAAAGAAAGAGAAGGTTTACTTTTTAATTTGCTTTCCTTCTGCTACTCTGCTTATTTGGATCCCAGGGGACATCCACTCTAAAGTCTATATGACTCTTGTAGTCATGAGTGGGCATGGAGGAAAGCCTAAAGGGTTTGTGACTCTACTGCCACTCTCTGTGGGGATTACTGAGCAAGCTTCTGAATGTCACCATAGGAAGACCTCACTGTCTTTTGAAATATATCAACCCCCACATTTCCATTTCTTAAAAGTCTATACCAAATTATTCTTTTTTTTCCCAAGATTTTATTTACTTATTTGACAGAGAGATCATAAGTAGGCAGAGAAGCGGGCAGAGAGAGAGAGGGCAAAGCAGTCTCCCTGCTGAGCAGAGAGTCCGATGCGGGGCTCGATTCCAAGACCCTGAGATAATGACCTGAGCCGAAGGCAGAGTCTTTAATCCACTGAGCCACCCAGGTGCCCCTATACCAAATTATTCTAAGATAGTTTACTGAATGCTTACAATTCCCAAAGAGGAGACAGTTGCAGCAGAATGGAGCACTGCTTTCAGGCTGTAGTAAAATGTATACCCCCTTATTAAGAAGGGCATGTATTACATGGAGCACTGAGTGTTACATGCAAACAATGAATCATGGAACACTACATCAAACACTAAGGATATACTGTATGGTGACTAACATAACATATATATGTATATATACATATATATATACACACACACATATACATATATATACACACACACATATATATATACACACACACATATATATACATATATACACACAGACACACATATATATACAGAAAACTGTATATATATATATAAAACACTATATATATATACAGAAAACTCTATATATATACACACAGAAAATATGTATGTGTGTGTGTGTATGTGTGTTATATATATACATACATACATACATACAGGTCTAGTACCCACTCCCCTAGTTTTCTGTGTTGGAGATAACTGTGATGGGATTAGAAGAGTTACTAATTTTTATTTATTTGTTTTATTTTTATTTTATTTTTTATTTTTCCCAAATACGTTTATTTTATTTTTTCAGTGTTACAAGATTAATTGTTCACGCACTACACCCAGTGCTTCAAGCAATACGTGCCCTCTTCAATACCCACCACCAGGCTCACCCAACCCCCCACCTCCTCCCCTCCAAAACCCTCAGTTTGTTGCTCAGAGTCCACAGTCTCTCACGGTTCATCTTCCCCTCTGATTTCCCCCAATTCACCCTTCTTTTCCTTCTCATAATGCTCTCTATGTTTTTCTTTATGCTCAGCATGTAAGTGAGACCATAAGATAATTGGCTCTCTCCACTTGACTTATTTCACTCCACATAATCTCTTCCAGTCCCATCCATGTTGATACAAAAGTGGGACATTTGTCCTTTCTAATGGAGGCATAATATTCCATTGTATATATGGACCATATCTTCTTTATCCATTCATCTGTTGAAGGGCATTTTGGTTCTTTCCACAGTTTGGCTATTGTGGCCATTGCTGCTATGAACGTTGGGGTCCATGTGGCCCTTCTTTGTAATGCATCTGCTTCTTTGGGGTAAATACCTAGTAGTGTGATGGCAGGGTCATAGAGTAGCTCTATTTTTAAGAATCTCCACACTGTTTTCCAAAGTGGCTGCACCAGCTTGCAATCCCACCAACAGCGTAAGAGGGTTCCCCTTTCTCCACACCCTCTCCAACATTTGTTGTTTACTGTCTTGTTGATTTTGGCCATTCTAACTGGTGTAAGATGGTATCTCAGTGTGGTTTTGATTTGAATCTCCCTGATGACTAAAGATGATGAACATTTTCTCATGTTTGTCTGTTAGCCATTTGTATGTCTTCTTTGGAGAAGCGTCTGAAGAGTTACTAATTTTTAAAGCTACTGAGGGCAAAGTATAAAGTGTGTGATCACAGCAGTTATTGCCCTATCACCGCTTTGCTAATTTAAAAGAAAGAAGAATGTTAACAGAGCTCTTTGACTTTTCACTTGATGATTTATTTATTCATTTCACAAGGGTTTATTGGGTGAAAGCCAGGTTCTTTGGTAAGTGTTGCAGATACAGAAATGAGACTCAATGCCCTAAATTTCACACAGAAGATCTGGCAAAGCTGTGTGCGAATTCAATGGGGGAAGGTTATTTGGCAATCTGCAGGATTACGTTATGCTTTTATTTTTCAGCTCCCTCTGTTGTATAGTTGCAAGGAATAAGAATTTCTTTTTGCAAAGTCATAGAAAGTCCCCAGTCTCAGTCCTTAAAGAAAGAATGTCATCATCCTCAAAGTTCTTATGTCCTTCAAACTACTTTATGGTGAGAGCAATTCAGTGTCCCCAGAGCCATGGCTTCCATGGAGACCTGATGCTCGGTGACCACAGATAGTAAGTAATTTGGTTACTATCAGCAACTCCCTTCTTGCATACTATGGGCTGCTGGTTGCAAAAAACAGAATCAATCTCTGGTTAATTTGAAAAGAGAAAGGCTATATTAGTTAGATATTTGGTAGCTTCAACAGTTCATGAGAAGTCCAGAGAACTGGGTTTAGGAAATAAATAGGAATGGTGGCTGGGCAGCTTAGATAAGCAGAATCTGTTTATAATGTAAACACAAGCACTACTACCATCCATTCTGGGTCCTGGGTGCCACTACCACTGCAGTCCTAAACCTTCCCTAGTTCTTTGTATCTTTCAAACTCAATTTGAGGCAGGAGCAGCTAACTGGCCAAACCCAGGTCTAGTACCCAAACCCTAGCTTGCACAGGGCCAAGAGGACAAATAAATGGATCATCATCAAGACTCACACAATGACAGGTTCTTCAAGACAGAAAGGAGTTCAGATACAGCTCCCAAATCACAGGTTTCCTTTAGAGATAGACAGGAAGTAATCTGACCCATATGAATATCAGAAAGCAGCCTGGATAATGGATTATAAAGATTTGAGACTTTATGGGGACCTATGGGAAGTGCCTTTTGAACCTGGCATTATGGAGCTTGATAATTTACTGGATGTGAAGGGGTAGAAAGAGAGAGAGAGAGAAGTAAAGAGTGGAATCAAGGACCACTCTCAAGTTTCTGGCTAGGGTGACGAGGTGATTGGCTCTGCTGTTGATCTTACAAAAACACCAAGAAGTGGGATTAGATTCTAGGTCCCTAAACTCTAGGATAGGCAGTATGGTGTAGCAGTTGAGAGACTGAATATAGTCTTTTTTGGTTCAACTCCTAGCTGACCATTTTCCAGCTGTATGATTTTGGATGTATGACTTAACTATTTTATGCTTCAGTTTCCTCATCTTAAAAATGAGGGTAGTAATAATACCTGTCTCAAAGAGTGGTTGCCAGGCTGAATGAGCATATCCACCAAAGAACTTAGAATAGTGCCTGATGCTATTAAGTTCTCAATAAATGTTGATTACCATTGTTCGTTATTGTCAATTCAGTAATCCAATTAATCTAAAGAGTTTGGGGGTTTCTTTATATCCCTACGACAAGGTTGATCGGAAAAACAACAGAGTGGTCTTGAGCAGTTAGGTTCTTCTGGCCATACTACCCATGGAAAAATGCAGGCCAGCCTGAGAACAACCACACATACAGGCAAGATGGCAACCACCTAAAGACGTGCTCCACAGCATGTTGATCAGAAATCCAAAAAAATAACTTTTGAAGATCTAAGACCACATCTTCTGCATATTCTGATTTCACTTTGCGAAACTACTAACTCACAAGTTGCTTATATATACCAGGGGAATGACACAGCATTATGAACCCTCTACTCCAACAGGAGCAAGTCAAACAGGTTTCTTACATAATAAGAGCTCTGGCATTTCACCGAGGGATTGGCTCCTTGCCAGTTCCTCCATCCCCTGGAAAAAGGTACCAAGACATTTGCATAGCTGGGTTGGATCTAAGCTTAGGGTGTAGGGCAATGAGTAGGTCAAGGCAGTGAGAAGCCAATTCTACTCTGGCTCAGAGCAACTCTGGAATATGTGAGATTGAATCCAAGTGGGAGGCAAATGCTTAGAGACACCTGGTGTTTCCAATGCCACTTGGGCATGATGAGGGGAGTGCTGGGTCTAGACTGATCTGAATCCAGTGGAACTTACAGAACTCAATCTCCAGGAGTTACTTGAAGAGTCTTCAGTTCTATATCAGATCATTAAAGTTGGAGTCACCCTGATGCTTACAACCAGGAAAACCTGCAGGCAGCACTTTTACCCACATTGAATGGGTTGCATAACAAGAGCAGGTCTAAATTTCCTAAAGAATGGGAGAACCCAGAGCCAAGGAAGATAAAGATCAGCTTTTAAGCTGGAAAACAAATATCCTTCTCTGCCAGACTGATGCAAAAACAAACTAAAAATTTACCGAAGCTTTTAGCACAAACATTCCATTCACTTTTTATTCTGAACTGCTGGATTAATCACAGAAGATCATATGGTGACCACGAGATCTGGCTGGAAAGAGCTAGTCCATTCTATAAAATATATGATCTTTCTACTTTTCTGAGTTCTTTTACTCAGGCAAAACCAACTTTGAGACCGGGTGGATCCCTACATCTAAAATTTGGGGTGTTTTTATGTTAGGGAAATAAATTTATCAGGATAATGCTATTTTTGATATTACATTGAAAAAGGGAGACAAAATTTAAGCCCCGTATCAAGAGAACAAATACTCCATTTTATAGAAGTTTGTTCCTGCAATTTTAGTGGAAGGTAGACACCTTTAACCAGGTATGATACTTCTACCTTAATAATGAGGATTGCTACTACTTACTATCAGGTACTGTCCCTGGTGCTTTGCATGCATCATCTCTAATTCTCATAATAAACCTGCAAGGTATGCGTTACTGCTCCATTATGGGGATGAGGAATTGGGTCCAGAGAGGTTACTTTGGCTAGTAAGGGGCAAGCTTGCTACCACAAAGCACCAACTTTACTTCACTGTACCAGGATGTCTTTCCCTAAAGAAAGGAAAGTGCCCTAGAGTAAGGGTACCTTCTGGTTAAGGTAATTGAGAACAGACTCAAACTTGGTGCAACCATTTGCCAAATAGTATTTTGGGGGTGGAATCACACTTCCTATAAGGGTCAAAGATTTGAGGGTTCCCTCCGCTTTTGCTCAAGTGCAATCAATCAGAGCAGATCAGCATGGAAATATCTAAAATTTGTGAGCAGCTCTTGAGCAAATGCTGTTGAGAGCAATACCCACTACACCCAGACCTTGTCCTGAAGGCTGTGTTTGAGAGAAGCTTTGTGAAAGTCTTTGGGGTAGTTCCTGCAAATGCACAACCTTTTTCATCTATGCAAAAAGAGACAACTCATCCACCAACCAGGCCCCACCTCCTCCCAGCCCAAACCTATCAACAGTTCCATTCTTGGAGGGCAGAATCTACAGGCAAACCTCGGACATATTGCAGGTTTGTTTCCAGACCAACACACTAAAGCAAATTTTGCAATAAAGTGCATCAAATGAATTTTTTTGGTTTCCCACTATATATGAAATTTACATTTACACTATACGGCAGTCTATTAAGTTGTAACAGCATGATCTCTAAAAAGCCAGTGTACATACCTGAGTTTAGAAATACTTTATCGCTAAAAAATGCCAGCCATCATCTGAGCTTTCAGTGAGTTGTAATCTTTTTGCTGGTGGAGGGTCTTGCCTCAATGTTGATGGCTGCTGACTGACCCGATTGCTGAAGGCTGGTGTGGCTGTGTGGCAGTTTCCTAAAATGAAACAACAATGAAGTCCGGCACATTGATTGATTCTTCCTTTCATGAACGATTTTGCTATAGCATGCTACGCCATTTGGTAGCAATTTACCCACAGAACTCCTTTCAAAATTAGAGTCAATCCTCTCAAACTCTGGCGCTGTCTCATTCACTAAATTTATGTCATATTCGAAATCCTTTGTTGTCACTTCCACAGTCTCCACAGCATCTTCTTCAGGAGTAGATTCCATGTCAAGAAAACACTTCCTTTGCTCCTCCATCAGAAGCAAGTCATCTGATCAAGTTTGGTCATGAGACTGCAATAATTCAGTCACATCTTTAGGCTCCACTTCTTTTTTTTTTATTATTATTAACATGTATTATTTGTTTCAGGGGTACAGGTCTGTGATTCGTCAATCTTACAGAATTCACAGCACTCACCATAGCACATTCCTTCCCCAATGTCCGTCACTCAGCCACCCCATCTCCCCACCCCCCTCCCCTCCAGCAACCCTCCGTTTGTTTCCTGAGATTCAGAGTCTCTTATGGTTTGTCTCCCTCTCTGATTTCATCTTGTTTCATCTTTCCCTCCCTTCCCCCATGATCCTCTGTCTTGTTTCTCAAATTCCTCTTATCAGTGAGATCATACGATAAGCATTTCTCTGAATGACTTATTTCGCTTGGCATAATACCCTCGAGTTCCATCCATGTTGTTGCAAATAGCAAGATTTAGGGGTTTTTTTTGATGGCTGCATAGTATTCCATTGTGTGTGTGTGTGTGTGTGTGTGTATCACATCTTTTTTTATCCATTCATCTGTTGATGGACATCTAGGCTCTTTCCATAGTTTGGCTTTGTGGACATTGTTGCTATAAACATTTGGTGCATGGTGCCCCTTCGGATCACGTCATTTGTATCTTTAGGGTAAATACCCAGTAGTGCAATTGCTGGGTCATAGGGTAGCTCTATTTTCAACTTTTTGAGGAACCTCCATACTATTTTCCAGAGTGGCTGCACTAGCTTGCATTCCCACCAACAATGTAGGAGGGTTCCCCTTTCTCCGCATCCTCGCCAACAGCTGTCATTTCCTGACTGGTTAATTTTAGCCATTCTGACTGGTGTGAGGTGGTATCTCACTGTGGTTTTGATTTGTATTTCCCTGATTAGGCTCCACTTCTAATCCTAGTTCTCATGCTATTTCCACCCCTTCTGCAGTTACTTCTTCCACTGAAGTCTCAGACCCCTCAAAGTTACTCAGGAGGGCTGGGATCAGCCTCTTCCAAACTCCTGTCAATGTGGATATTTTGACTTCTTCCTATGAATTCCAAAAGTTCCTTCTTTTAAAAAGTTCCATTATAATTAATGTACAGTGTTCTATTAGTTTCAGGTGTATGATATAATGATTCGACAATTCTATACATTACTCAGCGCTCATCAAGTTAAGTGTACTCTTTTTTTTTTTTTTTTAAAGATTTTATTTATTTGACAGAGAGAAACACAGCTAGAGAGGGAACACAAGCAGAGGGAATGGTAGCAGGAGAAGCAGGCTCCCTGCCGCGCAGAGAGCCCGATGTGGGGCTCGATCCCAGTACCCTGGGATCATGACCTGAGCCAAAGGCAGACGCTTAACAACTGAGCCACCCAGGCGCTCCAAGTTAAGTGTACTCTTAATCTCTTTCACCTGTCTCACCCATCCCCCTACCCCCCTCTCTGGTAATCACTAGGTAGTTCTCTATATTTAAGTCTGTTTGTTTGTCTCTTTTTTATTTTGCTCGTTTGTTTTGTTTCTTAAATTCCATGTGTGAATGAGATTGTATGGCATTTGTCTTTCTCTGACTGACTTATTTCACTTAGAATTATACCCTTTAGGTCCATCCTTTGCAAATAGCAAGATTTCATTCTTTTTTATGGATGAGTAGCATTACTATATCTATAGCTATACCTACATCTATATCTATCTATATCTACATACACTGCTTCTACTTTATCCATCCACAGTTGTGAATAATTACCAAAAGGTTTTCAATTGACTTTGCCTAGATCCATCAGGAGAATCATTATTTATGGCAGCTATAGCCTCATGGAAGTTATTTCTTAAACAAGAAGACTATAAAATCAAAATTATACCTTGGTCCATGAGCTGCAGAATGGATATTGTTTTAGCAGTTATGATAACAACGTGAATCCATTGTCTATCTCCATCAGAGCTCTTGGGTAACCAGGTATTGTGTCAATGAACAGTCATATTTTGAAGGAAATATTTTTTTCTGAGCAGTAGGTCTCGACAGTGGGCTTCAAATACTCAGGAAACCGTGTTGCAAACAGATGTGCTATCACCCAGGTTTTGTTGTTCCATTTATAGAGCATGGGCAGAAAAGATTTAGCATAATTCTTAAGGGCCCTCCTATTTTCAGAACAGTAAATGAACATTGGTTTCAAATTAAAGTCTCTAGCTGCATTAGTCCCTAACAAGAGAGTCAGCCTGTCCTTTGGGGCTTTAAAACCAGGCATTGACTTCTCATTGACAATCTGTTGTTCAGTATAGCTACCCTCCTTAATGATCTTAGCTAGATATTCTGGAATAACTTGCTGCTGCTCCTACATCAGCACTTACTACTTTGCTTTACACTCTTATGTTGTGGAGATGGTTTCTTATATTTCTTAAGCCTCATGAATTGACCTCTGCTAGCTTCCAAGCTTTTTCTCAGTCCTCACAGAATTAAAGGAGGTTAGGGCCTTGTTCTGAATTAGACTTTGGCTTAAGGGAACATTGTAGTTGGTTTGATCTTTTGTCCAGATCAGTAAAACTTCCTCTATATCAGCAATCAGGCTGTTCTCTTTCTTATCATTTGTGTGTTCACTGGAGTCACACTTTTAATTTTCCTTCAAGAACTTTTTCTTTGCATTCACAGCTTGGCTCACCATTTGACACAAGAGGCACCACTTTCAGCTATCTTGGCTTTCAATGTGCCTTCCTCACTAAGGTTAATAATTTCCAGCTTTTGGTTTAGAGTGAGAGATGTGTGACTTTTCCTTTCACTCGAACACTTAGAGGCCATTGTAGGGTTATTAATTGGCCTAATTTCAATATTGTTGTGTCTCAGGGAATAGAGAGGCCTGAGGAGAGGGAGACACGGGGGAATAGCTGGTCAGTGGAGTGGACAGAACACATATAACATTTATCAGTCAAGTTCACCGTCTTATATGGGAACAATTGTGGTGCCCCTAAACAATGACAGTGGTAATATCAGTGATCACTGATCACAGATCACCATAATAAATATAATAATGATGAAAAAGTTTGAAATATTGTAAGAATCACCAAAATGTGGCAAAGAGACACAAAGTGAACAAATGCTGTTGGAAATACGGCACCAATAGCAACCTGATGTAGGTTGCCACAAGCCCTTAGTTTGTAAAAAAACAAAAAACAAAAAAAACCCAATATCTGTGAAGCACAATAAAGCACAGCAATAAAATGATATATGCCTTACCTGATTAATCTTTGTATCCCTCATACAACACTTGTCACATGCCTCTTGGTAGCTGAGGGACCACAGACGTCCGTTGACCCAACAGGTGGATGTGAAGCAAGATGCTACATGCTACAAATACTTCATACTTCTGTTCTCAAGAAAAGTGTGGCTCTAATGGGGTGATGAGGAACCCTCAGAAAAAAAAATCAGTGAGTATTTGAATGGAGGAACTAAGTTATT
The DNA here is from genome assembly GCA_028646535.1 of Procyon lotor. Taxonomy (NCBI): domain Eukaryota; kingdom Metazoa; phylum Chordata; class Mammalia; order Carnivora; family Procyonidae; genus Procyon; species Procyon lotor. Next base: position 75,548,311 of record CM053614.1, read on the forward strand.
TTTACGGTAAAGACCACATGTGCAGGAGGGAGCACTGCGGGCTAGAGTCCTTAGGGATACTTCCTACAAGAGGAGAAAGCTGGAGAGTGGATAGCATCGGGGTAGGCGGAGGTGGTGTGGTGGATGAGGGGAGCAAACATGAGGAGTGGGGGGCGAGGAGGAAGAAAAGCATGTTAGGTGGGGGAAGCAGCATCTCAGTATTCCTTCTGCTTTCTTCCTTCCCGGCATTCCTTATTGCACCTATTCAAGCTGGTCCTCTCCACCAGTTCCTGCTGTGTACCCATTTCCATACAAGAGCCCTGATGATATGGTGAGGTGTGGGGCAGGGGATGCATGCTACGGTCCTTTGAGTAGGGCTGTCTTTTCCTGAGCCTCTGTCCCTGGGCTGTGGCCTTCTCAAGGGCTTCTCCATCCAAGCCCTTAGGTGAGGCAGGATGGCTAGAATGGGCTGGAGCTCAGTATTTCCCTCCCCCTGGGGCATTTAGGGTCCAGTAAAACCCCCCAGGTGATTAGATTCTGGACAACAGTTTCATCTGAGCGCCAGCCTTAAGAACAGAGTGCTCTGGCATATTTCAAAATGGCTCCTTTCCTCTCCTCCTACTGGAAATTGGAAGCCAGAGAGGATTTTTTTTCCATCTTCTCTATGAGAACCTAGTAGTGCTCCTGGGGGTAAAACTAACAAAAGTGAGGCAGACTCCTCTAAAAAGCGTCTTTCCCTGGAGTTTTTACCTTTCCAGTTTGTTCACACTGAGCTTTCAACAATGCATCTATTAGAGTTTGGATTTTCTTCCCTGGCACTGCCCACAGAGGTTTCTGCTCTGGTAACCTGTGATGCTCTGTTTCTGCTCGTGTGCTTCTCTCCAATGTTGAGGATGGCAGTTTGCCCTCTGATCTCAATCTATGAAGGATGGAAGAGGAGTTGTTGCTTTGTAATTTGTTCTGTTTTTTTTTTGTTGTTGTGAGTACAGGAGTGACAACCTCCAATCTCCTTACATGTAGGATATAAGCCCACATTTCTAAAGCAGCATTTTCTGTGGTGTATTCTGCAAAACATGAATCTGATGGAGTTCTACAGAATGTTAGTAGTGTTTAGCAACAGAAGGGGCCAGTGTTCAAGTAGCTTTGTGCAATATGGGGTTTCATTAGAGTAGGACTTTTCCTGCCTTTGTTATCCTAATATGCATCTGACTCTATTTTATGGCACTATAGATTATACTACTTCCTAAGTTAATATGACCATGAAGTTCTTTTGGGAAAGAGTATTTCATAGGACTATGTTCTGCAGAACTTGGGCAATGCTTCCTTAGAGTCTTTGTGAATACCTTCCCTTTGCCTGTAGTCATCCCACCTTTGTAGGCACAGTTGACATGATTAGTCTTTTTTATGTTCATTCATCCCACAGGCAGTATGACGACTCTGGTGGGTAAATATTAAATGTTTGGAACATGGTGCCTTTTAGAACTTAGAGTTTGTTATGGGAGGTGAGAAAGAAATGCACAGAAATAACTCTAATTCGAGAGACTTCAAAGAAAGAAATGCTTCCCCAACATTTCTGCTGTTTACAAGAGATAAAACAAATTAAACCTAGAGAGTCAAAACTGAAAACAAACAAAAAAAAATTATGAAAGCTGTTCACTTCCCACATTTCATTGAGGTGCCAAATTGTCTTCGAGAATGAAAAAGTCTTATGGATCAGGTTTCTGGGCAGGTCCTCAGAATATCATTCTGCACAGAGCTGCCCATGCCTTGCCATCTCATTCGCCGATCTGTGCCCACTGCAATATGTCCTTATGGTGTTCCTATGGGTCCCTGTGGGTTAAATCTAACAGGAAGGAAATGAAAGGCTGGGTGACTACTCCAGATGCTTAGTCTCAGGAGGTGTTAGGGCTTTGCAGAGGAGTAAAGGGTAGGATCTGTGGCACCATTCACCCATCAGCCTCTTGCCTGATTTTGGGACACAGCTTTTTACACTAAAGGACCATTCTCCAGTGCATCACTCTAGCTTTGACTTATTGACAATACAAGAAAACAAAAGAGGGCTGCTTTTATACCAGGCAAAAGGATCAAGAAGAAACAAAAGTTAGTAATGATTAACCAGTATATCAAGAAGAGAAGTGATTGTGTATTTGGTAGGCAGTTTGCGCAATCTAAGAGAACTGAGAAAATACTGTCCCGGGTCTTTTTCCCTACCTGGCTCCTTCACCAGATGCAGCTGTGCCTGAAACCTACCCTTAGGCAGGCTTTCTTTGGCTTAAGCAGGTCTTCTCTCGCAATCATCTTTCTAAAAGGCACATACATAAGGAGAGGACGATATGACTTAATATTAACAGCCTTTGCATGACTGTTATCAAACAACAACTTCTTAGGATAAAAGGAATCAAGGGCAAATTATTTCATCTCTTTTCCCTCAGTTTCCTTATTTGTAAAATGGCAAAAGTTGAACTAAGAAAGTTCTAAGTCATGAGTCCATTTTATTACTAATTACCACTTTCAGAAATGAGATAGTATGAAAGTGCTGGTAACTCGGGGGGGGGAGGAAGGGGAAAGCCTCACAGGCATGAAATCCAGTTATGGGTATTTATTTTTTATAATGGATGAGAACAGAGAATACTAGATTGTGTGTTAAAAAAAAAAAAGTATTATTTTGTGAACAAAAGATGTATATTGTATCCATTGTGATTCTCACCAGAGAAACAGACAAAAGAGGAAGAGACTGACAGTCTGGAGGCAGAATTCCCTCTTCCATGGGGCACCTCAGTCTGTTTTCTCTTAAGTCTGTCATCTGACTGAATGAGCCCCCCCCCCCCATTATGGAGGATGATCTGCTTTAAAGTGTAATGACTTAAACGTTAATCTCATCTAAAAAAATACCTTCACAGCAACATCCAGTTTGATGTTTTGACTAAGTATTTGGATATTGTTGCCTAAGTAAACTTACACAAAAATTTAACTATCTCATGTATATACGTGTGTCTGTGTGTGTGTACTGAGTAGTGGAATAGCATATTTCTTATATTGGATTGTGGTCAAGAAGGTTGAAAACTCTTGAGTCCACAAAACCATTCTTAACCCTGCTTCAAAGACCGTACTGTCCCTACCACAAGAAAGGGTACTATACCCCCAAACGTAAAAGTGTGCTTCAAAGCCTGCCTCTTGTGCCATTAAAGGAGACCTACATGCCATGTAAAGTCTGCTTCTTCAACATCATCTGAAACTTCTCCACTGCTCATTTTGCTCTAAGTACAATGACTCCTATTCCCAGCCTGTCACATGTTCCCACCTCAGGGCCTTTGCACTTCCTCTTTCCTCTACCAGGAAGGCTCTTCCCCAGGTTTTCACAGTAACTGCCTCCTTCTCATCTCTCAGATTCCCACCCAACTACTGCTACCCTACTGGAAGGGCTTTCCTTGGTCCCCCCATTTAAAGCAATCCCTGCCACCCCCCCCAAACCCCACACATTCCCCAACAACCCTCTATTCTATTACACAATCTTATTTTCTCCATTGCTCTCATCATTATCTAAAATATTTGTGTTTGGTCATTCTCCAATACAAAGGTAAGTCCCAAGTCTTTCCTGCTCACCTTTTATTTTCAGTGCCTGAAAATACCTTGCTAGTCCTGGCACACATAAAACCCCCATAAATAGTTACAGAATGACTCAATGGTTGTAGGATGGACATTTGTCCACGATTTGTCTATCCATCACCTGAGCCCCCTTTCTATTTTAGGGAGTGTCCACTTTATTACTCTTGATGGGAGACAGCTCTGACCATGATACCCACTTTCCCAGCTCCCCCTTTGCAGTGAGGCATGGAGGACACGTGACCCAGGCTCAGCCAATCAGATACACCCTCCCTGGATGCCCTCTTGCTTCTCCCCTTCTCTCTTCTTCCTCATCAGCTGTCTTGTCAATCTTCTTGATCTTTTCACGTCCTTTGCCTTGACAAGATTTTCTATGCATCAGGGACTCTGACAAGACTTAGCAGTTACCTTTTGCTAAAGACAACGAAGGCCTCTGTGGTGTAGTTTCAGTATATACTACCAGCAAGCATGGGCAGGACTGAAGTATACTATGTGGATCAGAGTCAATCATTGACATTTCTTTGCTCATCAATTAATGAGTTGAGTTCTAAGCCTTTGAGTTGGGTGGGGCTTACTGAGGGATGACTCTTTGTAGCATCTGAAATAATGTATTTAGGACTCTTTATAAATGTAACACATGTGGTTTAACCTCAAGGAATTTCTATAAAGTAAAACAAGAGAGAAACGTCACAAAAATTTTTTTTTAAAGGAAGTGGCAGATTGTACTTTCTAAATATGGCCACAACAAATCTTCTATATGCTCTTCTACAGTGTTGTCTTCCCAAATCCAGTCACGAATGGACTCTATCTCTCAACTCTCTTGAATCTGGAGGGGATCCATGACTACTTCGGCCAACAGAATACAGCCTAAGCAATGTTGTACCAGCTTTGGGCACAGTGCTTAACTGGCCTGACAGCTTCTACTTCCTGTTTCTTGGGAGCCAACTACCATTTAAGAAATAGGACACATTGAGACCATGACACTGTAAGAAGCCTAAGCCAAGCCTCCTTTAGAGGCCCCAAAGGACTCTGTGGGGAGGGAGGGAGAGAAGGAAGTGTGCCAAAGTACCAGACTCATGAGTGAAGAAGCCATACCAAAGGTATATATATACAAAGGTGTATCCCTCAGCCCTACCTGCCTCAGCTGATGCTGTGTAGACCACAGCACCTTGCTGAGCCCTTTCTGAATTCCTAACGCATAAACTGTCAGTGAGATAAAATGATGTTTTAAGCCATTGCATTTTCTGATGGTTTGTTATGTAGTAACAGATACTAGAACAAAGGGCATATATATGTAATGCTTCCAAGCATCTGGGTGTGTCCATGTAGAATCTTTTATTTAAGTTCAGAAAATCTGGGATGCTAAGGACCCCACAGTAGATGCTTCAGTCTCCCGGTATACTCAGCACCCTTGGAAAAGCTAGCCTTCAAATAAGAGGAAACCTATACGTATTCAAGATTGAAAAGGATCTTGCAGTCAGATACTAGTGATTTCTGGGCTCTTTATTCTGTTCCACTGATCTGTGTACCTGTTTTTATGTCAATACCATACTATTTTGACTTCTGTGGCTTTGTGGTATAATTTGAAATTGGAGTACGATACCTCTGGCTTTGTTCTTTCTCAAGATTGCTTTGGATATTTGGGGTCTTTTGTGGCTATGTGGGGTCTTTTTGTTCCAGTTTTGTGAAAAATGCCATTGGAATTTTGATAGAAATTTCACTGAATCTGTAGATGCTTTAGGAGTATGGATACTTTAACACTTTTAATTTTTCCAATCTATGAGTGTGATACACATTTCCATTTATTTTTTTCATCTTCAATTTCTTTCATTTATGTCTTAACAGTTGTCAGCACACAGGTCTTTCACCTCCTTGTTTTGTTTTGTTTTTTCACCTCCTTGGTTAAATTTATTCTGAGATATTTTATTCTTTTTGATGTAAACATAAATGAGGTTTTTTTTCTTTATTTCTCTAATAGTTCATTATTAACATGTAGAAATGGAACTGATTTTGTATCCTGCACCTTTACTAAGTTCATTTGTTAATTCAAATAGTTTTTTTGTGGGATCTTTACAATGTTCTAAATATAGTATCATGTCACCTGCACATAGTGATAGTTTTACTTCTTCCTTTCCAGTGTGGATGATTTTTACTCATTTTCTTGTCTGATTGCTGTGGCTAACACTTTTAATTCTACATTGAATAAAAGTGGCAACAGTAGACATCTTTGTCTTGTTACTGATCTTAGAAGTAAAGCTTTCAGCTTTTCACCATTGACCATGATGTTAGCTGTGTGTCTGCCATATATGACCTTTTCTATTTTGAGGTATTTTTCCCCTATACCCACCTTGTTGGGAGCTTTTTTTTCTTTTTTTATCATGGATGGGTGCTGAAGTTTGTCAGTTGTTTTTCTGCATCTATTGAGATGATCATATGATTTTTTATTTTTCATTTTGTTAATATGATGTATTATGCTGGTTGATTTGCAATATATTTTTTTTATTTGCAATATTGAAAGATCCTTGCATCCCTGGAATAAATCCCATTTGATCATGGTATATGATCTTTACAATGTGTTGTTGAATTCAGTTTGATAATATTTTGTTGATAATTCTTCCATCTAATTCTATCAGAAATATTAGCCTATAATTTTTCTTGTGGTATCTTTGTCTGGTTTTGGTATCAGGATAATGAAGGCCTTTTAAAATGAGTTTCAAAGTGTTCTCTCCTTTTCAATTTTTAAAATTTAATTTTTTTTTAATGATTTTATTTATTTATTTGTCAGAGAGAGAGAGCAGAAGCACAGAGAGCTTTAGGCAGAACAGATAGAGCAGGCAGAGAGAGAAGCAGGCTGCCTGCAGAGCAAAGAGCCTGGACCCTGGGATCATGACCTGAGCTGAAGGCAGACGCTTAACCAACGCTCAACCGACTGAACCACTCAAGCATCCCCTCTTCATTTTTTTTTTTTTTAAAGAACCGTTCAAAAAGATAGCTATTCAATCTTTGAATGTTTGGTAGAATTTATCAGTGAAGTCATCTGGTCCTAGACTTTTGTTTTTTGGGAGATTTTGATTATTGATTCAGTGTCCTTACTAGTCTATTCAGATTTTCTGTTTCTTCAAAATCCAGTCTTAAAAGATTTTATGTTTTTAGGGATTCATCCATTTCTTCTGGGTTGTGCAATTTGCTGGTGTATAGTTGCTCATAGTAGTCTCTTAAGATTTGTTGCATTTCTGTAGCATCAGTTGTAACTTCTCTTCTTTCATTTCTGATATTATTTGAGCCCTCTCTATTTTTTTTATTGGTGAATGTAGCTAAAGCCTTGTCCTTTAAAAGAATCAGCTCTTTTAAAAGAGCTTTTAAAAGAAAGCAGC